>VXBT01002234.1:0-27760 GCA_013400235.1 Oriolus oriolus | reverse complement strand
TAAAATTCGCACCGCTACACTGCCCCTTGAAAAAGGAACTGCATTTAGAGGTCTGATCAAATACCATGAGCACTGAGGAGAATCTCTGTTGTGTGTATCAACTCACAGGCGACATCTCCATGCATTTAAATAGTCTCCATGCATTTTCCATCAAGGAAACTCTGGTTCAACTTTTCCCTCAAAGTTTCCTGTTGGTCAGGTTTATTATATACTGAACACCTATACCATGAGACAAGCCTTCAGAAAATGGTTATCTTCAGATTCACGTTTAAATTTGAACTTCATATTTCCCAGTTTAAATTATTTAAATCAAAATACCATGACTGTTTTTTTCTGCCTATGCTACACATCAAAATACTTCATAGGCACTTTTTTTTTAAAGGTGTAGGTTAAAGTTTATTGTTAATAATATAAACAATACTTATTATTAGCTTGGTAATAATATTAAAACCAGTAATAATTATTTTGGTTTTGATGATCTTAATAGTGATGGCCTTTTCAAAGTCACAAATAATTCTGGAGAAGGGACAGGGTGAGGGGAATTGCCACTTCAACATTCTTACTTTATGCCAGTTGATGAAACCAGAACAAAAATAAAGCTTTCAACATTTTAAGCATGAATTGAAAATAAATATATGTTAAAATATTGAAGCAAAATTTTTTTGTTAGAGAATTTAAAGCATAAAAACCAGTTTGGGAAAGTTTTATTGCTGCTGTACAACAAAATTTATCTTACTGTGAAACTGATTGTATGAACCAAGTGGATGTAAATAAATGCCATCAGTTCCACTATCACTGTTAACTATTCATATAGCATAAATTAAACGGCCAGGTTAAAATAAATCAAATTAAATCATAATTTCTGCATTTTAGAAATAAGATTACTTTCTAAACTACACTTGCATCATTGCCTAGTCAGTCAGTAACTGCATTCAGGATAAAGGCCTGCAATTATGTCCTGATATTTGGACGTGCAGCTACCATGGTTGCAAACAGTATCTACACTGCCAATGATGAGGGTGAAAAAACCCACACCATAAGCAATGCATCAGAAGCAGAACTCAAATTATAGACACCCATGACCACTGATAAATATCCTATGATATTTTTCTACTTCCTACTGAAGTATTTCTGTGTCTCTCACAGTAACCTTGCAGCTGGAACATGATACAAGGCATGGTTTTCCAAAGGTTGCTTTAAAAATTAACCAGCAAGAGCAATAATTTCTAGTGAAGAGATTGAATATAATATCAGATTTATGCAATTAAACTGACAAATTAGGTTTGGCCGTTGCAAACTGAGATGCTTCAGTATTATACTTCCCCCTTATCTGGCATAAATTTCTATGTTGCAACATGTTTTGGCACTTTTCTGCCCTCTTTTTTTCCTCTTGATTCATTTTTTATTGCTAATGTAAATTTTTTTTTTCTTTTTAGGGTAGGGGAAAGAAGAGGAGGACTTGGATGTGGAGAAGGCTCATGTATGCTTCCTCGATGCAGAAACTGTTACATTAAATCACAGAATGTTCTCTGCTACTGTTCTAAAGTAGGAGTTACATATTCCACTTTTGCATGGCACTTTTAATATTAAGAAGCAAATAGTGATTGCTGAAGCAGTTTTGAGAATGAACACTTGAAAAGAAGTGTACTGAAAAGTTTTAGCGATTAGGCTGACATTAAGCATCACTTCCGTTGTAAAGGAGGAAACTTGTTTGTGTTACAAGTTCTTTGTCTCTCTTCCGAGAAAGAAATAATTCAACCATAAAATGAGTAAATGCTCCACTGGGGAAATCCCAAAGCTTTCCAGATATGTTATGAACAGTGTTGAGTGGATTTGGGGAAGCAGCCAGTCAGCTAAACGAGTAAAGGGCCACAAGCCCATGACAAAGCATCGACTGACGTTTCAGAAGCAGCAACAAAATTATTTATCTTTAATATGAATAATAAAAGTTTAGGACCCCTAAGTCAAGCTGATAATAGACAGGAGAGGAGGGGGAGCTAATATAAATAAAATGCTGTGATATCTTTGCCAAAATACAGTAAATCCTGGGAAGAGACCAATTAATTAACGTCACTGTGAATAATGATTTGTGGTGGTATCTGTAACGGAAGATCCCTCAGACACTGCAAGCTGTTGCCTTAGAAATTGAACCTCTCTAATTAGGTAAATGGCATACAGGGTGGATCCTTCAAGATGGTACACCGTCTGGTCTGACTAACATACAAAACAACTATCAACAGTGATGAGGCTAGCATAGATAAATGGAAATGAAAGCCCCAAAAATAACAGTGCAGGGACTTCGTGAAACAGGTCAGTGCAGAAAAACTCCTGAAGATAAATAAGAGTCAAATGATCTACTAAAAACATATGGAAAATGGCAATTTAAACTGCGCCATGTGGATGGTCAGTACATGTTTTTGAAGACTAAAGAAATGCAGGGATAAAACACCTTATCAATAGAAGATTAAGGGCCAAAAGCTCAGATACAAGGAAGAAAATAATCAATTTTTCAGTAATTATGTAATATATAATTTTTCAAAAGCCAGGACCTTCATGTTCTGTAAACAATGTTGTTGGCATGAATTAATTACTGAGATACAGTGCACATGAACATTTAGTATAATGTAACAAATATTATAGGTGCAGGGAACATACAGTAACAGAAATTTCACAGTAGTAACCTAAGTATAACGGGCATCCTGAAGCCACTCACAAATTCATTTAAAATCTGAATTTCACCTTATTCAGAAGTGTTGACGTAAGTAGTATTATAGAGTATATTAACTGATGAACACCCTAGCAACCTTGGCTATAATATTTTGTTACACTTGTGTATCAGTCCTGTACCTTCCTGTGTAGAATGAATTGTTGTCAGACTCCTTTCCTTTCCTAGCTGACCGGGCAGATGTGGAGGTTTGTACTGGAAACAAAATGAAACACAATCCCTAAGTAGTAGTTAGGGAGGACAGTTAGGTGTAGTTTTGTGTATGTGTCTTTGGCCTCAACAACAAAGCTCAATATACTTCACCTAATTACTAAGCCAAGATATTCAGAAGTTGTGGCAAACTACATGTAGGGATATTATAATGTATCCTATTTCATCCACCAGCTGCTAGATAACCTTCTCCACTAGAGGAAGAGGATACATCTGTGTGCGATTATGTCACTGGATTTTGTTTCTCACTGAATATATGATACATTGCTTTGTAGTTCAGAAATCGTTGAGTGTTTTGCTGAAGTAAGAATCACTATTCATTGTGATGACTCTTCCCTTATTTGCCTTTACCGAACTCATATTGAACTACTCACAACAGTTGTTCTGTTTCCTGGTTCAAAGTCATTCTCGAAATCCAGCTCTTTGAAAATTTTTCATCATGGTCTCCCATTAGCCATCATCCTTCTGCTTCTGCTTGTAAGTTTCATTTGGGTTTTCTTTAGTTTCTCTCTCCTTTAGCAATTATCCTCTGGCGCAGATGTGAACATATCCTTGCCATGCCCCAGCTAAGGGGTCACTATAGTGCTGAGAGAGTCAAAGTGGCTTTAAAGTTGTGGAGCCTAAAAACTAGAGACTAGATAGATGAAAGATCAACTTTCCTGAAATTCAGCCTGGCATCCTAAGCTTCCCTTGCTGCAGCCTATATTCCATGCTCATTATTAGCGTTACATTCAAACTTTCCTTTGTACTAAATGTCTACGATCTGAGTTGTACGAACAAGATGACATTCATACCATCTGCATTTACTTATAATTAATGGTGCACATAGAGGCACCTTATTTGCCTTTCAGCATATGTGATGCCTTCATTCATGCCTACAAACAGCTGGGAGTTGTGATTTTTAATCAGCTTGATAACTACTGACTGGAATTGTAGGGAAATACTTTCCCTGTGGTATGTTTTATATTGGTTTTCCTAAAACATTTTCCTTTTTTTTTCCTGAGAAAGAAAAATTGCAGAAGCACCTTACCAAAACACCAAGCTGTATTCAAGCAAAGAAGGGATTAGGTGCTAAAATCACGTGCCCAAATTGCAGGGTGAAATATATTTCTTTTCTTAGAGAAAATATCGAATTAGTCATGGTAAAATTGCAAGGTGATTTGAGATACTACTTTCAAAGTTTCATTTATGAAACACATGATACATTGTGCTTTTGACATCTGCTTTATTGAAATGTAAGCAGTCTTAAAAGACTAGTTCTTTGATCCATCTACCAACTGAAACATTAGTTTTCATGTGTAATTGAGGATAAATTTTCTTTTTGATTGACATTTGAAATGATAGAAAAATATATCAATAGTCCTTCTAAATTTGTGAATTTTTGGTGAAACACAACCATATGCATTTATATCCATGCATATAAAGCATGCATTAGACAAGAATTTCTGGTATGCTGTACATATTCTTTGCAAAATTATTGCTAAAAGATTGCATATTATTATCATACTACTGGGAATGCTGATTTGCAACACTTCTGCTGCTTCTTTAATCTCTTGCATATAAAGTAAGTGAATTGTGGCAGTGTAGCTGCAAAGCTGTATGACGTCCTCAAACTGGCAAAAAATATCTCATCTTGATTTTGTCAGCGACAATACATTTTTCAGGCTTTCATGAACGTATTGCCTCTAAAGCATGTTACTTGGCTCTTTGTGTGAATATTGAATTTGCCCTTTATATCTGAGGTTTAAGTTATTTCTAATCATTATATCTCACTTTCCTTCATACAGTCTTTTTTTCCCCCCCTAAATTCACATTCTTCTATTTGACGCATGGGGTTTTTTTCAGAAACAATGTATTGAATATTTTCACCCAGTGATCACATGGAAGTAAATTCTTTTATTTACTTTATTATCTCTTTTAATGAAAAGAATAAATTTTATATTTTGAAATAAGAAGGGCTTGGTTGACTGAAAACAAGAATGAAACATTAATTTAAAAATTCAGAATAAGAAATTTACATAACAATAAAATTATATTGACAAAACCACCCTTAATTTGTGATGCATCTATACTAAATCTGTTATAAAGACTTTCAACTTTAGAAGTTTCAACTGTACAGTGTTCTGATGAAGATTCATTACTTCTCTGAAATCTGTCCTGTCAATGTTATGACTTTTTTTTCTCCTTCTGTGCTCTGCATAGTTGCTTACATGAGTGCTGTTAATGAACTCACCTCCCACTTCATGTACAAAATGCAAGTATTATTTCAAGTTACTATTTATAAAGGCACATGAGGATAGAAAAAATTAGGAAATGACCAGAAATTATTTTCTGTATAGTCCTTAGTTAATATTAGGTTTTTTTATTGTATCTCCTCCATAGCTGTTATCTAATGAATTTTACTTACTTGCACAATTAACTCCCATGTGATTTCCATATTATTTATTTTTTAAAAAAACAAGTTTTCCATGTAAGTTTAGCTCTGCTGCCTGATATGGCACGCTTCCAAATCAAATCGGAAACTGGGAAAGTCAATGATTAAATTGTGTGCTAACAGAGGTTAGAAGTTCTGCCAGGAGTGATGGATGCACTTTGCTTTTGCAGCGAATGTTCGTGTTAAAAGTCAGCTACTCTGTACTACACTACTTACCTATACAGAAAAGCTACTGTGTCTGTAACTAGGGCACTAAGACGCTAAGGTTGTTTTCACAGTGCAGTTTAAAGGTGTGACAGGATCTCACGTGGGATTGCACTTGGGGCTTGTCAGTTGGTCTTCCTTGAACACTGATGATCTAGTGGCTTCAGCAGTACAGAACAAACACTTGACTTCTTCCCTCTCTGCTCATGTGGTGGCACAGCTGGTTCAGAAGCCTCACAGGTCTTGTTCCTTGTCTGACAATGGTGCAAATATATGTAAAGTTGATTCAAATTATCTGATATGGACTTGGGCTCAGGATAGAAGTCTTCAGAGAAGGCATGCTCTGCTTTATTTTTTATAGGAAAATAATTCAGGTTATCTCAACTAACTTTGAAGTAACCTGAGTCTCATTTTCTCAGGAGCAGTTGAGCATTTTTAGTCTGCCATTTACTCCTAAACTGTCGTTAGCTGCTGGCCAGGGTTGCTCACGCTCCATCTAGCTTCTTCAACAAACCGACGGCAAAGAGACGGGAAGGGTCTTTGCATAGGTTCCACGGAGTACATTTATTCAGGCTACTCGTGAAGGCTCCAGAGGCGAAAAACCTCTGAACAATGGAGGGTCTAGGTTTTTATACAGGGGCGGGGAGAACATCAGGGACCAATGGTCTGAGGGCACAGGGGCGGTACATGGGCAGGGCTGGGGTAAGGGGACAATAGGGAAACTGAGGCAGGGACAAGTGACAGGGCCAATGGAAGAATGGGGAGGGAGGAGCTTTCTGGCATGGAGTCAGGAAAGAGGCAGGGACCAATCAGGGGAACAGAACTGCGGGACATGCTCACTGGCTCCCACACTAAATCTAGGTTTTCTTCTCTGTTATTTAAAATGGAATTTTTTTAGATGCAGTCTTAAATGACAATTTCATTTTTCAAAGGTTTTTAGCTCAATGCAACTTCAATTTTTCAAGTATTTTTTTTCCTCTTTTGGAATAAAAATTAGCATAAAAGAGCAGAGGTTCTCCGTCAGAATAGTATACTAGTTTGGGGTCAGCACCTCTTGACACCTGAAAGTAGTACTTGTTTTCTCTCTTTTATCAGTATTATAAAAATGCAGAGGCAAGGGTATAAAATAAAATTAGCAGTGTTTTTACCTTGAAATTCACTGAATTGTTTCTGAAGATATGTTTAAAATAATTTAAGCTATTATAAATTATAGTTATTAACTACAATAAGAATATATAAGCCTAGGTTTTTACCATACGAAGTTCAGTGAGGGAGGTATGAAACATGCCCTTCCACGATGCTTTGTATTTTGAGAAGATACATGTTTTTACATGATCTTTAAGACATGCATGGATTTGCTTATTATAAATCTATAAAGATGGATTTAATTTACATTCAAAAAAATTTTTGGTAATTATTATTTTTAAAATCCATATTCAGACTAGGGTGGAAGTGAACACAATCTATTTAGAAACCAGGGAAAAGAGTACAGATTGGCAACTGGCACTGCCTGTGAAAGATTTCAAATGCTTTTTAGGAGTTTACTTTTTAATCATTACAAACAGGAAATTTAATCTCCAGCTGAACATAAATAAAAACAAAGACTCCATGACTCAGCATAAAGCTGCAAGCCTAAAAGGGTCATAAAATATGAAGTTCCCTATTAAAAAAGCTTATATATGAAGGGATAAACAAAACATTTGCATTCCAGCTCCAGTCACTGCGTACTGTTTTACAGGCTGAAGGAGAAGAAAAATATGCAAGCCCATCAAAAGTATTGAATTATATCAAATGTTGTTTTCTGAATAGATAGGCTGTTTCCTTCAATAAGATAGTATTTTTACCTAGTCTGAAATGATTTTAGGTGAGTTTCATATTTTGATACAGAATGGTGTTCATTTGTGATAGTAAGCGTGTATGTGTTTCACTGCTGTTGACAGTATAGAAAAAGAAGGTGTATCCCTGTTTCCTATTTGCAGGCAGTTTGGACAATGGAACATGAAAGGAGCAGAAACAAATTCTCTTTGAGAGTCTTAAAAGAAAATGTCTACTAAATTAACAACAAGCATACCCTGAAACAGTGTGGCATGTTTATCAGTATTTCTAACTCAGGAGTATTCACAATGGTTATATAAAAATATATGTAAATGTATATATATATTCCTACTATGCATATAACAGATATACTTCTAATTTTTAAATGTATACATTTTTACATCTGTGTCTGAGGATATATATGTATATGGATATAGACAAAATAGATTGGTTTCACAACCTAATTCAGTTCATAATACAGTCTCCTTCCAGAAAACTTACTACAGTTGGAAAAAATGTGCTCATAGATAGAATAATATTTTCAATAATCCATACAAAATTCCCACAGTGAAAATTAACTCTGCTTGTGTAAAAGCTATAGAGACCAGTTTCCATCTGCAAAACAAGCCAAGAAATGAAAAGGAACTCATTCATTAGCTTCAACCAGAACTCCAACAAACAAGATTTTATTTGAAAATTAAAACTTTTGCTCCTCTAAAGAACAGCATATGTGCTAATATAGCTAATCTCTCATCACCGTCTACTTTTTAAGTTAAAAGCACCACCAGGATTTATGTCTGAGATAAGAACCTAAGATAAGTACCCCATTCATGGGTTAAGTGAAGTTAGGACTAGGGTCAGAAGGGTCCAGTATTTTTCACTCCCAGCAAAGTCCAAGTAAATACATTCCATGCTATGGATTCAGGAAGAGCTGCAGATTAAGAGAGGCTTAAGGAGAAGGAACAATATACTCTTAGATATACCTCATAGATGAAGGTGAAGTAATCTTTCCCATTTACTTATCTACTTTTCAAATCAAAATGTTGCTATGGAAAACCATTAAGATAGATTGTTTTTCCGCATAAACCTAAAGATTATATTGTTCATGATATCTATCCTTAAAACTTGGAGTAAAGCATCAAGTTAGATTTTAAAAAGAAGTTTCCTTGATTTCAGGCTACTGTCTCAAGTTTAAAATTTGGTCCTGTGAAGCATCTGTTATCTTAATGATACTCCTAGAAATTAATTTCACATAATATGTAAATTTAGTATTACCATATTATTTTTGAACCATACTGCTGCATTTAGGAGAAGTCCTGTTCCTTTTACAGACCATAAATCAGCTGTTTGTGAAGCTACCAGAAATTAAGAAGTCAAGTGTGAATTATGGTTGGCAAACATAGCAGTTTGATTTGGCACTAGTGCATAATAAAAGTCTTTAATACACAGAAAACTCACTACAGTCATCCATGAAGGTAATTATATTTGCCTGGACTTGTAGTTCACAAAGGTGAAGCATAATAAAAAAGATCATGTCTGTCCTCACTCAATCCACCTGAAATTTCTTCCCATGTTATATTAAAATATCACTAAAACAAATTTGTAAAATAACTTCTCTCACCTCAAATACAATCAAATGGTGTTCTTCATACAAAGACAGGAATGCTTAGAGAATTATAAATGTGGTGGTAAGCAAGGGAGCACTCAATAATTCACACTTACCTGAAAGATGATTTTATTAGCGTGAACCATTCCAGTAGTAACTAAATACTGAGGTTCTGACGTCCTGGGGAGAATGAATAGAATGTTTCAGAACAGAGTGTTAATGGCTGTCTTGTTTATGGTTTGCAATCAAATGACACAGACAGAGGCTGCAGATACACACAGCTTGGGGAGCTGTATGAGACACTCAGGCCCTTCCAGCAGCCAGCACCAAGCACATGCACTGTGTCCTGCTCCAGCTGCTGATGCCAAGCTCCTCATTCACGTAGTCTGACAAGAAGCTGTTAGTTAGCCCTTGCAGCACTAACAGACACAGAATAAATGAGATTATGCAGAGATGTAGTTAAAAAAGAATTTTACAAGAAGATAGGATGGTCTGTAGTGATTACATGCAGGTCTTAGTCAGGAAAGCTCATTGACCCATTTTACGTTTGACTAGCCCATTTTATAATGTTTTTGCCTACCTTCCCTTTGTTCTTTCCCAGTTCCCTTCACAGTTCTCCATCTCACAGTTGGCACAGTGCCACTAGCCTCCCAACCTCTTGGATCCTCAAGTTTTCATCCTTGCCAGCTGCAAAGTCCCTCTTTGCTGCAGTTTCTTGGTAGCCCATCAGTCAGTGTGTTTACCAGGTTTGCTTCTTGACTCTGCTTCCACTATGTTTACTTGTCATTTTTGTGTCCGTGTATGTTTTGTTAATGGCTTCTCCTTTTTCTTCGCCATCCCCTGTAACAAGGTACTTGATCACATAATGCTACTGAAATGAACATTCCCATGTTCCAGTGCACCCCTATCAATGGGTTCATTACCACTTTCCTTATAGTATTGGTCAGATTTGTGCCTGTGTCTTACTGCTTATGGCTTCCTGCTTTGATTATTATGCCTTTCTGCTTTAAAAGAGAGCCTTAAGGGAGCTGGCTCTCCCCCTACCACACTCACTTCCAACAGAGTACACATTAAACACTAGTTAGTGATAAATGGTTCAGTTAAAGATTTTTCTAAAAAATTTCTGCTTAAAATGTTGTTGGATAGTATTTTATGTCTGAAGTGCACACAGGGAGTTAGGGAGCTTAAGTTTTAATTGCTGTGGTGCCTCGCTTACCCCGGCTAGCTGAGCCGACCCAGGCATTGGGCAAACCTGCCCGCTCCAGAGGAACAGGTGGAAGCCGATCACGGCACAGGAGGGCAGGCGAAGTCCCTGCGAGGGTTCACCGTGCCCACCGATGGTGAGGGTGCACTGAGGAGGAAGGCAACGAGGTGGAGGAGTTTCTTGGGGGCAGGAAAGGGTTTACTGAACTCAAGAGCTCGGTGCAAAGAAGCCAAAAAATGAGGGTGATATGGGGTTTTATACCCCTACAGCAGAGGTGGGGAAAACTTACAGCATCCAATCATAAGACCACAAGGTGCCAGTGCAAAGGTGGGGAAAAGGAATCACTTCCAATGGGAGAAGGAGGAGGCAGGGAGAATTAACAGGGGCCAATCAGCAACCGAATAGCACAGAATTGTCTAGCAGGAGAACCAAATATGGAGGGAGAAGGGCAGAGATGGCAGTGGCCCGTGACCAAGCTTAGTGCTCTTGGGATGCAGGAGCATCAAACCAGTGGGTGTTTTGAACCTGCTGGCTAGACTGACCATTACCATAGTCAGGGCTCACCACAACATTTAATCTAACACTTTGGTTTTAGAACTTCTGTCATTTGAATAGGAGGTGAGAAGGAGCACAAACCCAATTTTCTCTTCTTTCTCAGGATACCAAACCTAAATTTTTTTGGGGTAACATTAACCCTCCTTTGCTCTGTCCTTTTCCTCCAAATATGGAATTATGCCAAAATAAGGTTTCTATGCAAATGTGACTAGGGGCAAAGAATTGATAGAGGAAAGAACTTCAGCTGAGCTAAAGGAAGAGTTCAGAAAAGTGCACATGGTACTTACCACTTTGATAGATCTCTACAAATTTGTAGATATTAGGTCTAATGCTGTGTGTCTGAAACTGACTGTCAACAAATATACCACTACCAAAAATAACACCCCCGGTAAATAATCTAAGCAAAGTGAAAAGGGATCTTAAAGGATTTAAGGTACTTATAAAAGGCAAAGGAAGAGGCTTAGGTGACCTATTATGCACTGCTTGTGTTGAAGATACATTTTCTCCTGTTACTTCTACTTTTATTTTTTTTCTTTAAAGTGCTGGAACACTTACCTTCTGCAATTCAATTTGTAGCAGCAGAGACAGTAGCATCTTCTAGCCCACAGAAATGGTAGATGCAGGAGTACCCCCCAATAAACTTCTTTCATGACAGCATTTCTTTCCTCTTCCACTATGTGCAAGACATCAAATCCAATCCCAGAGGAGATGAGAAGAACAGAAGTAAGTCTTAAGATAATTGGTATATTTTTCACGATCTATTTATAAAGTATACAGAAAAGAGACATTTTGGTGAAGAAAAAGGTTGGGTTATTGAATCATTTTAGGTCATTAAACAAGTTGATTCACTTTAAAAGGGGAAAGGTAGAGCAACGTGACAGAGAAAGAGAGAAGAACTTTAACTTTTCTGTTGTTGTTTAATGAAGCATTACGGCTTCATTTGAGAATTTCATTTGATAATAGAACTAATATGAGGAGTGAACAATATTGGAATATTTTCTTGTCTTTGTTTAAGCTAGTAATATTAATTCCAGTGTCTGTTTTTCTGCTCCTAGAAGTTAAAAGTACAAACAAATGCATCTGTTTTATTAAAAACCATGTACAGCAATAGATTACTCACAGTTGGCATCTCTTTGTATCATGATCCACTTTCTGGCTTGTTACTGTCTGGTGTACTACGGCAGTCAAAAAATACAAAAATGATTATAGAAAATACAAACTGCTAAGCCCTTTACAGTATCGGAGATGATTTACATAGCATACACTATATTAACAAGAACACAGGGTAAAGCCTGTGCCAGTTAATTGCCTCTGTCCCCTTAAATGTTCAAGGCCACTAATGGGCTACAAGCAAAACAGCGTATTAGCCTTCTTTTAAAAACAAAACATCAGCCTCCAATCTTCATAGACAAGTTGTTGAAGTATGGGCTGGATAAGCAGACAGTGAGATGGACCTCCCCTACAAAGACAGGATAAGAGTTGTGGTAGTTTAGCCTGGAAAAGAGAAGGCTCTGGGGGGATCATATTGAGACCTTCCAGTACGTAAACTGGGCTTATAAAAAACAGTAATTTTTTACATGGACAGGTACTGATAGGACAAGGGGAGACAGTTTTAAATGAAAAGAGGACAGATCAAGTTAGTTGTTATGAAGAAGTTCTGTACTCAGTGGGTGGTGAGGCACTGAAATGGGTTGCTCAGAGAAGTGGATGCCCCATCCCAAGAAGTATTAAAGGCCAGTCTGAATGGGGCCCTGAGCAACCTGGTCTAGTGTGTGGCATCCTTGTCCATGACAAAGGATGGAACTAGATGATCTTAAAGGTCCTTTCTAGCCCAAGCCATTCTATGATCCTGTGATGAATAATCTAGATGGTAGGGCACAAAAATGTTCTACCAACCAGAGGGGTCTCAAGAGGCTGGAAAAATGAGAGGACAGGAACATCACAGAATTCAACACAGGGATGTGCAAAGTCTCACATCTGGGGAAGAATAACCCCCATGCACTGCTAAACATGGGGCCTACCTAGACAGAAAGCAGCTTTGCAGAAAATTACCTGGAAGTACAGGTGAATACCAAGTTGGCCAGCTTCGTGCCCAGTGTGTCAAAGAAGGCGAAAGATATCATGGGCTGTATTAAGAGGGGTGTTGCCAGCAGGTCAAGGAAATGACCTCTGGAGTATTGCATAAATTTCTGAGGTCCCCAGTGCAAGAGAGAAAAGGAGCTACCAGAAGGAATTCAGACAAGAGCCACTAAGTTTTCCACTAAAGAACTTGTGCATCTCTCATGGAAAGAAAGACTGAGAGAACTGAGATGGTTCAACGTGGAAAAGAGGTCTGAGGAGAGATATAATCATGTGTACAACTGCCTGAAAGGAAGCTGTAAAAAAAAAAAAAAAAAATACTTACTTCAGTGCTGCCTAGTGACATGACCTGAGACTGTCTGCCCAAACTTAAACGTGTGGAGTTTCTTCTGAGCATCATGAAAAAATTTTTTATTGTGAGAATGACTTAGCACTGGAACAAGTTGTCCAGAGAGATTGTGAAGTCTCCATCCTTGGAGAGCTCCAAAATTCATCTGGCCATGGCCCTGAGCAAAGTATGTAATTCAACCTCTTTAAGCAGACACATTGGATGAGATNAGATGCCCATTTAAAAATATTATGTTACTGTAACAAAAATATAAGTGAAAAAACAGCAGGTGTGAGAATTATTTACAACAACCTATCTTACTGTTTACATAGCTTGCATAGCAAAGGAAAGTTCCCACAGAATCAGTGCAAGGAGATGGCAAATTCCTCTGCCCAGCAGTTTTTCAGTATCCACGCCTTCTAACCTCAACAACTGTGTGATTCTGTGTTGAAAAGAAGTGGGTTTTTTTATTGCAATGAGATGTTATCTGTGATAGATTCTGTTTTTGTTATACTTATGTTGCAACCCTGGCTACCTCTTCTTGCTTATGTATGCACACCAGTAAGAAAGCTAGTTACTCAAAAGATTAGTGTTTTTCCATTGAAATATGTAAGAAATGAAATTAGATGTATACAATTTTGAATACAGAGATGAAAAATACCAGTCTAAAAGAAAGGTTTGAGAATGAATGAAACATTTTCATCACAAAAAATAAATAAGGATTTTCTGATAAAGTTGATGAAACAGTCATTTAGGCCACAGACCATGTTGGTATATTTAAAAGCAAGTAATATCCATTAAAAATAATATAAAATAAAGAAAGCCTTCTATTAATAAAATTATATTGGACTTACATGACAAAATTTTGGTAGGAAGAGCTGCAGTCAGTCTCTGTGAGAAGAAACTAGGGGTTGCCTCATGCTGACAGAACCAGTTCCAGCTTGGTTAGGAAAGGAATTGCCACAAGAACATCTGAGCTCACTGCAAAGCTGACAGTGCATCCAGGAAAACATAGTTATGAACAGGTAAAAAGTATTTTGAAGGAGTTGTGACACAGAGAAATTAGAAAAATTTGAGTAAAACAACCCTGTAAACATGAACATCGCAAGAGGGAAAGGAGATGCTCCAGGTAAAAGAACATAGATTCTTCATAGAGAAGACCAAAATGAAAGAGTTGTCCCTCTCCCCACTGGAGAGGCCCCAGAGAAAGAAGTAATCCCTGCAGCCGGAGAGGATGAAGCCAGAGCAGTTATCCACACTTCAGCCCATGGACAGCCCCATGCTGCAGCCATGTTTTGCCTGTGACAGCAGCAGGTGAGCAATCTCCCCATCTTTGTAAAGCTTTTCTATCTTATTTTGTCTGACTGTCCTATATAGTGACAGAGCAGTCACTATATAGTGAAAAAGCAGCTGGATGGGGGTCTGGCAGCCAGCCAAGGTCAACTCAATACAGATATTTGTTTAGTGTACAATAATTCATAAAACTTGGTCCTTTCAAGAGTGCTGCAATTACCTGTTATATTCTGTTCTCTTTTATGATATATGCTACTTATTTCCTCTCCTTTACAAGCAATGATTGTAGGACTTGGTTTTAGTTGTTACGTTATATATGTTAAATATTCCCTAAAATGCGTGTGATGAAGTCTGTCAGAAATAGCTAATAGAGGCTGCTGTTGCTACACAATTCTGTGGATTGAATTAAACCAGTACTTGATATTTTGACAAACTAAGGTGTTTTCTGTTTGGCACTCAGCAGATTTAGTAGTCTGTATTTGTTAGACAATTCACTTTGCACTGATCATTACTCATAGCTTACCTAGCCTTCTTTCAACAGAAGAGACTTTTTATGGACAGGGAATTGAATTATTTCTTTGTACACATTCATCAGAAGGGAACATTTAGAGGGTGATTTTAACAGGTATCATGTAAGAAAATTGCCTCAGCAGCTAAGTAGCATAACTCTTCTTTGACTGCTACAATACTATTCTTTAAGAAGGAAACATTGATACACCATTAAACAGGAGAAGACATTACTAACACCTCCAGACTGACATCTCGTTGGTAAAGACTCTCATATTGAAAGGAATCTGTTGCCATCTCATGAGAGTGCTTATAGAAAGGTAAGAAATTTGTAACAGGATAATTGGCAAAGCTGTTAATTTCCTAACATAGATCTTGAACAAGATCCTAATGACCACTTACTGCTATGCAAATGATAAAAGGAGTTATGAATCATCTTAGTAAAAAACAGACTTAGTCACTCTCTGCTAGGTTTTCATCAGTAACAATGAAGATGAACTCATCGCATTAGTCAATGGTTTCTCCTCTCTCTCTCTGTCACTCTCTGTCTCTCTTTCACTCATATATTCTGAGTTTCCTTAATTCTTCAGAAGTACACCCTTCTAAACACTCATGCCATGATGATTTTTCATCTCCCAATTATGTAGTGGTCTTCTTTCATTTATATATAATTGCAAAGGCAAGCTGAGTGGCTGGTGGAAACAAATGGAAAAATGTTTTTCACTTTCACTCCACCTGAGATTAGCTAAACTAACTCAGTTTAACGGAACAGAACTCCAAGCATCTGCACTGGCTAGGGTATCGTATTTTGTGAATTCAGAATTTTTATTTCTAACAGTCCAGTCTGAATGTAGTGCTCCAGGTGGGGGTCTCAGGAGGGCAGTGCAGAGGGAAAGAACCACCTCCCTTGACCTGCTGCCCATGCTGCTTTGGATGCAGCCCAGGATGTTACTGGCTTTCTGGCTTTCTGCACATTTTTGAGTCATGTTGAGCTTCTCATCCACTCACACTCCCATGTCCTCAACTCCAGTTACCACTGCTGAGCACTTATGATTGGAATAACCCCTTCAAGGAGTCTCATGCTCCACCAAATCTAACCATGAAACCAGCACTGCCCTAATGTCACTGCTCATGGTGGTACCCACCACCCAGTTCTCCAGCCCATCTAACCCTCCAGGGGCCAGCACACCCATTGGAGTACCAGATACCCCAACCCCCCAGTTCGATGGGTTTCAGCGGTTCTCAGTCCCCACTGGGGTCAGGCACGGAGGGTGTTGCACTATAACACCAGAGAGAGAAAATAAATATTTTTAAACATTTTGGATCATATTGGGGTAGCCCACATTCACTGGATGCTCAGGATTAATGAAATTCAGGTTCTATTAATCTTCTTCTGGGTCCAGCTCTGCCAGCACAAGGGCTTAAAGAAGGGGACACAGGGGGGTCATGCCCCCATCAGCAGCCTATTCGTCATCCACCTGCGGCACCTCTGAGGGGACACTGTCCCTCAGGATTCACAGCTTGGCTCTACCCTGGTATGGCCACCTCCTCAGTTCCCCAATACCTCTCTCCACTGGACCAGCTCCTCCTGCAGTGGCTCTCAGTTCCACTCAGACAGCACCTGGGCCTATGGGAGAGTGTGGATAACCTCCAGGAGCAAGCACATCATTGTCTACAGCCATGTCTGGGAGGCTGCTGGAGTGCATCTCCATGTCGCAGGGCTCTGTGCCCTGTCCTTGCTGTTTCCAGCAAGCATCCCTGCTTTGGGTCTGTTCCTGACAGAAGGTCCAGTGGAGATCCTGGTGAAAGACCATCCCCAGCTTCATTACTATCCTCAGGACAACCTTGCAGAACTGCCATTGTTCCAAGTGGCTGGAAATAGTCAGGTCAATGATGGCATGGGGCCAGAAGAAGGAGTCTGTGGAAATGGAGCTGCGCCATGACACGTAGGTCCTCACGGCTCCAAGGGATGGCAGGCAGGCCTGTGGAAACAGGCATTCCTTTCTTCAAACCTCCACATTCACCATGCAGAGAAGAGGGAAGAGACTCTGGCCCCTGTGGCAGGACCTGTGGACAGCAGCCCTCCTTGGCTATTGGACAGCACTGCCCTGCATGGGCAGAGGCAGGGAATAGGGTGAGAGACTGGGGCGGGATCTGGTGTTCTCCCTCAGCATTTGCTGCATCCCTGAGGTCAGTGTGGGCCTCTGCACTTCTGCACCTGCCCGGAGAGAAGCTGTCAAGGAAGAACAGCCCCTGGCACAGTCCTGGGTTACTGCTGCCATGAGGTGTTGGTTGTTTGTGGGGTGCTGGGTGCCAGGGCCACTCACCTCTGCTCCCATTTACAGGCTTTTGCCGTGCTTCTGCAGCACTTCCAGTGCTCAGCAAAACCCACTGGACATGGGTAAGAGGGGAGCAGCTTCTGGCCCCACCCTGCAGCCCCTCTTAACTCCCCACAGCATGCAATACCATTCCATGTGAGCCCCAAACCACCCAACCCCACGCTGCAGTGCCATGCAGTGGCCACTGACCCATAAACACTTGGTCTGCAACTGTGCATTGAGCCAGTGGATCTCCAGCATGTGCATCAGAAATGCAATCAGCTCAGCCGTGGTGGAGATGTTGGAACACTTCATGGCACCAATTCTAGCGCAGCTGCAGTGCTCTGAGTCACCAGCACAGACTGATGATGAAGATCTCCAGTGACCTCTGTCACTGGTTTCTCAGGTTTCTCAGTGATGGTTTCTCAGGTTTCTCAGTGATGGCTCTCTCCACGTGACTGGGATGGCAGAGGTTGAGGCTGCAGCCTGTCGACACTGAACTGCAATGTCCACTTGATACCAGCAATTATGACACCTGTGTGATCTTTTTTTTAGATCATCTAAAAGTTCAGAAAGTAGTTTTTTGTGAAAATTATTAGTGTTTGGCAGTGGTAAAAAGATCTTTTTTTTGATTAAAATGGGGTATTCTACCACAGACAGAAGCTGCACTGTGTGCTGTGTCCTGATCGAAGATCGAAGACACATTTGATACTGCACAGCTTGAGATTCCCAGCATCTGAGAGACTTAAGATTACTCTCTCTGTGTAATGTTATCTTTAATAAATGATATTTGAATTGATACTTTGCAGAGTCTGAGTGCCTGTCTTACTGGAATCATAACAAACCAGCAGATTCTGGTGCAAAACAGATGTTAAGATGCTGCTCAAGCTGATAAACTGCAAGCTGCAGTGTCTTTGGAGGAAAGATAGGCTGCAGTTGCAGCTGATATAAGTTGCATCAGCAAGTCTCCAGTAATGAAAAACAAATCAGTAGCCTAGAGGGAAAATTAAACTTGTAAGAGAAATTCCTACTCCTCCAAACATGAGTATAAATATACGATGAATATGAATAGCAAATGAAAAGTGGAAGGATAAAAATGTAAATACTCTGGATACCCCTGTAAGCAGAAAGTCAGACTAAAGTTTTGGTGTTGCATAGAGATGACTGCAGGCTCTAATGCAGAGCCTTCCCTGAATGTGAACAGCTCTTTTGAAGAAGGTGAGTGTTAGCAAGGTACTAGCAGGGAAAGAAGCCCATGATCCAATTAGTACAGCTGCAAACTTCTGAGCCTGTTGGAATTAAGTCCAAACACTGCTATGTATTTGTGATAAATATTACAATAACGCCCCTGTAAACTGGAAGCAAGAAATCTGTATTAGCTTTATCACTACGAATTAGGGTAACAAAATCATACTCCTTCTCTTCTGAAATAAGATGACTTAAAAGCAGTATTCATATTCTGTATTATTGATTTATTTCAAACTAAGTAATTTCCTGCTCTCTCTATTGCACCCTCATTATCCCTACAGCAGAGGCATCACCTTACAGAGATTTATGGCAGAGGGATGCCAAGAAAATTATTCCCTTTCTACTCTTTCACCCCAGGACATTTCCCCTTCCATGAAGCAAAATGAAACAAAGCATATATGAAAAATTTCTTATTAGGGGTTGTTTTCACTGAATGGCCTGAAGAGATCTCTCTGTATGTATTCTGCACATGTCAAAAAATGGAAGTGTTCGCAAGCAACGTTTTCCATAGAGCTTCAAAACTTATAGTGCCAGGCTGAATCTGGCCATAGTTATTTGTTAAAGTGGCACATTACTGCAGAGGAACATCTTCCAGACCAGATATTAATTAATATGCTTTATCCAAAATATACAAATAACAAATAATAACTAAATCTTGACTATGAAGAATTATGGCACTGATTCTCTTGCTAAGGGAATGAGTCTCCTGTTACCCATGATGTTCATGTGAATTTTTAAGAACTTTTGAGAAAGAGTAGAGGACAGGCAGGAAATGAATAAAGATGGCAGAAATATTTAACCTACGTTCTATCTTACAAAAATATTTTTTATTCTTTCTGGAGAGGGGGAGGTGATCCTTTTCATTTTCTCAGGCAAAAAGCAACAGCTTTCATTTTATATATCTTACACTCAGGTGCTTCAAAACTGAATGAGGAAATAGAAGGGGTTTCTTGTTACTTTCTTGGATGCTTTTTCCTAACCTCATAAGTGCTAAAATATTAAGACATATAAATCTTCTGTTGTTTGTTTAAGATACACAGATCAGTCAGATGTTTGGATTTGTATTTTTTTTCCTTCTCTTAGGTATGGGGTGCACACAAAAGTTTCAGGAAGCAAATGAAAATAAGCAGTTGTAAAATTTATAAGTAATAATTTTGTTATATTTCAAATATGTGTACAGATTACAAATTAATGATTTTCCATTGAAACTCAAAAATGGTAATGAAGATTATGTTTTCTTTCTATTCAACTGACATCTTATATATATATAGTGAAAATATAATGTTTTTAGGAAGTAGCTTCTGAAAGCTAGAGATACAGATGGAATTATTGAAACTCCCTTGAAAATACATCAAATTTTCAGCAGAAGTGAATTTACATAAAGTAAATGACTTTTCATGGCTCTTTTTTTCCTCCAGATTTTTCTTTTATGCTTCCAACTAAGATTCGTAGGAATAAAAATATCAAAATATTTCTTAATTTGTAATTTTGTATCTGCTCAGTGATAAATTAGTAGCTTTTTCTTTTGGATATAGTTACCCACAACTGTCCAAGATTATTCTCCACATATTAAGAACAGCTAATAAGTGACAGAAGGGAAGCTGCCTGCATTTAAATGGTGTTTAACGAAATAGCACACTACAGTGCTGCTCCAGAAAAAATTTCCAATGACTTATTGGTAGGACAGTGTGTCTTATAGTTTGTCTTTTAAGCACTAGGCCTTTGTGACTCTTTAGCTAACTACCTAAACTGAACTCAATAAAAACAATTAACTGAGACCTACAACCTAATTTCAAAAATATGAATAATGATGAGGATATTCTTCTTGGTTGTGCCCATTTATAGGAAATCTCTCAGGTTAATAGAGACTGAGATAGAGTTTGTGTTTCTGGTTCTTTCAGTTAAAATTTTTCCAGTGTTTAGATGAGTTTACTACTGCTTGACAAAATAAAGGTCAAGAAGTGATAAGACTGTTTAACTATGGATATATCAGGGTATAGAAAACAGCAATGATAAAAATCTATACAAGTTCCGTATAAGATGATGATCAGTTTTAGCACAGCTACAAAAAGATGCAGCTGCCAATGAATCATTTAACTGAACATTAAGAAAAGGTTCTTCAAGAGACTCCAAAGAAATGTTAAGAAATTAATAAATGTAGAAATAGTTCTTCACTTGCCAGGTTTTCTGTCACTCTCAGCAACAATCTTAAAACCAGGAATTGCAGACGTATTTTACTTTAGAGTAATTTCACTCTTTGTACAAAAAGTAATGAATTCTAGCTGCCTATTCTGCCCATTTGATAAAAAATTACAAATGTGTTAAAATGTAAAAATATAAGATTTGGTTCAAGTGGTTCTTGAATGAGATTGATTAATACTTAAGTATAGCATGGAAACTTACCGTGGTGTTATGGACAATGAATCTCTAAGGTGCTACAGTGCACAGTATATGCATTAGATATGTATTATTACTGTAAATTGTGCACTATAATGTAAAGCAAAGCTTGTATGGTGCCAGATTTACCCTATTGCTAAGGAAGTAAAGTGCCTGACTAATACCTGTACTTTTCTGTTATGAAAGAATTGCTTTGTATTTTGGGAACAAATGGCAGTTTAGTATGCGTGTTTGGTAGACAGAAAAGAATACTTGAGCTTCTAGATAATGGCACAGTTTAATGTTCCAGGAAACCATTGCATAATAAAATATGATAATATTTGATAAGCTACTTAAGCTAAAGTCTTAATCAGGAAAAAGACAATTTACTTATTTTTTTTATAAATAGAGGCTTATACTTCAGAAAATTTGGTACCTATGTCAGTCATAAGTTTTAAATTCTATGAACTGTAATTTGGGATTAATTCAACTCTAGCCTTCTAGGCTTCTTGTGCCATGGGAGTAATTAGACTAAGTTCAGTAGATTTCATGGGATGTGAAATTGCAAAGACCCCAAAATGAGGCACCACGCGCAGCCTGACAGTGGCCAAATAGCAGAATAGTGACCACGAAAATAGCAAATTTAGTACGAGAAATTAATTCATAATTTGTGAACCAGGGCTAGATAGAATTAACTTTATTTGCATCATCTTCCTTTACAATGTCGAATCCCTAAGACAAAGACAACTTTGCCTGCAAAGTGGATGGCAGGATGTTTTTGCATTTATTTCAGAAGGAGCATAGCCTCTTCTTGGGAAAAATAACAACAAACAACAAAACAAAACAAAACAAAAAGGAGAATTATGTACAAAAAATATACTTAAGTTTTACATAATTTGTACAAAATGGTTGCAAAATCTGAAATTTGTCTCAGGCTGAA
Source organism: Oriolus oriolus (assembly GCA_013400235.1). Taxonomy (NCBI): domain Eukaryota; kingdom Metazoa; phylum Chordata; class Aves; order Passeriformes; family Corvidae; genus Oriolus; species Oriolus oriolus. Next base: position 5,918 of record VXBT01002234.1, on the reverse strand, counting down.
CTTTTTTTTGAACTGAGTTATTGCTAAAGCTGCAGAGAGTTCTTTCTAGCTGTGAAATGATGCATTTTTTTCATTGTATCAGATTACAGTGAAAATGCATAGAAATAGGTGACACCTGTTTTCTAAATTATGGCATTTTAAAATCCGCCAAGCCTCCCAGACTTCAAGAAGTGTTTGGATTAGGCTTTCAGGAACACAGTGTGATTTTTGGTGTTGTTCTGCGCAGGGCCAAGAGTTGGACTCGATAATCCTTGGGTGTTCCTTAAAATTCAGGATATTTTGTGATTTTAGGATCTATGATTCTATGAAATAATTTTAAACATTATAAAATACATTATCACAGTTCTTGATTAGCTGAAAATTATTATAATTCTCTGTAAGTCCACTTTCTACCAAATGGTTCTGTTAAATTTGAAACAATTGTTAAATTAGGCAGCATATATAAAAATGCACAATCCTATCAGATCACTGGATAAATGGTACATTAACAGAAGAATAATTAGATTCAAATTAATGAATTGGTTTTTTGTTCTTATTTTGCTTTGTTTTGTTGTTTTCCTTTTTCAAACTGACTGCATTATTTTTTTTAAACTTGTTTGATAACCTCATAGTTACATTTATGCTGCTTCTTGCTGCATAGTACCTACCCTTCATGTAGACTACGTATAGTAAGAGAAGGAAAAGAAAGAGCACTAGTTAATACCTTTGAGAATGTGATATTTTTGTTAATGTAATTTTGCTGCCAGTGAATCAGCATTTCTTTGTACTGAAGTATCATTTCTTAAGTTAGCACATATGTATGGTTTACACACAGTGGAGATTCAGCAATGTGAGTGATGAGATAATGCTCCCCTAAGCATGCAATGAAGAGAATGCATTTCTGAAGCACTTTGAAGAAAATAATCATTACAGAAAACTTGAAAATCATGGCATTTAGGGGTTAGAGGTGACATATATTAGAAAAAAATGGATTCAAAGTAACTCCTAAGAACAACATTTAGTGGGAGGTGAATGCAGAAAAGGAGGGAACCTGCCTATGAATTTGGTACAATTGACCTCCAAGAATTAAAATTATGTGGACTGTCTCTCAAGACTCACTCTGCATTGAAGCTAGTTAAACAAAAGAAATTTTTTTTGTTACATTAAAAGCAGGCAATTGAGTTTAACCAGGATCAAAAATGCTTTTGTCCTGGCAAAATGATATAAATGTAACATATATGTCTGAACAGAAAAATCTTTGTCAGCCATGCCTAGTAGAAAGCTAAAGAATGAAACATTTTATTACCTTCTTTTACATTGCCAACTCCTCTTTCCTCCTTCTTAGAGCAAGTTAAATCTTTGTTCAGCAGATCACATTTTTTTTAGGTTAATTCTACCGAAGTGGGACTTTTGGGTAAGACAAGGTTGACCATCACATGGCTGTAAAGAAGTATCTTGATAAAGGTAATCTGAATAAAAATTTTATTGTGCAGTTTTCTGTTTTCAGTTAAAAAGAGATGAGAGAGTTAATGTGTATAGTCAAAATAAAGTCCAAAAAAAGATTACTGACAATTTAGCAGTTCCTTAACTATTAAAAAACCATAATATGTGAAGCAGCACCAGCTAGACTAAGATAGATCACTCTGTGCCACCTGTGCTTTTTTCAACAAAAAACCTATCCATTTAGAAGTTATATTAGGTAATAAACAAAACTCAAGAGACAATAATTACTTTTTTTAGAAGTTCTTTCATGCAAAATGAGTTAAATACTCATCCTGCTTCATTGAAGGCAGAGTTGAAATGGTAATATTTCACTTTTCAAGTTCAAAAAAGATGGTCCTTATCGCAGTTGTCAGACATTCCAAAATTTCTTCCACAGAACAATATGAGATTGAGGACACCATGAGGAACAGCCTTCTCTACAAAGTCAACAGGTCTGTAAAGTGAGACAAATGTTTTTCCGGTGTGCACAGTGGAAGTCAAGGGATTTGGAAAGGAAAAAAGTTGTACAAAATAATGGAGATATTTATTGAATGCTTATGGTATACTTTGAAAAGGGGTTAGATCTTTTAATGTCTCCTATAACAGCTACTTTCTTGAGTTTCTCCTAAATTTGTGAATTTTGCCTTTATGTTCAGAAACTTATTTTCATAATGTACAGAAGTGTCCCTAAATATTGGTCTAAAGTATTGTACATACTTGTTGTTTTGAGTGCAGCTATTTTGTTAGGACATGGTCTCATAAAAACTCTGAAGGTCATTGGATGTGCTTCTTAATTTAAATAGCCAAGAGTTTATTCCATCAGGCAGCTCTTTAAGGTTTGAAGTTAAAACATTCACTGCTTCTTTCACTGAATTTGATGTGTGAGAAACAGCAAAGTCATCCAGCAGTTACTAAGACAAATATTTTTGTAGTTTGACTGTTTTATGTACTTTTATCGATTCTATTTATTCTTAAAAATATTGACTCAATTTTACAGCCTGATTACACTCAGATTTTTTCTTGTGTAAATCCAAGCCTAGTTGACTGTTACATATGCACCCTATTTATAAAATGGAAATACTTTGTTTGTGTTCAACTGACATGTAAATTTTGCAAAAAGTGAAGTAAGCTCTTTCAGTCCAGTAATATCAATGTCACTAGCATTAGAGGTTTACTAGTAAATTAAGAAATTAAGTCCCTGCAAGATACTGTGTTTTAAACTGTGCCTACAGCCACTGTAAATAATACAGTAGATCAATAGCTGGCATCACTATTGGAAATCCTCCTGACTTTGTTACTAGCCGCCATCATGGCAGTGTTCAGTCCTCTGCATTTAAAAGGGCTGACAGTCTGCCTGCTGGTAATGAGGATGGGAGGAAATGAATTATAATGATTCTTTTTCTGTTTTATTTTCTTCTGTGCCAACACAAAATGATTGGTGTATGTTATACACATATTTTGCATTTTGTTTATAAATATTTACTTTTTGCAAACCTTAGTCTAAACTAATCTGTGGCAAGAGTGGTTTCAGGTAACTGACCTTCACTGTTGTCTTTAGACATCCCTCCTCAAAAATTTATCCTGAGGATACCTGTAGCATGACCTATTTCACCGCCACTGTGCACTTCACATGGCAGAATCCATGGCAGAATAAACTTTCTTTCCACTTAATTTGATGGATTAACTAGGAAAATGATCATGCTATGGTCCATAAGGAAAAAAATGTCTTTGGCTAACCATTCACAGCCAGGAAAACTGGGACAAGATATGCATCAACTGACACAGCTGGCAGTGGAGGGAAACTGACAGTATGAAATTAGATTAATACCTGGGAAAATTAATATAGTTTGATGCTATGTAAGCCATTATTATGTAACTCTAGCTTATGCTTGCTTTTAATAATATCTGGCTCTTTTGAACAAAGTATTGGTCTTTGGGATTTTTTAAAATGTAAATAGCGTATTTCAGTATATTTTTTCAAAGTATCCTATTATTCCTCCTATAAATGTGGAAAATGTAGTTTAACAGAAGGAAATGAAATGTAATAACATAATCATGAAATGAAATAAAATGTACTAAATTTTTGTTATTGTTTTAAAAGTCATCGAAATATGAACTTATTTGAGATTAATGTTACCTTTCCTGAACAATTCCTTCAGTTTTTCTCATTTACTCCACATACCAATTAATCTGCTAGGTGACCTGCCTCTCCTGTGTCGCAGTGTGAACTCAGAATGTGACTACATTTTCAAATTTTAGTTGATGTCACTACTGATATCATTGTGTGTTTTGTATTCCACTAGTTTATTTATATGAAGTAATTTAAATCATCAAATTTAATTATGATTTAAATCAGCAAGAAAAATGTTTGCACTTAAATAATTTATTTTAGTCTTGTTTTACATTCATGCATTTTAGTCAGTTTCTAAAAAAAGAGTAGAGCTTACTGCTTAGTAAGAATTTAGGATAGGATGACTGCTGACTAAAGTAGTATTTGTACTGCATTTAGTGGGGGTTTTCAAATGCAGCAAATTATTTCTTAATATATTAAGTAAATATTAAGAAATATTAAAGATCATGTAATGATTCTATATTTTTAAAAGTATCACAAATGAAAATAAAAGTATTTTAAAAAGTAGAAACTCATCACTTTTGCTTTTCTTGTCTATATAATTTTTTGGGTGCTTGTTGTATTAGATAAATTAATGGACCATCAGTAATTAAAATTTGTTGGCGGACAAACACATTTTAATAAAATTTCATGTAATGAAATACATTCACAAGAAAAAGGGGAAAAAAATTCAGGACCTATTTGGTGACCCTTTCAATTAAGAATAGATTTGCTATCTGCAGATACTGAATTTTGGACCTCTTCTTTAAGATAATTTTTTTAAAAAGTGTTTGGTTTTCTGTTTTTATATATTTTTCTTCTGGTTTTGCCCTCCAATAAGAATAAAATTTTAGGACAATTCAAGTTAAGAAGGACCTCAGGAACTTCCTTCCTTCTTGCAGGAGGATCAGTTATGATCTCACACCAGGGTGCTCAAGGGTTCATCAAGCTGGGCTTGAATACCTCGGGACATGGTGCCTAAATGGCCTCTATGGATAACCTACTTTTTTTGCTTGTCTGCCCTCAAGGGGAAAAAAAAAATCTTATATCCATTCTGAATATCTTCTTTTGTTATAGATACTTGTCTTGGTTTGAAAGACAAGTATCTGNCTTTTCTCTCAATGCCCTCAAGCCACACGTTGGGCGCCAGGATCTGTCCTGGTTTCAAGGACAGGTGTCTGCTAAGGAAGGCAGGAGCCTCCCTTGGAATGGAAAATGTACCCCCCTTCCCTCTGAATTATTATAGTTTTGAAGTTAAGGGGCTCTCAAGGCAAATACATGAGAAGTAGGACTAACAGTTCTAGTGTATATATAATGAGGCAATAATACAGAAACACTGGCTTAAACTGACAGAGCCAGGACACAACCTGACACCCCGCCGGGCAGGGGGGTGGTAGCAGTCCGGTTAAGTGGTGGCTGCAGTCCTTTTGAGGTGATAGATGTGGTTCTGTTGGACAGTGATCCTGTAGAAGGGTCTGGTCTTCCTCTGAAGGTCCAGTCGTGGTTATGTAGGTCTTGTCTTCTGGGAATCCAGTAGGTGAGGGCTGAGTGTGGTGTTCCAAACCTCAGATTATATCCAGGTAGGAATGCTTGGTTCCTCCCCCTGGGCAGAACACCCCACAGTGGGATGATGTGATTTTATGAGTCATGCTGTGAGGCTGGATTGCCCTTTAACAGAAGATATCCCTCTGGAGAGAGTTATCAGGGATGTGTCATGGAAGAGACAAAGAACCCTGCCCCACCTGGTTTCAACAGATGGTGATAGAATACATACTTCTGGTTACATCTTACATTGTAACCTAAGACACCAGCCTGGGACAATTCTCTATGATTCTGCGATTTGCCGGGTTAATTTTGGCACCAAAAAATGAATGTGTATTAACCTCCTGAGAGGGCAATGCCATCTATAGATGCCTTTCTCTGCTCAGAAGCTTACCAGTTATAGAGCATTTATCAATATGTTCTTTTAAAATTTATTACATACCCAAAAGCTTCCCAAGATCTGCTCAATTTACTCATAACAAGATTTATAACATATGTCCGTATTTTTTTAACATCAGGCATATGTATGGCTATCCTCATGAAAATGCAACTTTAAAATGGCAGGGAAATTTAAAATTAGTACAAAGACTCCAAGTGCAGTCATTGAAGTGCAGGTGTGTCATGGTTTACCCCCAGCCAGCAACCAAGCCCCATGCGGCCAGTCGCTCACTTCCAGACCAGCAGGATCAGGGACAGAATCAGAAGGGTAAAAGGCAGAAAATTTGTGGGTTGAGATAAAGGCAGTTTAATAGGTATAGGAAAAGCCATGTATGCATGCAAATCAAAATAAGGAATTAATTCACCA
>VXBT01002232.1:43755-65196 GCA_013400235.1 Oriolus oriolus | reverse complement strand
ACCAAAAACAGGTCACCACACAGATCTTTTACACTGAGGATGAAAGCAAACATGATACTCCACGTAGCAGGACTGCCACTTGGAAAAAGAAATCTTTTGTTACAAGATACCATTCTGAAACTGCATAACAAACCAAATGTGCATTTCAGTGGGAAATATGAAAAAATAATAAGCAGGTTTCAATCTGAAAGTACATTTTTGATCTGGTAAAAAAACAGGCTTTGTATGCAAATCAGGAAGAAGTTAAGAGATTGAAAACACCCATAGGAAGTCTCACTTCTTTTATATGGCCCACAGTAGAAACAAACAAAATCAAACAAAATATAGATCCAAAATACTTTCTCCCCACAAAAACCCCAAACAAATATCCACACCTGAGAAACAGCAACAGCAAAGTAACTATGAAGTGTCATTATGCCCTATTCGTCATTTCTGTATTGTTGCAGCATAACTGATTTTCACAGAGTTGCTTCTTATTTTCAATACATTGAGACCATCAGGTCAAACAAATTGCTAGATCTTATTTTCTTTTCCTAGTACATAAATGTTTAACCTACACTGTTGTAAACATGAAGCTATGTCTTTTGGAAAATACAAATATGACATTTTCTAGGTGAATTAGGACACACAAGTAATTACACTGGGTCAGGCTGAAGGTCTGGCCTGCCCTGTATCCTGTCCCTGGCAGGGTCAGGAACTAGAAGTATATCAGGGAATATATATCATTATTCTTCTCATTATCCCTCTGCATTTATAGCATTTTCAACATGGATATTTACTGTACAAGAGGTTATACCCATACCACTGTGTATAACAGTCTTTCCCAAACTTTCCTGCCAGAATTTCTCCCACTTCTGCAATTAAAAATTTGTATTTCTATCACCCACAATGCACTGTGCCAGTAAGTCCCATATTTACACTGAAATTATGTAAAAGTACTATGTTAAAAAGTGCTATCCTCTGCTTAACTTAAAACGTCAAATGGATAATTTATTGTCATATTTTTTAACTGCACTTCTGGGACATAATGGATATTAGTATGGTGTAAACTGGGCAGCTACGTGATTACAAGTCCTTTGTGACAAAGCAGTCCATGAAATATAATGAATGTTAAAATATTGAATTTCTCTCAAATGCTTCCAGGCTGTTCATGCTCTATGAGCAGCAAATCCCATTAGCAGATCCCTTTTACGCTGGGTTGCTTTACCAAGAAAACTCATATAATTTTTTACAGTTTTTGTATATGTAGTGGGTTGAAATGCAGGCGATGGACAGTCTTTTAGACCAGTCCCTTCTCAGGATTTTGCACATTTAAAGCAGCAAAGGTGCAGGAAATACCTCCTTCTTTGTTCTGGTTTTTCCCCGGAGGGGTGGCCGGGGCCGGGCTGGCCGGGCCGGGGCCCCGGCGCTACGGCACGGACCCCGGGTCACTGTGAGGAAATTAGCCCAGAGCCGCACAGCTAAAACCAGCCATGGACTGCCACACCACTGAATCCACCCCGCACGGCTTCTGGGGACCGGCAGGCATCCCCTCCCCCTCCATGCGGCCCTGCGCAGACCCAGCGGGAGCCGGCAGAGCTCTCTGCAGCCAACGCAGCTTGTATCGAACTGAAGAAGCCACAGTGCAGCCAGCAGCATAAAGGAAAGAAAGAACATGAAGAGAAGAACATGGCAGCTCCAAGGTCAGGAAAGAAAGCGAAAGTGGGTCACGTGGGACACAGCTAAAGATGGCGGTGGGGAAGAAGAGGCGGCGCCACGTTTTTCGCATGTAGCTTAAAAATGCTTTCTACAGGCCGTGTGAAAACTGTAATGTAACAAACTGTATGTCTCTTTTGAAACCATTTTTGAAGTACCTAGGGGGATGAAGAACACACGTGCGGCTTGTGAAGATGTGAGAACTGCCTATGCCAGGCTATAGAGAAGCAATGAAAGGCTTTTGGAGATTTTGTGAAGAAGAGGGCCTTTGTTTTCAGGCCAGAATAACTCATCCTTATAAAGATTAAAACCCTATGTCTATGGGCCCATGTCTGCAATAGGAATAAATGGTGGGATTTTCATGGGAGAGATGTTTTTCACTGCAGCAGATTTTTGGGCGGGACTGTTGCTGGTGACAGTTTGGAAACCATGCTGAAGCAGGAAAAAACTCTTTTTCCTTAAATATTGGAGAGGCTTTTAAGAACTGCAACACTGGCCAAATCCCATGTTTTGTTATCCTTTATGCAGTTTCGGAGGGGAGAGAGGAGGGTGTTGGAAGAGAGGGGAGTGTGTTTTAATTTCTTATTATTTCTTTTTTCTTTTAATTCTGTTAGCAATAAATTTTTCTTTATACAGCAACTGTTTAAGTTTTAACCTGTTTTGCCTCACAGTTCTTTCCAGTTTTCTTCAATAATCCTAAATTTAAGTTTTAATTTTCTCCTTTCTCTGCTTAATTACAGCAGAAGCAAATAAGTAATTAGATTTTGTGTGCTTTCGCATTTAAGCCAGTGTCAAACTTCAAGAGTATAATACATACAAATATATTATATTTGATAGAACTTGGAAGCTACTAACACAAACAGAAGAGTAATCTAGGCCTTAGTATATTACTGGCTTTAAAGTATTAAAAAAGAAAATCAGGTGTGTGCTCACTGCTAATGAACATTAGTGGACCAATAAAAAGTTATATAACAGGTCCACATAAATATTTTTTTGTGTAAATAATTAGCTGTGTGAAGCTAGGTAATAATGATTAAAGTGTCACAATTTTTTTGAATTTTTATTCTGCTTCAATATTTTTCTGTTTGTATTTTTCTTAAGTGACACTGTTTGCGTTGAATGACTGAAATGTTGTGAAATATGTAATGTATTATTGCTCAGAAATTAGATATTAGGGAAAATAAAATAGAGAAAGCAAAAGTATTTTTAATGTTAATAATCTGTCAAACTTTAACTTTTGAGTGTGGTTATTACCTAATATTTTAGGTAGATCTTATACCTTAAGGGGAGTATATACTACCTACGGATGAACAACAACTATGCTAAAGTACTGTATGCACAGTCCTATTAAGGACTCAGCAACAAGGCTGATTTACCATATTAAACTAATCTACCAAGTAGTCCCAAATTAATTCACATCCCAAGAGAAGACACAGAGCTATTTTTTTTCTTACACATTATTTTGGTGGCACGTTCTGGATTTATATGAATCTTCAAAACATTGCATTTTTTTTTGTAATCTCTTTGATACAAATAACTCTTTGAACTTGAGCTCAGTTCTACTGAAACTGGAGTTTTAGGTGGTCCTGAGAATCTGTGGAAACTGCTGAGAGGCTGCAAACTGTTAAAATTATCTCATGTTCTGTATTCTCCCTCTGAAGTCAAAAAAAGCATCTCTGAATTTGTTTAGAGAGGAATACACTATTGTTCCAGTTGCATGAAGTGCAGGCAATAAATAACCAGTGAGGATGACAGGTGATCCCCTCCAGCAAAATTAGTATATACATATTTGACTGCTTTCTCATCCCTAATCTCAACAGTCCTTTTTCTTGGAAATTGAAGAGCAAATCCATGCTTTTCCACCCACAAGGCATTATGCATGTTCTGAAGAAAGGGGGAAAATAATTAAAAAAATTAAGAATATGCAATGTCTGGAGGACACCTTTCTACTGTTTTGCAGCACATGTGTGAATGCATGTAATGGAGGAAAGGTGTGCCATAAAAAAAAAAGTGGGATTAAAGGGAGAGAAAAGTGCCTCTACTTTTGACCTTCATCCAGCTTCATCAGTCTTGAATGACATCTGCAAGCGATCCTAGATTTATTACCTATACTCCTTCAGTGAGACCTGATGGACTCACCTGCCCTTTAAAGAAGAGTTCTGATACTGGAGGGAACTGAAAACAAGCATGTCAGTGCCATAGAGTTCTCATGCGGCATAGAGGATTCCTGTGCAAAACCTAGCCTAGCTTCCCTGCCCTCCACTTGCATAACCTCGAGAAAAGGCAAGACACTGACTTCAACACATCATGAAAATCTTACTCCATTACCTGCTCTGTGTACATCACAGATGCACAACCTCCCTTCCTTTTGTACAATGCTATCAAATCAGTATTTCCAAACCTTCACCCAGCTCGCTGCACCTGGTCTAGAACTCACAAATATCTTCAACTTGCTATACAAAAACTTCTAATTCTTTCACTATAATTTTGGGACTGAATCTGCTGATGCTGCCCAGTCTGCTGGAGGCAGGCTATTATAAAGGATTTGGATGCCCCAGCAAGATGTTCATCATTGTCTCCCAGTGAAAGCTTGATGGTGAAGATTAATGTGTTATTCACCAGCAGTCAGTGATGGTCTCCTTTTCCACTTACATATTATAGATATATTCTGTCAGTTTAACATTCATGGAAGATTTATGTAAATTTGTTTGCTGGTGATAGAAGTATGCAGTAAATGTGCTAGAATTGTCGTGTGCCTGAAATGTGAGTCTTCATTCCTTTCCCTCCTTCTCTTGCTCTCACACACATATTAATAATAGTATATTAAACAGACAGTAACAATACACATTTCACGAACTCTTGCTTATTGATCTATCTGAAAATATGTACATTAAAAAGCTGATATAACTACAGATTTATCAATTCAATTCTTAAAAATATATATCTAAACACTGTGGAAAAAGGTGTGAATGGCACACAAAAAGTCTGTGACAAAATTAAAATTATATTAGTGCAAATTAAATTGTTGTCTTCCTACGTAGAGCTGTATCCAGTGCACACTACCATAGCGGAATTCATCAGTGTTTGTGAATGTACAGGTTTAAAGATGTTTTAATAGTCTTAAAAATTTCTATTCTGCTTATTATTGCAGAAGATGATTTGAAGGCAGTGGAGTACAGTGGTGACAGTGCTGGACAGTGTTTTTAGGATACTGTGAAAAGAAATGCACAAGAAATTTTTGTTGGATTCTCTTGTACTAAGTGGTCTTTTGTGTCCGCCAAGAGCAACACTGCCTTAGAAAAGTAACGTCTGTGTCTCTGCTGGACCATGCAGAAATACAAAATGTGAATTGCTAGATTAAATTACAAAAACCCTTTCCATTTTCCCCAGTGTTTAAATGGCTTTTAAAATGGATTATCTGTTCAGAGCTACACTAGTGAAAAAACTAACTTCATAAAAATCTAACATTTAGGTGACTTTGATGAAGTTTCAGTGCTTGGATATAACAGGATGAATGCAAACTGATATTTCATGAGATCATACATAAAATTCTTCTCTGAATGTCAAAAAAAATATGGCAAGCCTTATGATATGAATGTGGAAAGCTTTGTCATTTTACAACAGTACTGTATGTGACAGCAGACAGAAAAGATAGAGATTTCTTTGTTTCCACAGTATGTCTAAAAATCCTACAGTATGGGAAAATATTTCTGGCTAGGATAAAAGTGGTTCCAAAGAAGAGCTACAACTTTGTGGGTGATTTCTGAGGGATGAATGGATTCATAGTACTCCAGCCTTTTAAATAACCCCAGCACAGGTTAGGTTTGCATATGCAAACTGAAATGTTACAGTGTGATTGCTCCTTTCTGTCATGTTTCATGCCTTGATTTTGCTATAATGAAACATTTTTGGTAACATTAAATGGTTGCAAGATGAGCCTTTGGTATTTTGCAGCACTATCAAAAGGTTTCAGTACAAAGTTTACACAAAAAGTATATGAATGATTGAAATTCTTGAACACTACCCTATCAGTAGGATGGTTCCAGTTTAATTTCCCTCATTTACATTTTAATATTAAAAATTTTAAGACACTCAGTGTATGCAAGTGTGTTTATACAGTATTTTTAAATGCTTATAATTTTAAATAAATGTGTGTATTTTCACCTGTAGTGATAATCACTTCTAAAAGCTCATCACCAGCAAGGGTAATCACAAACTTGCAATTAAAGTAGCCAGTCACAATAATAATTTTTAAAAGATAAGTATGAAAAAATTGCTCTTAGAAGTTTATAAACAATCTTCTTCTGTGAAAAAAAACCCCACAAAATATTTATATTGGTGATGCATTCATTATGCTCATGCTTGCAGAGCATAGCAACGCACTTTACACAGGGGTATCTTTGCTCATGTGTGATACAGACAAACTACAAGTGTATTCTGAGAAGCTAATTCTGGTTCTGATAAACAGCCTGGTCCTGGCAACAGGAAACAGGACAAGCTCAACTCCTGGCTCTGTGCATCTTTTATAGCCTGTACCTGTTCACACAAGCCAAACAACAATAAATAAACTATACGGTTCTTGTGGGCAGACTGCTTTTCAGTAAGTTCTTAGTTTCTTTTGTTCCTCAGATCTCCTCAGTATCAGTTGGGGCTGTTAGTTCATCTTACAAACACATCAATTGTATCAAATTGCAGTTGCTTTCTGAAACAGTTTATCAAATTTTTTGTCTTGTTTTTCTTAACAACTGTGTTAGCACCTTCTGTAGTGAGGGGAACACAGGGAAAATATCTGTCTCTAAATAGAGCTGCAGTGGCTGAAGGAGAAACAAAGCAAACCTTATGGAGATTCTTTCTTTGAAATGAGGATTACTGATGCACTGGTTGAAGCCCAGTGCAACATCTAGCGCAAGAAGCCATCAGCTCTGGCTCTGTTTAGCTTGGGATGTTTTGTTAAAACAGATAGAATATGTCTAAGAGATTTGCAGAACTTGGTACTTCCACATTTGAATATGTTCATTATAATCAAGTAGCATATTAACATGGTTAAATTTAACCATTTTCATTAAAAATTTTCCTAAGCATCCATATAAAGCCTTTCTAAAATACTGTGCATTTCTGCTTTAAAAAATAGAAATGGATATTATTCTGATGCCAACAAAAACATACATAAAAGTTTTTACAATTTGAAGTGCTAATACTTATTTTATATAGTATATGATGACTATGTAAGAACATTAGATCTTCTTAACTTTATAATCACTTCTGTATGTTCCTCACACTGTTTCACATCCAATACTTAAGAGAGATAATATTTTGTTTTATAGACTGTTTTTCACTTTTGATTGATAGAGTAATTTTCTTATGTTACCTGACTTTTCAAACCCTTATTTTTCACAAGAAACAGGATGATTCACTTTAGGGCCACCGTGGATTTAAAATCTGTCTTGAAAAGTTTTCCAAACAAATAAGTTCTCAAAATGTACCAGGGGTTCAAGTATGAAACAATATTTGACTTCATAAGGAATTACAAATCCTCATTGCATTTACATATTCTTATTAGCTGCAGGTCCATGCAACCAGTCTTAGACATGATTCTTGCCTTTTCCGTGAGTACATCCAGAAAATACTTGAAAGTCTAACCCAGAAAGTAATCTCATCTCATGATTTCTGTCTTGAAAAATGGCTACCATAAATTGTTGTTTGCCTCTTCTGAAACTACATTCTAGTATAGAAAGTATAATAATCTGGTTTTGCTTTAGCCTAAAACTTCAGTGATACTTCCAGAAAGTAGTGGTTTTAAGAGGACATTCATTAAATCATTTTACCTCTTTTGAATAATCAGTCCATATTTTAAGAACCTTATCCGAGCACAATTAAACTTCATAAAAATTGAAATTAATATCTTTATATTTTTCACCCTGGTTCTCCAGTTGTTGGAGGTTAGGGTTTTTCCTTTTGTTTTCTTTCTCTTAGGGAATTTTCTTCCATTTTTGTTGCTAAGACACAATAACAACCAGGTGCTTAAGAGAAACAAAGAAGTTGCCTCGGGAAGGATGCGGCTGGCTACTCTTTTTATCTGAAGGTTTCTCTTGGAGGGGTGAAGATACCGCAAGAACTGGGCTGGGGAAAAGGGGACCGGGGCAGCTGCTAGCTCTTTTGCTCTCTTGGCATTCAGAGGAGAACGGTTGAGCTGCTGCCGGGTGGAGGGGAATTCGCTGCCACCACCAGAGCCCAGGCCGGTCCTGTTTCTTCAGCCATGGGGGTGAGCCTTTGCCTGTGAGAGCAGCCCTGAACTGGGATCTTATTAACACCCTACCTCACAAAAAAAAAGGACTTTCACCATCTGCTCAAGTACCTCAGGGGAAACCCTGGGATCCCCTAGCCCCTTTCCCCTCCTAGGGAGCCTCTCCCTGCCATGTTTGGGAGCCAGGCTGCTGCTGCCAAGCCCCTGCTGTGCCTCTGTGCTCCAGGTCTTTGGCTACATTGCAGCCCCCACACCCCCTGCCTGCTGAGATGCCTTATGGTTCCAGCTACAGCTGCCAAGTTTCTGATACATCTCATCTACCACTCTGGGACTTTGGTCATCCCTGCTGTTCCAGCTTGCTACTCCGAGGTCCCTGCAACAGCTCCTTTTGCTGTCCAGAGGGGCACCAGGCCCGGCTGCCCCGGGGGTTTGCAAAGGGAGCCCCTTTTCCATCCCTTCCCCCGGCTGTGCCGCCATTACCACGTGCAGAGAAACGACCGAGCTCGCGCCACAGCGCCCCCTGCAGCCCGAGGGAACCATCGCACCCGCCCTGCCCGGCCGGGAGCCAACAGCGCCCCTGCCGGCTGTGACCGGAACTGCACCGAAAGGAAAAGGGCTTGACGAGCAGGAAGAGATTGTTTATTGAGTTTTCTCTTCTTGTTTGTTGCTGTTACCATTGTTGTTGTTTGTTTGCCTTGTTATACATACACATACTAGTAAAGAACTGCTATTCCTTTTCCCATATCTTTGCCTGAAAGCCCCTTTATTTCAAAATTATAGTAATTCGGAGGAAAGGGGGTCATATTCTCCATTCCAAGGAAGGTTCCTGCCTTCCTTGGCAGATACCTGTCTTTCAAGACAAGACACCAGTTAAAAATATTTTCAGGATACTGTATTGCATAATTTAGCTTTAGTTTATTCTTCCATTCATGTTTCTTGTTTTCTTCTGTTGTTGATGTCAACCTGCTAGAGTGACTCAGTGAAATGAAGATAGTGCCAAAACACTTTGGTAACAATGAAAAGCACTATGTATTTCAAAACAGAAGTGTATTACCCCATTTTCTTCAAATCAATATATGAGTAGATATCATAGTCTTACCTCACAGAGGATGAAAGTGCAGTAAATTGAGGAAAAGTCTTCTGTGGCTTTTTGTGATAAATTTAATTTTCAGACAATAATTGCAATATAAAAAAATACATGCCGTTTTCTTCTTTTTAATATATGCTTTTAAAGATAACAAAAGAAAAATAGCTAAGTACTCCCAAAATTAAGACACTCACGGCACGAGGTGAAAAAAACACAAGTGTGACTTCTGCACAAGGGTAAAGCACTACTTAGAAGTGCATTAAAATTCAAAGACAGTTATGCATAAGAAACACTAGAAGCAAAACAATGAAGACATAAACACAGCAAAAATTTTAAAAATCTTTCATTTTAACATAGTCAGTATGTCTGCCTTTTAATATCAATACCAAGCTCAAATTCATTGATCACACCGCAACCACCAGGTAAGTGCGGACTGCAGGCAGTTTGCCTCTGACTTACATCAGTGAGTAAAAAACTTGCAAAAGCAAGTCCAGAGAGTTGAAGCTGGGGCTCAGATGTTGCACAGAGGACAGGGACAAAGAGACATTTGGAGACCAAACCCACAGAGAAAGCAGGGCCAGTGCTAGGGATGAGAATAAGTTTCCTCACAAGACAGCATTTGAAAGGACCATCTGCTGAAGGCTGAGCTGAAGCAAAGCCTGGGAGAGGGCAGCAGGGCTGGGTGGTCACTTCAGGTCTGCTTGTGCCCTCTAGGCCCTGACAGCTGAAGACAAACATATGTAAAAGACAAAATACTGGGAGTACACCCACATGGTGACTTCAGTTCACACCTGTGATTAACATCATTTAGACACACCTGTGCACTCAAACAAAGGTAATGATCACTGGCCCAAAGGAGTTTATATGGTCATGACTGCGTAGAGCTAAAGTGAACGACTGTCATTTTCATTGATACTTCATGCCAGGTTTTACCAAGGACTTTCTTAAGCCTGTAATTTTTAAACCATTACTTTATTGTCTATACACTACAGGAGCAAAGGTGCTAAGTCAGTGATCTATAAAATGAAATCTCAATGAGATCCAGCTCTTAAAAAAATCAAATGGTCTGGGTGGGTTAATATCTTTATTGCAGAAAATAACTAATTTGTAGGCAAAAGGCATGTGAGTGAATACTTTTGTCTTTTATAAACTAGCTTATTTTATACTACTGTTCTACCTAGAGCTCAGGGCAGCTCTGTCAACACAGACCATCTGAATACATGGTCTAATGTATTAATCATATTTTATAAGCATTACCATTCGTTTTGCAATATTGAATTTCACAAAGTAATGTTTAAAAAGAGAATATGCGAAGCATATGAGCAGCACCATAATTAGTCTTAACTCAAATAAAGAGTCTCAAAATATTAACTATCCCACTCTACAGATTGCATTTATGAAACATTCACCTTTTCTGCTGAGCTCACAGCACAAAAATGCTTTAGAAGGTACTCAAGAGAAGAAACTGCAGAAATGCATCCTGTATGTGAACTATATAACTTTCAACAGCGCAAACTGGAGGTATTCGAATTGTTTAACAAATTTGTCCCAGCATTAGTGTTTGCCCATTTTCTGAGAGCAGATTATTCTCCAGTGGGAGATAATAGGGCTTTTTGCTTTCATATACCACTAAATGTCAGAATGCAGTGCAAAAATTTTAGCCATTTGGAATACAGTAATGCCAAGGAATTATTGAACTCTAACTACGAACTGATTTTCTAGGATTGAGGTTCACTTTGCATTGTTCGAATAAAGGAACCTGACTCATAAAACAGGCTGTTCTTCCTGGTCATGTGAGGGAAACACTTGGATCCAATAGCTAGGGGTAAGGAGGGGAGTCAGAAGACCCAAATTACATGTTTGTGATTAGCTACTCTTGGTTTTCAAGACGAGCTCATTATCATATCAATAAGTGGCCACTGTGGCTCAGTGACATTGCTGGCCTTAGAGAAGAGTTTTACTGATGTAAAACAGTTCTCAATACTTCTTTGGTCTCTTGAGAAACTGGTCCCATTGTGAGCTCATGAAAGGAAAGGTGGCAGTGTGAGCCTGTAAGATATATCCCAACATTAGTAGGACCTTCACAGTGACAATGTCCTTTGATCATTACTGTTGTTTGTGGCAATGCAGGTCTACTTCTGAAGTAGCTGACTGTGTACTATCAACAGGAAGCATGATAAGAACACATACTCTAAAAAGTAAAGTTTGCCTGATCAAACTGGAATCCACTAATTTTTAAAAATTGATACTAATTCTTATTGAATTTGTGTCATATAAATTGTGTTTGTTTAAATTGCACTTTGTTCAAAACAAATCATCCTTAGTGGTGGGATTTACTATTAAAATGAACATATAATTCTTTTGAAAATCACAGACACATTAGCAAATTCATCAAAAAAAAATCCATCAGTGCTGTCTTTTTTGATATAGATTTATCCAAAGAGGAGCTTACTCAGATAGGTAGTAATCATAATCAGTTTGACAGAATTTAGATGTAATTCTGTGTCCAATTTGCATCTCAGACTTACTTTCTCAACAGAATTTCCACACTATTCAAATCAAACAGTTATTTTCTTAACATCAGTAGTGGGGCCATATCTAACAGACACCTGCATCCATGGTTTACGTGTACAAGCTTCCCCACAGAAGTAATTTAGCCTTCTCTCTATGATGATATTAATTCATTAGTAAGAAATACATCTTTTATTTTAAGAATAAGCTATCAAGACTTTTTAGAAAAAAGAACATGAATACACTTATGTGTTGGATGTAGGTTTCAAAAAGCTGGCTAGCAACAGAGGGTGGCAGAACTGGCTTCCATGAGAAGAGTCCAAGGGCTGGTCCATGCCAGCCATCTACAGCAAACTCATGCAGGACACAGCTGAGCCTATCAGCCTTGAGTGGTGGCACCTCTAGGAAGACGTATTCAAGAAAAGGCAAAAGACGTCACAGCAGTGAGGACAAGAAGTGTGGGAAAAAGCTGTGTGGACACCAAGGTGGTAGAAGAAAAGATGGCAGAGGTGCTTCCAGCATAGGAGCAGAAATTTCCCTGCTGCCTGTGGAGCAGCAGATGTATGTCCTCCGGCCCTTGAGGAACCCTGCACAGGAGCAGGTGGATACTTCCTGAAGGAAGCTGAGGCACGTGCAGAACCTGCTCTGTAATTTCAGCCCCTGACAGCAACAGCAGTCCATGGAGAGGATCTCAGGCAGGAACAGCTTTTCTGGCAGGAACTGTGGCCCATGAAGGGCCTATGCTAGGAGTGTTTTCCCAAACTCCATCTTATGGAGAGGGTCCACATTTGAGCTGGGAAAAACTGCAGGCAGGAAGAGCAGCAAAGAGCAACTGTTGTTGACTGATCAGATCCCCCTATTCCCAATCCTCCTGCTCCACTGGGATGGAAGAAAGTAGAGGAGTTGTGGGTGAAGGAATTAAGTTCACCCTGAGAAGAGGGTTGTGGGGGAAAGTAATTTTAGCTTTTGTCTTTGTTTCTCACCATCCAACTCTACATTTAAGGGGCAATAAACTAAACTCTTATTTCCCAAGTTGAGTCCTGTTTGCCCATGATGGCAACTGGTAAGTGACCTCCCTGTCTTGGGATAATTTTTGTCATGAACTCAGCCCTTGAAGCTAATATTTAGATACAATGATTTCTTGATTGTATAGAGAAAACTGCTTAAAAAGAGACACAACATCTTTCTGTAACAGTAACATCAAAAACAAAAATAATAATTTTTTTTTGACAAGTGAAACATTCCTACAGTCCTACAGTGCCTGGACTGTTGAAAACTCTTCCAAGCCTGAGAACCTGTAGAGTTCTATAGTATTTATATCTGCATTGTTTTCACTACACCATAACAAGTAAAGCCAATAAGACCTTGAAAAAATGTTTCTACATTAAAAAAAATAGTAATTATTGTCTCACAAGAAAAAATTGTATTTATTTACCTGAAGTTAAAGGTAGAAGAATAAATTCTGATAATTCAAGAAAACAGTGTTTCTAAGGATGTATAATTAAAACCAAATAACTGAAATCACCATAAGCTTATGAAAATAAAAATATCATCATAAGCCCAGGTATACAAAAAAAATCGAAAATTACAGACAAAAGACAAACAGTTTCTGTCTCTTCTACTGCAATAAGCTCCTCTTATGCACTCATTTCATTTCTGTGCTGTGCTGGTCTCACAGAAGAAATTGCAAATACACACACTTCTGTGTGGACACAAGGTAATGTTGGAATATGTAAGGCTTATTTATAAGATTTAGGTAATATTTGTGTTTCAACACTTTCCCAAATTTAGGTAATCTTCTACAGGGGAATTCTCTATTTCACTTGTCTAAACAAACATTATTTTTAAAAAATAACAATATTTGACATATAAGCCTCTTTACAGATAAATATTCTTGTGTGTGCATGTATATGAATTGCACAAGAACAAAGAAAGAAAATCTGTAAAAACCCATGGAAACACAGGACTGTGAGGCCTCCGGGCCTATGTGGTTGATGTGTTGTATTGTAAGACTACTTTTATAAGTGTTATGGCCTCCACTTTGAAAATGATTTTGAACTTTCTGTTATACTTCTTCATGACCTTTTAATTTAACTGAATCTGCGGAAACATGCTGCTTTACTTTCCAGATCTTTCCTTCTAGTACCCAAACAGAACTTAGTTGCAATCAATTTCTATCCACCTTGTTTTCTGCCAACATGACTTTGATCTTCCTCCCTGGATTGTGCATCACATTCCTACCATGCCCCATTGGACATATACAAAATAACCAAGATCCTCTCCAACATATTGGATTAATTAAAGACTGCCCGCCTATTTTTCTTTTATTGTATACACTCTTCTCTCTCTTGGTGATCCTTGAAGCAATTTCTTGTCTCAGTAAGAGTAATTATTCTTGAAAACAGCCAATCAAAACTCTGCAGGTTCAAAATTAGGTCAATCAGTGCTAATACAATAGAATTAAAAATTCCCTCTGTCCACTGAATACAACTCAAATGATACAACTCATGCTTGCTTTTATCATGGATGTGAATTTTTCTTTTTCAGCAAGAAAAGGACTCTAGTTTTCATTGCTGTTATTTATAGAGAAGCTACACTTTGTACAGTGTCCAATGCTATATAGTTCATGAAGAGAGATAAGCCTGTTCTTTGGAAGGGAATCTTTTATCTAAACTTCAAAGCTCTAGCATTAAAAAGACGTCTTCAGAATCGAAAACACTAAGTATCTGAAAAGGCTTTATTGTAAACTATAAGATTTAAAGAAGTTTAAATTACATTTCAGATTCCTTATTCACAATTTTACTTTCAGTTTATGTGTCTCTGAGTACAGATTAAAAAAAAACTTGGCTCAGGACTAACCTCTGACATTTGATTCCGACAATATTTGCTACGTTTCCCACAAGCAACATTGTAAGAATTGCTTTCCTTACAAAGTTGACCTACAACAATCTTGTGTGAATCCCCTAAGCCATATGGTTGTGGATGACAAATAGACTAAGTCTTTAAAAAATATCAGAGATTGTCTTCTCAATATTTCAACAGGATAACTGCTGGCAAAAAAACCTATAAATTCATCGCTTGCTGAGTTTTGCATATTTGATTGGAGCACTGTAATGTCAAAGTAGTGAAAATTAGTTTTTCTGTTCCTCTTTTAAATAGACCATCTTTGTTTAACCCTTGCAGACTTCTCAGCCCTATGCTTGTTCACCCACCGCCCCTGCAGAAGTGGGATCAAAGAGAGAATCAGAAGGGCAGGAGTGTGAAAACTAGTGGATTGAGACAATGACAATTTAATAGGGAAATCAAAAGCTACGCACACAAGCAATGCAAAACAAGGAATTAATTCACCTCTTCCCATGGGCAGGCAGGTGTTCAGCCATATCCAGGAGAGCAGGGCCCCATCACACATGACTGTGGCTTGGGAAGACAAACGTCATCACTCCAAACACCCTCTCTTCCTCTTTCTTCCACCCACTTTATATACTGAGCATGATGTCATATGCTATGGAGTATCCCTTTGATTACTTGGGGCAGCTGTCCTGGCTGTGTCCCCTCCCTGGCTGTGTCAGGGTGGTGTGAAAAGCAGAAAAGCCCTTGGCTCTGTATTGGCTCTGCTCAGCAACAGCTAAAACCCTTTGTATTATCAACACTGTTTTGGTCACAGACCCAAAGCACAGCACTATATAAGCTACTCTGAAGAAAATTAACTCTATCGCAGTTAAAACCACTACAGAGATTTAAGGCTGTCAGTGCTGGAGACATTTATATCCCGAAATCCCTCCCAAAGTACTCAGTCTGACCAGGTGCTTCATGATTATTTCTTTTAATGAAGTTAAAAATCATGGGCAAGAGATCAGCACTTTTTACCACATAGCAGCATCAAGGAAGATTTGCTGTAAAAATTTCCTAGGGGAAGTATAATTTCACTTAATTAGCAAATAATATTTTCCAAGTCAGGTTATTTGTGGCCAGAATATTTTACTATTACTATAGCACCTGAGTGCATTAAACATTCATTCATTTACTATGACATTAAAGCTTGGTGAGATTGGAAATATTATTACTCTCATTTTAAAGTAGGGAACAAATTACTACTATTCTTGTACAACAATGCTTCAAAAAACATGTAAGTCCACTTGGTGTTACCCACCTATTGAAGGCTACATGCACTAGGGAATTTTGTTTGACTATTGCTACACTGAAAGGATTTGCTCATATAGACAAAGTTCAGGTTGGAGCACATTCCACCTTCCTGAGTCAGATGAGCATTTCTTTGGTTCAAGAGGGAAAAATATGATAACACTTGCTGAACAAAATTGAGTGCTAGTCAAATTCTTTTGCACACAAACTGGATGTCTAAGAAGTAAAGGGGAGGAACGCTCCCCCACCAAGATTTCATGGTGACTGTGAAATAGAAATAGCAGAGTACAAACTTAGCCTGAACACTGGAACAGACCTTGCTGTTAGAGACAATATGTATTCAATCATACATTTATGCATTTTATAGGCCATGTATACTTTATGTTTTAATTTTTATTGTAGTATACCATTATATGTTGCAATGACACAGCTATCACATCAACAGATAACTTAGATGACCTCTGGACTGAAAGGGCAGGTTTAATGAGAAAAACACCACTATTATTTCCATATAATGACATCATTATTTAAAATGAACCAAAGGATACATTGAGAGAATTATGAACAACTCAGTTGCCAATACCAGTAAACTGGTGGCAGATGTTATAAAGAACGGAAGTAACAATCACTTGGCTAAATAGGACTTGGGGAAAGTAAAACAGCCTTAGCAAAGTGTAGGGAGGCCACAAAATTCAGGGAGACATGGTCTTTGGAGGCTTCCGCCATCAAAGGTGCAAATGAGAGGGGGGCCTGGGAGGTGACTGCTGTGGCAGGTCCTTGTTAGCTCTTGGCAGCCTCCCTCTCCAGAAGAAAGTTGACAGAAGAAGGAGAGTCCTAATGTGGAAAAAGAGTAGGAAAAAAATGCAAACCCATA
This sequence comes from Oriolus oriolus, assembly GCA_013400235.1. Taxonomy (NCBI): domain Eukaryota; kingdom Metazoa; phylum Chordata; class Aves; order Passeriformes; family Corvidae; genus Oriolus; species Oriolus oriolus. The sequence continues at coordinate 48,645 of VXBT01002232.1, read as the reverse complement.
TTTTTTCACAGAGGCAAGCAAACATTAGCATAACACAGTTTTCCTCTCCTAAATCTTGTAGGGCATGAAGATTGTTTTTTTTTCCTTATATAGAATCTCAAGTGAAACAAATGAAACTAAGAGGCAGGAATTTCCCAACAAAAATAGCAATATTTCTAGAGAGTTTGCAACTCCTTTCCACAAGGGGACATAAAAATTAAAATCATTTATTTGGCTCAGAAATTAGAAATTTCTATTTGGCTGGACAAACTTGTACAGATCAATCCATTTGGGATTAAAGACAGACACTTCTGTGGAAGTATTGATAAACAGTTCTATTCCTTTATTTTTCATTGCTGTCTAGCAGATATTACATTAGACCACTGCTATCATTTTAAAATTTTCACCATGAGGGAAATGTGTGCAGATTAAGAAACATAAGAATACTTAATTAAATTGGGAACACCTTTTACTTGTTATATTTTTCCCTGTTTTTCATTTTTTAATATTATGCAGTAACATTAAAAACAAGTTAACTGATATTTTTTCAACAAAACCTCTAATGTTATACATTTTTATTTGCATTTTCCATAAACACCATTTACACAGTATGACTATATTGTGTTAAAATTATGTACTCTGTTAAGGATATGTTGATAGAGAGGGAGTTGCAGTTTAGCAAAGCAATTCAGTCTTTAGGTTTGATTTTGGTGTATTTGATTTTTCCTATTTGTAGGATTTAAATCTAGATTAACATGAATAAGCTATTTTAGAAATTAAATAAAATAATCTAAATCAGCACATTTTGCACAAATTCAGAAAACAGAATTGCTTTCCTTTTTAATTGAATTTTTCTGTAGAGAGAAGATAAGCATAGCAATTCATCGTGTGGAGGTAAAAACAAATGATATGGCTGAATAGATCATCAGACTATTTGTACAGCTGGGTATTTTTACAAATAGAAGAATTTTTCAAGAGAATGTGTATTTCCTGGATTGGATGTAATCTTTTGACCTACACTTTCACATAATCTTTGTTTCTCCTAACAAAGCCTTTTGTACCATTTCTGTTTAAAGAATACAAAAAGTAAAAAGTTAACTAGAAAGTTGCAATGTAATACTTTTAGTCCTTTCTCAGTTATTTCAACATCACTCAAGATTTTCACATTTTCACCTCCAAAATCGGTTCAATAGAAAATGATGCCATATAGAAAACAGTAGAATAGTAAAATCTGTAGGTAAATTCATAGTAACAACAGAGATCTAACATTAATACCTCATATTAATGTCACATTTATTATTTTATTTTTCTCTCTAAACTCTACCATAGCTCTGTCTGCTTCCTTCCATTTTCTCTTATGCCTTTAGTTATGCAGATTGCTATTGTTTGTCTTGTCTGTTAATATTAGGGTCAAAAAACTCTTTCTGAAAGAGTGTCGATATTGATGTATGACACTTGACTTAATAGAAGCTCGAACTTGCTTGTTCCTGCAGCAGTCTGTTTTCCATGTCAGCATTGGAATTCACCTATCTCCTGGTACAGTTCATATAAAAAGTGATAATTGATATTTTGATAATTTTCTATCATAACCCTAGATCACCTGTAAAGTGATTAGAAAATTACTCTCAGCATAGTTTAACAACTGCAGAAAGTAAAGGAAAAAATAACATTTATTAAAACAATAAGATTAACAGCATGGAAGAACATTTTCTTTCTGCAACAAGTAGCACATCTGAAAAAGACTTCACATCTTTGAACAGCCAACACCTCTCCCTCCCCCCCAGAAAAATCCCACCCAACAATACTGGGAATATTTCCTCAAAATGAATACACCATAAACACACCATCTGTGTGGTCAGTTTGGGTCTGTTGTCCTGCCTGTATCCCCTCAAAAAAACTTTCACACCACCACCCTAATTGCTGTGGGAGCTGTTCAACAATCAACACCAGTGTGTTATCAGCCATTGGCGTTTTAGTCACAAACCAAGAACGCAGCCCTGATGAAGAAAATTAACTCTATTAGAGATGAACCTGGTACTGTCTCCACCCTTTATTCTATACCGTTTACGTTGTGCTCTCTAGTGGGTCTTACACTACCCAATAGACCCTCATTAAACACCTTGTCCCTCCTCATCCTTTGATATACACAGAGATCAATCCCTCAGTCTGTGGGTCACCCCTGAAAAATATCCATAGAATGGCCAGAGCCCATTCAACCCACGATTTGGGTTCCATCTCTTATGATGGGTGCCTAGGACAGGAGAGATGGTGTATTATTCTGAGTTACTGGATGCCAAAGTCAGCTCAGGTTTGGTCAGTGCAGCACTTGCCTGGCTTCTTGCAAGGCTCATCCTCCTGCTATCCTACTCCCTACAGTTCAGATCATGGGTTAAACAACTTAAATGTATATTCTTTGCAAGTAAGTCCATATTTTCACACAGTTTCTTTATTTGTTGTGTCTTTTGCCCATGTTCATGGGAGCTTTAGCCCCTTATCCTCTCTTACTAAAAATGAGTATGATTTCTCAAAAAAATGCCTCTATTTTTTTGTTTTTGTAATTAGTTCCTAGCTAGATTTTGTTTTCTAGTTAGGCAAGAGACTTGTTAGTATGGTCTAACATAAACTTAGCATGATTTTGCTGCAAAGGTAATTTCTGAGAGAGCTTGCTTTTACTAAATCAATTCTACATAGTAAAAATAAGCAAACATTCCTTTCTGCAGGAAAAGTTTTTTAGGATGCTTTGAAATCATATGCAAGCAATCAGTATAAGCTCTTCACATTTCTGTTGTTCTGTATGGAATCTATATTGTTTGTGTCAGCTTCCAGCTCCATTGCTGGTGTTGTGTATTGGTTTTACATGGCCTGGTTTTTGGTAGCAGGGGGGTGCCACAGAGGTGGCTTCTGTGAGAAGCTGCTGGAAGCTTCCACCATGTCCAGCAGAGCCCATCTCTGATGGCTCTGAAGACAGACACACTGCTGGCCCAATTAAAGAGGTTGGTAACGCCTTTGTGATGACATATTTAAGAAGAAAATCAAGCCAGCACAGACACAGGTTTTTTTCCAGGGGTTGTGAGCCGCTGCCCTTGGGGCATCCAGGCACAGCCTGCTGCAAGCCGCTAGGCAGCCATGCTGTGGGCAGAAGGGCAGGGGCGGCAGTGGCGGCTTCCTCCTTCCCAGCGCCTCGCTTGAAGAGAGGCATTAAATAGCACTGGCACTGCAGCAGCTGCTAGTGGTCAGGGCCACATGGCCGGCAGCAGAAACATGGCGAGCCATTCCCCGACGCAGAACCTAGATGAAATCAACCTCTTGGCACTGCAGGATGCTGCAAAAATCTTTGAATTGGTGGAACTTGTTCGCAATGGTACATACGGGCAACAGTTTTTCTTCTAGATAGAGAAGAGGAGGAAGTGAGGACATGTAAGAGAGAGCAACATGGCACCACCAAGGTTAGTGGAGAAGGAGGAGGAGGAGGTTCTCCAAGAGTCAGAGCCGAAATTCCTCTGCAAGCCGTGGTGAGGACCATGGTGAAGCACGTTGTCCCCCTGCAATCCATGAAGTCCACAGGAGATGCAGACATCCACTCACAGCTTGTGGGAAAAGTGCTCATGCCAGAATGAGTGGATGCCAGAGTAAGCTATGATCCAGTGGGAGATCCAAATAGAGAGAGAGGGCCTCTGCTTGTAGAGATAGAGAGAGAGGACCCTTGCTTCCAAACTAGAACAGCCTATCCTTAAAAGACTGCACCCCTTGGACGAGTGACCTACACCATAACAATTTTGGGAAGATTGTTTTGCCTGTGGGAGGGATTCACAGCATAGCAGAAGAAAAACTCCTCTCCCTGAGTGAACTGAAAAAGATCTTGGGTGATGAACTGACCAAAATCCCCCAGGGCCTGTCTCCCTGCACTGTCGGTGGGAAAGAGAGAGGGGCTGGGAGGGGGGAGGGGAAAGGTGTTTTAAAGGCTTATTTTACTTCTCATTATCCTCCTCTGACTCTGTTAATAATAAATTTACTTTACGTCTTTAAATTTGAACTTGTGTTGCCCTAAAAGTGTTTTTCTCCCAGTCCTTATCTCAACTCATGATCCCTTCATTAATTTCTTTTCCTGAGCAAACAGCTTTTATGAGTGCCTGGCATTTAGCCAGTGTCAAGCCACGACATGTTGTCATTTGACAGCTGACACCAAAACTCCTCAGATGTACTTCTTCAACTGGTTTGTATTTCTTGCCTTGTGATAGCAAACAATATTCTTCTATATGATTCCCCTGCCCTCCAGCAAACTTGAGTTAGTAGGTGTCAAACACTGGAATAAATTTACATTATATTTATATAGTGTCCTGTCTTATTCAAGGTCACTGAGGTATGAAATTAATCATATTGTACTGTTTCCTTACTTCAGGCAGTTATCACTGAGCATGAGGGTATCTTCTGTCTGCATCCAGAGGGCAAGATAAACATAAATGTGGTTCAAAAAGAAATTCATTTAGAGTTCACAAGGGTTTAAAGTTAGGGCTTGAGTTCTTATTTGTTCTTCTGGTTTCCTCCAGGGAAAAAAATTGGGTTACCTTTTATTCAGGTTTCCAGCTCTCACTTTCTTTTCAAAAGTAACACATTTTCTTTTTGAAATTTCTCCTTGTCACATTGCTGCTGGTCTCAATAACCCTTTATGAAGAGAAAAACAGGTATGATTAAAATGTCCCTTAGTGGGCTTGATGAAGACATGGTAATGGCAGCAATTTCCATGCAATTTCTGTAAAATACCCGGGCACTTACTGAACACCAAAGTAGCTCTTAACTACTAGAACTTTTAATCCACCCTATCTAATTGTACACATTCCTATTAAGAAATGTTCTTAGCAGCTCTTACAAAAAGCAGAATGTTACAGAAATAAATGCTGGAGCCTATGCAAT
>VXBT01002232.1:6938-43742 GCA_013400235.1 Oriolus oriolus | reverse complement strand
AAAAGAAAATTTTAAGCTTATACAGAAAATAAAGTTAAAATTCAATTCAGAGCTTGTGCTAAAATAAATCTTATTAACTTTTTAAAACTGGACAGACACCAAATACAGCTGCTTTTAGTCAGTCAAATAATTTGATACAGGCATTTTCCATCAGTTATTACTCTATATCTCTGAATCATACCTAAGAGAAAAAACTTATTTATGTATTTTAAAAAATAGTTCCTCATTACGTATCACATCTGAATTACATACTATATTACTTCTGTTATTTTTATTAAGCCCCTTCAACAAGAACAGATCTGTCATGATGTTGAAACAAAAAGCAGAGAAGAGAACGAAGAGCAATAGTTTGGCAGTTTAACTCTTTTATGTTGAATGTGCTTTTCCATACATTGGCTCAAGTTTTCTTTAAATGCATTCAAGTGCAATTTTTCCTTTGACTTTTGTAGGAGCTAGATAAGAATTTCCAAGGGCAAAAGCTATTAAGTGCAACGTGTATTATTAATGTGTTTATGTCTCCCTTGCCATATTTATTATAAGCACATTAATGAAAATGCCATGAATATTAGGGCTGATTTATAAGAATGGGGTACTGTTTACAGCCAAATTACTGCACACTGGAAATATTTTATTTAACTTAACTACATGCATTTGCAATTTATTAAGACACTTGTATCCCTCCAAAGAAAAGTCTGTATTAATAAGATTGATGACTTACAGGTTTACAGTGTTTTCTTCTGAATCTGGATGTTGAGGGGAAAAAAATCTTCACATTTTTTTTGAGAATCAATTTTTATTCAAGGAATTTACCAAATAATATTAATATTATCATATTCATTATATTATAAAGTACAACTTTAACCAGTTTTGAGATATTGAAATAGAATTTAATGACATGACCATTGTGCAGATAAAAAACATAGAGCCCAAATCAGTGTTCTTGTAGGTACCACCTTATTTCTGCATTCTGTATAGGAAACCACAGCCTTGCATGGGTGCAGGGGATATCTCAGGGCTTCATAAATTTCTGGAAGAGTCTGGGTATGAGTTTGCTCACTTGAGTTATTTCATAACACTTATGAGCTCTGCTGTCTGTTTGTTCATATCCACCACCCATCCACCGTGGTCATATGTAGTTCATTCATCTATGCATGAAAAATAAGTATTTGACATCCTTTTCACATTTTCATCCCACATTCTTAATGCAAAGTCAACCAAATTTGAGCACAAGCCTAGATGTTTAAACAAACAAGGACACCATTCCACAATATACACATACACATATAATAAATAATTTCAGATAGATAGATGCATATAAAAACCACCAAACTTGCTACCAAATAAGAGTAAGATGAAATGGAAGCTAAACTGGCAGCTAGAATAGATGATCATTGTTCCTTCAAGATGATCAAGGTCTCTTCTAACTGAAAATATTCCATTCAATTCTAGTCTAGTCTAGTTTGTCTAAATACTACCATTAGACATCCCACTTTCAGGAAACTTTGGTTTGTATCATAGAACATACAGCCTAAACAGACACGGCCTCACAGAGGTATATTCAGATACAAGAGAATGAAATTACATTTCTGAGAATCCAGGACATGCCTGTCGTGTACTTTTAACATAGAAACTGAAGTTGAAATCAATATAATTCTCCTTTTTTTCTTTCACCGGACATGACTGTGGAGACTTTTTACTTGTGGGCAAAACTCTTAACCCACATTTTATAGGAAATATGTTTTATCCTACTGTCCTGTATCCCTGATTTCTCCATAAAATGTAATGCTTAATTGTATTTAATTAAGTGGACACAGCCCTGTTAAAACTCCTATCCTCCAAGAACAAATCCAGGTGGATAATTAACAATTAAAGCTAAGGAAAACAAGACTGGATGATGAAAAACTGCTGTGGGAGAGGGAATTTGCTTTACAAATTCCTGTAAACTGTGCATAAAGAGCTGTAGTAATGAAAATGAGGAAACTTTGTGTGCTTGATGGTGCATGGTCACTGCATGAGTGTACAGAGCCAAGGAGGAAGTAATGAGCTCCAGATTGCTTAGTTGTCACATGAAATGCTGAAACAACATTCCTTGCAGGTGGAGGATTTCCAGAGATGATGTTTCTTTGTTAAAGGAGAGTCATAGAGAGTCTGGGAGGATTTGAAATTAAGCTAATGCTAAATTTCCTTTTCAATGAAATTCTGTGAGAAAATTATCTGATTCACTCCAGACAATTGGACACCTTAAAGCGACATGAAGACCAAGGACACAGAGACACCATCGCTTTGGTGGCATTCTTGGCTGAGCTTGTTAGATACACAGTTTCCTAACTTAAACTGCAGAAGAAGTGGGATAACACAGTATTTATCTGCAGATTAGAGTAATGCCACCAATAAGTGCAGCTGGAAAGAGCAGCAAACCAAAAATGAAGCTGCATCAACCTACAGCAACATATGATAATAAAAATTAGAGGGAGGAGAAACCAACCCTAGGACACTAACAACTGATTTTCAAAAATAATCTCTTGCACCAGTTTACTTAATTTAAGCATCATTAACTGCAGTTATCAGCGACTCAATTTTGTAAAAGTTTTGTGTTCTATAAGAACATGCTACTTTTAAAATAACTTAGGTTGTTGCTTTGTGTTTCTCAAGAGTAGCACAAAGTATTAGGAGCAGATCAACGAAGATGGCAAAGATCTAAATTTCAAATACTGACTATACATTTTTTGTGTATTTAAAGCATCATAATATGTTAACATCCACTTTGAAGAAGTCTTTTTAAAACCTGCATTATGTCTTTAATAAAGAAAATAAAACTAAACAAAAGAAACCCTTACTCTCACACAAATTAGCTAGAAATACGGTGGAAAGAGCATGGCAAGAATTTAAGGAAATTACCACTCTCATTTTGATTCCTCTGAAGAAGTACCACTCTGCAAGCCATAGAAGAGACCTGCAAGTTTATTTTCAAGGTCAAAAGCTGTCTATCCTCTCTACGCAGCAGGGTCTCCTTTCTATGACTAATTCCAAGAGCTGACCAAACTCATGCAAATGGCCAAAGGACAGTCATACTGGAGCTACAGGAGCCCCAGAACAAATCTATTACTTCTGTGGAAGCATGAGAAAAGGTTCATAATTTTTCACTTGACTGACAATGCCTGATCTGTAAAAAACTGAAGACAGTGTGGACAGAGACACTAATGGGAAAACTTAGGAGGGGAAAATTTTGCTAGTTTTTCTTTGAGCGGGTTGTTACAGCAATAAAAGTCAGTTGACCAATTTAGAACAGAAACTGAATGACTGTGTCATGCTAGACACAAAAGAGCACTGATGTAAAGCACTCTAAGCTTGATACGTTACCACAGGGTTCATGGTGGCTCATACACACAGTGGAAATATTAAATATACATTAAGAATGCCTGTTATAAAATCTGCACAAATAATACCTGCAGGATTTGAGCAGAAACTTATCAGAAACTAAAATCTTTGTTCTTTCTGAGATTTATGAAGATTTCAGATCACTGCTAGCAGTTTTGAAAGGAAGATATAAATTGCCCCAGAAAATTAGTTATCAACTCATTTAAAGCAAAACAAGAATAACTGAAATCTAAATTCTTTTTACAGACATACAGATAAACAGAAAATTTAAGTTTTAATATTAAGACTATTTTCCTAAATATATTTTGTTTGTGCTCAGTTTACAGGAAAATAAAAAGAGGCAAAGATGTCTCTTATATCTCAAGACACAAAATTACTGCTGGGATTCAGGTTATTGACCATGAACCACCATTCTAAAACAGTCTGCAGTCTTGGCTTATTCCTTCACCTTACTAGTCTGAATATTTAAAACACTTCTTCACTACTGAAAGTTTGAGTACAAAGCTCCTTGCTGCGAACACTTAGTTGAGACCAGTTATATCTTGTCTTATAATTTAAAGAGAATTATATTTTTAACTTTTTGTCTTAATTTTCTTTTCTTTTTTTGTTTTTTGCTCAATGGGTCAAAAAGAAAACACGCAAGCTTAAATCAAAGAGGAAAAATATAACATTGGTCCTGAAAAATAGTCTTAAATTACAGTAATATGGTTCTTTAAATGAGGAGGAAAGGGTTATTATTAATAATACACTACATATCAGGTCAAAGATATCTGCAATTTTCATTGCAATTAGTTTGTCTTTGTGATTCAGATTAACTTTCTTCATGATAGTGAAAGGTCACTAGGAAATAACATTTTGAAAACTCTGCCAGTGCAAAAAGTTTAGATGAAATTACCTCAACATTATTACATATCAAGAAAGGAAATAAGTTTGAAAAATGCGTACTTTTCCATTCTAATATTAAATGCCACTTTTTATTTTAAGATAATATAGTAACTAGTTTGGTTTTTTAAAAACCCTTGGAAGTAGAAGTGTCGTGCATTGATAAAAAATGCAGCAGATTTGAAATGCAAATTAACAAACAACCCTAAAATAAGATTTTGAAAGTGACCTCTGTGACTTAAAAAGTATATGTTCTGCAGACTGGAAAAGTGTTCTTCAAAAAACCCTGTACATTAAAGATGGTACCTTGTATAAAAGCAATCTAAAATTCTATCCAGTTTTGCTGCTCCATTTCAGTCTTAAATCCTCCCTGCTTTCCACTGGATTGAGGACTTAGATAATGCATTTGTAGGGGGTCTTTGAAAAAGAAGGTCAGCTGTTACATGACTAATAACCTCCATATGAGACAAAATGTTTTGGGTCACTGAATCGAGCACCCTGCTTATTATACATAAATGGCTCACATAGCCACCTACAGAATATATGGAGATCTATCTTAAATCAGGTAGAATTCTGGCTGCTGACCCTTGTTTGAGTTTCTCTAGGCTGTTCCAGGTCCTCACTTGCTGATTGCTAGAAATTTTCTGTACTTTCCAAACTAAATTTATTCACTGAAAACTTCTCTCATTTGCTGTTGTGCCTGCAAGTTTTCTTTTCTTCAAACATTTGCCATAAAGATACATCCATATAGATGAGTGATATTCCATTCAGGCTTTTTTTGTCAGACAAGGCAAGTTAGTTAGTTTGTCTCCTCTCCACTCATGCCAATCATTATTATGATATTCTTGAAACCAAATAGCTGTAGTATTTCAGCTTGAATTTATTTTTCTTGTGATAGATAATGAATCATTTATGAAAGCCAGTCATGTCCTGGGCTGCACCCAAAGCCCCGTGGGCAGCAGGGCAGGGAGGGGATTCTGCCCCTCTGCCCCCTCTGCTGAGACCCCACCTGCAGTGCTGCATCCAGCCCTGGGCTCCCAGCACAGCAAGGACAGGGACCTGCTGGAGCCAGGCCAGAGGAGGCCACCAAGGTGATCAGAGGGATGGAGCAGCTCTGCTGTGAGGAAAGGCTGAGAGAAAGATTGTTCAAACTGGAGAAGAGAAGGCTTTGGGGTGACCTAATTGTGGCCTTTCAATACCTGAAGGGAGCCTACAGACAAAACTATTTATAAGGGCCTGGAGTGACAGAACAAGGGGGATGGGCTTCAAAATGGAAAGAGTAGATTTAGTTTGGGTATTAGGAAGAAATTCTTCCCTGTGAGGGTGGTGAGGCACTGGCACAGGTTGCCCAGGGAAGTTGTGGATGCCCCATTCCTGAAAGTGTTCAAGGCCAGGTTGGATGGGGCTCTGAGAAACCTGGAAGGTGTCCCTGTCCATGACAGAGGGGTTGGAATTAGATTATTAAGGTCACCTCAAACCCAAAGCATTTGATGGTTCTGTGATTCTATTACTCTATATTTTGAATGGAAATGAATGTCTGCTTTACATGTTGCTAGTAATACAGTCCTACCTGTAGTAGAAATGCCAGTATTGCAAAGGGTAATAAGCATTTGTATCTTCAAAAATCTCCCTCTTGGATTTTGATATCCTTTAAATGGGAATGACAAAAGCAGGAGTGCCCTCTTACATAAGTACAGATTTTCTTCCTATTTCTAAAATTTATTTATTTTGCACGCAAGAAAGAAAAACCAAAAAAATTAACAAAAATTAAAATGACATTGTAATGCAGTTCTTTCAGGGTGAGTATTTATTATTTTCTTACAACCTTTTGAAGCTCTCTCTGCACTATGTAGGATGACACTAATTTTAGTAACCATTTAGACTTTTTCTTATTTTAAGGCAATTGCTCACTGGTTGTGGCATCATGGAAGAAAAGTTTCTTCTTTACTATAATATACATAGAAAACACACCAAAGCTAACCATTTTATGTTAAACAGAAAGAGATTCTTGAATGGCAGTAATTTACATAACACAGGTTTTATGTTGGTTTGTGTTGGTGACTGTTTGCAATGAATATGTGAATGGAAGATGGGAGGTTTACATTCACAAAGATCAACTTGCCTTACTATTGCTGCCTAAAAAATAACAGCCAAAACTGTCCTCAGAAATGTAAAATCCAGCTGCCCTGCACTTAACCAAAACCAAAATGGAACAACATCTTCAGACTAAACAATATTTGAAACAGAGTTGCCTAATAAATATAATTTTTGGAAAACTCTTCTTCCATGGAAATATTTACATTTTTTTAAATGACAGTGCATTTATCCCACAATCTATGAAAAATAAATTAAATCAGGCTCTCTGCATTTCTCTCTCACTTTTCAAATGTGCAAAGATTTTGGCAGACATCCACGTGAAGCCTTTGCATTGATTTAATTTGTATTTATGAAGTTTAGAGGAAAACAGTTCTGAGGAAGAAAAGGAGGATGTGAAACAGTTTGCCTCTGGTCTTTACATTCCCTCAATACCTGCTGGAATGGAAGAAATAGGAGATACTGTTTCAGTGTCCATTATATCTTTCAGCAGAATTTTGTTAAAATAAAAAAAACAAAACCAAAAATATTCCCAAGGAAACACCTGCAGCACACTCATACATTTTCATAAGGTAGTTTAATATTGCATATGCCAGGTCTTGTTGATATAAACCACGGATTATTCACTTTATGTGGTGGGGTTTTTTTTCCTCAATGCTTTTCATACCTACAGCTTAAAAAATGTAATTCTAGCTTTGAATTCTCTGAAATGCGTCTCATGGCATTCACCATCATTCACTAAATGTGGGATTAAAACTAAAGACAAAGAAATAATTGTATGGGAATGTGTCCATAGTTTACAAATAAACAACTATGTAACAAATTCCTAAAGAATCTACATGTATGGGAGGATTTTATAAACTGTATGACTATCAAACAATAAAGACAGATTTCCAGCAAGGTTAGCTAGTTATCCTAGTTCATTTGGGAGCAACGCATGACAGAATCTATGTCTGATTAGGTGCTTTGTTCCAGCATAAAATTACATCCAGATTCATCAATGCATTTTTTTCATAAAAATATTTGAAGAAGAAAACACCTGTAGAAAAAGGGTGTTTCAAACTGGCTTTGAAAACTCCCTAGAGACAAAATGAATTTTATAAAACCAATGATGAGTCTGGAAACCTCTAGTGAAGAGCTACAAACAGTTGCAGTGAGTGAAAACACAGACCCTGTTATAGTGCAACAGAATTGCTTTATCAAGAACTTGTGAGCTTTTTATATGTTTTGCTGTTTACAATTTAGGATCAAAACTTTGCAGCCAGGCAGGATACTAACCACTAACCAACATGCAAACAAATGGCAGAGCAGGATGTTTCTTGCTGTTATCACAAACACTCTCACACATCCCACAGCAGCTCGTGTTCAAATTGCCAGTTAAAGCATTCTCACGTAAGTATTTATGGCTTGGTCATGATCCTTTGGTATGCGCTTTCTCACGCAGATGCTAAGGTCGAACAGCGGTCACTCCTACAACAGTCAGATAAGATGAACTGAGGTGATAAAGATCACAGACGAGAACAAAAACAAATTTTGCCCTTGGAAATGCATGATGGTACAAAGACTGTGCAGGGTGATTATATCAGGGAGCATTTGGAGGGAGTTGTCACTTTCAACATTTCCTTTAGCAGTTCTAAGCAAGATGCATACAGCTCAAACAAACTCAAACACATCATTTATCCTGCCCTGAAGAAGCAGTGTTTTCATGCTCTGTCTGTGCTCTGTCTGTGCTCTGTCTGCCTCACATGTTCGTGACATATGGGCAGAATGCAAACACTCTCCATATTGAGGAATCCACTGGATACACGTGTCCTCTTAGTGCGCTCTCCAGACACTACTGATTCACAACTTGTGGGCTGATGAGTGGCCTTTAGCTGGCATAAACCCTCTCCTCTCACAGAAGGCACGGAACACAAGGAGCTGAAATCCTTGAGTGTGAGAGCGAGACTGAATGTCTTTGCCATCTGCAGCTCCGTGGAAGAATGTGACATGCAAGCCCGCTTCAGTTCACCCCCTTCAGAGATGAAAGTTAGCTCGACAAAAGCTCCTGGTTAATGAACTCAAAAAAGCTGTTGACAGAAAAGACGTAGGAGAATCAGCGTGGTCATCTGGCATCTTACTATAAAATGGGAAAGCTTCAATCAGCATGAGCAAACTAAATTTCATTTCATACTTACATCTAAAGCAAAATGAAAGCACTCTACCTCTGCTTAGTTTCAAATCTCACAGAAGCTTTGCTCCAGAAAGAAAGATCAGAGTGAATGGTACAAGCAGAGATTGTATTTTAAAAGCAACATTGTTTTCTTTCATTGTTTGTTTTTAACTAAACCCAAACCCACATTGTAATAGACACAATAAGGTTTTGTTCACCTGGACTTGACCCTTGAACAAGTTCTGGCTCCCTAATCTAGTCCCCTAAAAGCAAGGTCTGAACCTTGAACAAATTTTTGTTCTCTAGAACCTTGAGCAAATGTGTTAGACTCAACTTCTCTTGCGGTTATTATTCAACCTTCATGTATAGTTGCTTAGTTGCTTAACCAGTTTCTCAAGCAGAGATACGATCACCGTATAAGGAAAACCAGCTGCAAACTCAGCAGAGGATGACTACGAGCCTTCATCCACACGACCACCAGAGGGCAAGAAAAGACCCCCTAGCAACACGACGCACATGCGCAGAAGACTACACAGAGACACGTCACAGGATGTGCGACTGGATAAAGGGAACTAGGAACTGACTGCTCGCGCGGCAGTAAGAGGAGCGCAGATTCCCTGCTGCCGTCCAGCGCTGTGTTTGCCTTTGCCTTGCTTGCTGCAATTAATAAATTCAAGATTTGACCTCGAGCCCTTGTTGGTTTCCTCAATTACACACATGTTTATGCACTGCTGGCATCTTATCGGTCAAAAAAATTAGTTAAGAACTTTTTGAGTACAATGGGCAAAATGTGCATTTCTACCATAGTTATTCATAACTTCCTTCTGTTTCTGACACCAAAACAGAGTACAGTTTCACTGACTGGTGATTAGGTTTTGTTATTTCTTACTCTTTTATTAAATATCTTTTGAACAACCTATTCACCAAAGTGTTTGTTTGGGTTTTTTTTTTTGAAGTGTGACCAGAGTTGTCACCACTTCTCGCCCTTAACAGTACCCCAGCTACCATAGTTAAGTTCATAAGAAGCTATACAGATAAAATTATTAGCACTTTTGCTAATGCTAAAGTGGTAAAGTGGTTTTACAAATTACTCTTCTACGTTACTGCAATTAGAGGGTTTACTATGCTAACTATGAAACTTCCCGATTATAAACCCATGTCTTCTCCTAGTAAGCTGTTTCTGTGAGCAAAGTTGGAAATTTTTTAATCTCATAAAAAGAGAAGTGACAAGCAATAGCAAAAAGGAAAAAAGTGTCGTTTTTAGCTTATTCGGAAGAATGTATTATCTTTTCTTAGTTGAAGCCAACATGCACAGGGAATGACAAACATTTCATTTATTGCATACAAAACAGATTATGAGATTATTCATGGTCACATGGAGTCATAGTAAGTAAATAAGCCATTATTTATCTTCTACACCTACATTCTATTGTACTATAAAATTGAACTATCTACCTATCCTACAGTCATCTGTCCAGAAGATCAAAACATTGTATTTCTTGAGAATGCATTGAATAACTCTTTAATCTTCTTTAGCCATTAAACCAAATAATAGACTTGTCTAGATAATACCATAAAAGTGTACATTTTAATTTTGAAGATTACATAGCATCCTTATGTGTTACTCTCTTTCAAAAAAGTATTCACCTCCTTCAGCTGTTCTGCTTCACAAAATAAACTATCAGCAAGAGATTTGTACAGACTAGACAAAAAAAAGCCCAAAAGAAATGCACAGCGGTTATTCAAACTCCCTTATCTGTGCAGAAATTATAGAGCTGCTTTCTTAGAAGAATGGAGTAGACAGATGGCGTATGAGAGGCCCCATGGCAGAATGTCTTAAAACTGAGGGTCTTTGCCATTAACTCCTTAATTCCTGCTACAAACTTTGCCCTTCAGTGTTCTTAAGAGACCTACCAGTACAGCCAAATTTATAAGATGACATATATTTGTCTTTAGCTGAGAAAGTCCCAATTATTTGCTACTGAAGCTTTTCTAAATAAACTATCAGATTCTTTATCCTTTTTAAGCTGCATCTTTATTTGATGTTAATAACTCATTAAAGAGAAAGAACTATTCTGAATACTTTGTCTTTTAAAACTGCTACTATCCCTACAGAGATTATTGAGCAGCTTACCAGGCTTTTTGTTGCTTAGTATGATCAAAGCACTGTAAAAGCAAATATATTTGAATTTTGTTTTGCTTATTCCAAATAGCATGATTTAAAGTGGTTAAATTATAAGTCAATCAGTAGATGCCTTCAGTGATTGGAATTAGACCTCTGTGTACATTTGAAGAAATTTTATATGCACAATGTGAAAAGCAGTGGTGCATGAAAGTCAAGTATTAAAAAAAGGACAAGACCTATCAACTTCTCCTTACTTTATTGGAATACAAAGTAGAATATGTAACTTCACAGAGATATTAGAGTTGGAAGAAAACCCTAGAAATCTCTTCCACATTTAAAATGAAATGTTTCAGAACATCAAAGCACAGTAGTGAAGTCATTTTTCATCACTTCATGGCACGTTCTCTCTGCTCTCTGGCAATACTATGTATTATAAACAAACTGCCCCCCCCCAAGTGAATAGTATTATTGTGGATCAAATGTTTGGAAATTGCTATAAGCACCCACAATTATCCTAAAAATAAGGATATGTCTTCTTATTTCTAAACATGGTCTGTTAATGTCAGCAACCACGGCAGCAGCAATGCTTTCCAAGAGGAAAGACCTCACCTGGATGTTTGCCAGAGATGCCACCCTGTCCACACCTCCCACCACAGTTGTGCCTCTTCAGCACTGCCCTTCCTCTCCTCCATGGTTTGGTCTGCTCTTGGCATTCCAGCTCTCCCTTTTTTCATCCGCTTTTAGCTGCCTGACTTCTTGAGATATTTTTCTTTGAACTCAAAATTTTCTGTTTATTTAATTACATGGATCTCTAACTGGCTTATTGCTGAATGAATAGATTAATTATTGATCATTCACCTGATGTGTCTACTACTTGACTAATTAATTAGCTAATATATTCTGTGGTTTATATACTCTGAATTGTCTATTTGTTTACCTTGTCTTGAATTACGTGATATTTATTTAATCCATTGTTTTATTGATTCTTTTTTTTAAATCACTGGTTTACAGTTAATTACACTGCTGTTTTGCATAAACAATTAGCTAATTTGGTATCTATCTCTTCAATTCTTTCTCATTTCTCAACTCTTTGCCCATGATATATAGCATCTGTTATATCTTCTCTGCAATGCCTTCTGTCCCTTAACATCTGTTCTCTGACTGATTACTTTCCCCTCATACCTTTCTAGCAGCTTTCCCCAAACATAGCTTGTCTGAATTTATCAGTTAGGTGCCACCAATCCTTCAATAGCCCTCTAACGGGAAGAGGGCCAAAACAGTCAAAAATCACTGCAAAATCTCTCAGAAAATCTGAAGAAAAGATAGGACTGAAACCCAATGGTACTTTTTCACTGATGGATCTATATATATTCAAATCTGTCTCCTTTTAGCTTCTAATCTGTATTGTCTAACTTTACTTCTTTATTTTAGTTGTCTCCCCTCCACATCTCTGTTCTCTATCTTTCTGGAACTAAAGAAACCAAAATGAAACAGAATTTTCGGCAACTGCATATGCTAGATTAGGTCCTTGTAACTTGGAAAACCTCTGACAAAATTTGCAAATCGTCTACTGAGTTAATATGAAGCTTAACATTATTTTGTAAGACTTCTAGTCTTTAGGCCCCAAAGGTGTACTCTAGATTGTAATCCTCTAAAGAGGCAGTGGACCCTATCATCTTATCATCTGTTACCATCAGATTGCTGGAAATGGAGTTACCAAGTACAGAATTTTTTAATTGGATTCCCAAGTATCTGTGTTGTTCTGCGGACTGATGGAGAAAATATTTCCAGCTATAGAAATGGAAGTCAGACACATGTAACTGTATTTATTCCTTTACATGGAAATTAGAAAAGCATCTACCCAAGTCACAGACCAGTCCTGCCATGACTGTGGGAACTTCATCTACTTTCCATCTCCTAGATGTCAATCTACACCTTTCAAAACGTTTCCAGAATACAGTCAAATTCAAAACACAGACAAAAGTGAAAAATAAAATTCAGCCCTCACCGTTTTTAAGTGTTGAATAATGTTGGCTTTTAGGGAACAAGATTCATGACTCACAGAGGTTCTTGTAGAAGCAGTGGCCTGCTGTAGCCATCCTGGCCTTAACGAGAGTCTTGTGTAGAAGAGCAGTTTGTCAGTTTATCTCAACCTTTGATAAAGGCCTTCTGTTCTCTTGGGAAAGATGCATACCAGAGAAATTACTACAGCCATAAACACCAGGTGTGAATGTTTTTCTCTTACCTGCCAGAACGCTGGGAGGTGGATTGTTTGAGTGAATGGCCGATAAGGGGCAGGGAAGTCTGCCCTGCCAGGTGTTTGGTGGTGTGGCTGTTTTGTCTTTCCTTCTGCGCATTCCCAAGACTTTCTTTAAACTTTCCCATAGTAGAAACATAGAAATACTGGAGTGTGTGTAATAAAGATGGATCCTGCTAGAAGAAGCAGTGGTCTCTGTTTTCTTCCAAGCTGCTGCAGTTCTCTTGAATAAACTTTGGACGTGCTCAGCTGTCGCACTTGGACACGAAAGAACCACACGCAGGCCAGCTGTCAGGATCAGGATGCCAAGGCCCAGAGAGGACCTGCACTTGTTTATTTATACACTCTTAGAAAACACCGTGGATTGGAGGGTGAAATTACCACCCCTCAACCACATAGGTCAAAGGAAAAATCCATCAAACTTCTCTGCCTTAGGAGAAAGAATGCAAACATCCAAGCACGGTTAGCAAAACATGGCTATGTTTACAGAAAGTACATGAGAACTCTATCTACAGAATTAAAAACATCGAAGAGCTGTGAAACTCAGGTCAACACTCAGCCTGTCAGGGGAAAAAAAGGAATTTCAGGTCTCAGGTTTCTTCAGGAAAACACCAATTATCATACAGAAGATACTATATATCTGTTGTTTATGTGTAAATTGAGTTTTCTGCTCTACACATGCTTGCCATAAGCCTTGGATTCTGTGAGTCCACTCTTCTAAAAAGGTAGTTAAATTATCTCTCTGTCTCAGTGACACACAGTCTTATCATTCATGTTTAATTTCTGATATATCCCAGAGTTTACATAGAGTGGCTTAAAAGCAGATACGTTATCATTCCATTTAGGGTGTAAATTTTAGAACGTATACTTCCCCACAGAAAAGTTGAGTAATAAGGTACAATGGGGAAGAATTTAATCATGCCAGCCACTAGGGACATGATTAATGCATTAGCAAAGGGATATCTAATGCACCCCATGGGAAATGATAAATCCTCAGGGTTCTGTTTTAATGGTCTAAATCTTACTCTTTCAATAACTGTGAAGCACTGAATTTTTGTTTACTACAAAGCTACAAAATTACTTTAGCAGGCTTGGTGTAAGATGGAAAAACACAATCCAAAGTTTGTTTCGTTTTGCACTCATTAGGCTTGCAACTTGTAGAAGAAAATTAGGAGAAACGGAGAGAAAGGGCAGAAACAAAGCAAAAAATGTAACCAAAAGCATTCAGTCTTGTTCCTTAACTAAAATGCTTCTCTAAGAGTAATTCCCAATGTTTCCTAGTAAGCAAATTGCACAAAACCAGTGTGGTCTTGGACTTGGTAACGCATTCTCAAAAGTAATGGATTAGT
The DNA here is from genome assembly GCA_013400235.1 of Oriolus oriolus. Taxonomy (NCBI): domain Eukaryota; kingdom Metazoa; phylum Chordata; class Aves; order Passeriformes; family Corvidae; genus Oriolus; species Oriolus oriolus. The sequence goes on along the minus strand of VXBT01002232.1, from coordinate 29,505 downwards.
TACCACTGGCAAGGGTGCGAGCATTGCTGATCCTGTGAGTTTAGACACAGATCACAGACCTATTACTTAACCATTTGGTGAGTGCATCTCAATCGTTTTACTTCATGCTTCATGAGCTAATCCGTTAAAAAAAAAAAAACCATTTTTGACAAACATCCTAATTTTTGCAATTTTTTATGTTATTAGCCAGCACTGAGAGAGGTAGTAATTTTTTAACTCCCACCAGCTTCAAGAGAGAAAACATTAAATCTTTGATTTAAATGACTATATTGATGTTTATCAAATGCCCATTTCCAATAATTTAGTCTGTTAACATATCTTATAATATGCATAATTTAAAGTGCAGGTTTATCCTTTTAAGGGAATCTAGAAAAGTCAAGTGAAGACTTTTTGGTTTTTGGTATCTTCACTTTTTCTAGTTGGAATCTCTTTGTTTAGTAGATTTTCTTTTTTATAAAGGGAATAAACTGAGCAGGAACTTCTAGTGCTCTGCACTCTAAATAGCATCATCAGTGTGGGGGTTTTTTGATCATTACATTTTTTTAAGTGCTAACCGTTTCTATTTTAACACAGGCAGAAGTTCCTACTTTTTTTTCTATTCAATAAACTCTATCAATAATCACTATCTGTCTTTTACCAGAAGAAATATATTCAGTAGCAGGAGAGGTTAAAAGTTACTTTAATTTGGTAGAAATCAGAATAAATTAAAAGTTAAGTAGCATTAGATCATTAGACACCTCAGTACCCTCCTGGAAGAATCTTGATGATTACTTCTTGCCCTTCAAGCAAATTTTCTGTTTATGATATGTACTATCTCCTAAGAAGTTAAATTCAAAATATTCGTAGCTCCAAATGAGGAGGCAGGATCTTGCATCACAGAATCAGAAGTGTAGATTAAAATTATATTTCACTCAGTAACTTAAAATCCAAAAAGTCTAAAAGTTTAAAAATATAAAGTAGTAACGTGCTGTAGTAATTAGTAATATGTTGTTTTGTACCAAATATCTTACTTGTTTTTTGTCTGAGAAGCTAGGTGTGTTTTTTCAGGTTTTGTAAAACTTTTTGCAATATTCTTAGTAGCTAACATGTTTAAGAAAGCATAATACTTAAAGTGAATAACTTGTATTCTTTAACTGTACCCCTATTTCCCCATATTTGTTTCTATCTCTCTATTCTATCTGCTCCAAAGAGTTCAACCTTTAGTTTATTACCTTTCTTTGAGGGAGAGTGTGCAAAGACTTGCAAATTGAAGGAGACAGATGAAAAGTAATAGAAGTTCCTTGATATGAACACATGGACATAACCCTGCCCCCTGCAAAAAAAATCCAAAAAAACCCCAAAAAAACTACCCAAAAAACTCAAACCAAACAAAAAAAAGCCAGCCAGAAGCCAGGCACCACTAAATATTGGTTTTGCAAGTTTGTCCATCACAATCACAAAGCAGTCCAGTGGTAGTATGATAGTATCTCCTCCCACACCCCCACCCCATCCCCCCCTCCAAACCTGTTTCTTAGGTTATTGGGACTTTGGATTCTGATGACTCTCACCCTAGAGGAAAGCAGCCTTAAAGTGATAAGAGTGCTAAAAGCAATAAAAGTGATAAGAATGAAAAAGACTACTACCAACTGGTTTCCCACTTATTACTCTGTCATTGGAAAGATTTATCAGCTGATGCCTCCAGGTAGATAATAAACTGTGTTAATGCTATCTTGCCCAGTGGATTACTCCTCTGAACATCTTAGCTCAATTCATATCTGTGCTTTCAATTGCATGTGTAATTTAGAGCAAATTACTGGCAATCTCCCTGTTCTTCTCCACTGTAAAGCTAGAAGTGTGAATTTTCTCATTGTGCAGCACTTTAAAGCTTTATGGGTTACAAATATTATATGACCAATTATGATTGAAAGTTGAATCATATGCACATTTACTGCATTTATTTCCTTCCCTGTTAATTTCATGTATGAATTTAAACTGGAATTCGTAAATACATTCTTGTTTTACTCTAGTACTTTGTACAGCCTACCCACAAAGTCTGCATCGTTTTTCCAAACAAAGAATTCAGCACTTTTTCTTTTTATATGCATAATTCTATCTAGGGGAGCCAAGCTCAAGTACTTTCCACATAAAAACCAAAATCCTCAATAAAAGAGTGGCAGCCTCTAACTGAGTCCAGTTCAGCGCCTCATGCAGAGTACGCTGGCACACACATTAGCATGTGCCAACCTCACTTCCAATAAAACTGACATACTGGAGGACTTTTCCAATACTTCTGAGATTACTTGACTGCATTTGAACTGGTGTTATGCCACACAGATACCAAATCTTCTACTAAATGGTTGTGTAAACTTTTCATAATGGACATCAGTCAAATATTTCAAAAGGTTCTGTGTACAGATGTAATTACTCACCTACAATCCCAATTGATAGGGTGAAAAATGTTCAAATTTGTGCCACATATGCTTTTAATTTAACTTCACTGCAACCTGAAAACAACTATGTGCAAAGGGGTAAATTTCTCATTAAATATGCCCAGCTGTCCCTTTGCTCTTTACATTCCTCAGACAGACTAAATAATTTATCTTGGAGACATTCAGAAAGGCTTTAAAACCAATGAGAGGAAAATTCAGTCTGTAGTCATTTAGAACTCTCAGTCCAAGGAAGACTCACAGACTTTTTGTGACTTCTTTCTTATAAATAACAAATTTGTTTTTTCTCATTTTGTCTTCTTCTCTGAGAAGAAAGAAGAAAATCTCAATCTTTCAGAAAAGATGAACTTACTTAACATTTACTTTGCACTAAAATCACGTCATTAAATAGAAGATTTATTAAGATAGAATAAGCTTTAGGAAAACGTATATTTTTGGTCTTATATTTTTCCTAAATTATTAAATTAAAATAAATTTTAAGCTGGAACTAAATTGATTACACTTTCAATATTAAAAACATTACAAACATAGAGAAATTTTCTTGTAAAAGGGAAAACAATGACTGAGTACTAACTTTCCCCAAGTGGCCAGTACTTACATAAACCTAATATGATAATTTCTTTGCATCTCAGCAGTCTGCTTAACTCTTTAAAAGGAAATATTAAGTTCCCTTTATTCAAACTCTCAGGTTTCCTTTATGTTCCAATTCTGCCCACATAGGGGAGTCATTGGGACAGGAGCATCTCTGCGTTTAGAACTCAGAATATCCTCTAAAACATCACTGAAACCAGGCTTCTGTGTGGTTACATCAGGTTCAGAAGTCAGTAACTAGTGAATATCTGAATTACCTGCTTGCAGTATTTACGCATGGGCAGAGACTCTGCAACATCATGGTAAAGGTGCAAGAAGAAAAGGACTTTATTGCGTATCTGAAATTCCCTTAAATACCAATAGAAAAACAGGAAATCACCTCATATAAAGAGGAAAGAAGTTTACCTCAGTGTTCTCCAATCACCTGGAATATTTTTCAGAAATTGCCTATTATGGTAAAAGGTAAACAATACCTTACAAGGTCAGAAACTGCAATTATCACATCTCATAGGGCTGACACTGTCCAGAAACCCACAGTGCTCTCTCAGCCCATCCCCGGTGACCTGGCTGTAATCCCAGGATCACCTCCGGGTCTGAGAACGAGGCTCTTTCTGCAGCCAACAAGGCCTAATCTCTCTTCCAGCACACAGTGTAGCCCAACACCTGCTAGGTGTAAATGTCATTTTCATTGCAAGAGTTCTTAAACCTAAAGCTCTTTGTTCTTTGCAGACTACATTCAGAATGTAATCCATGAACAGAAAATCTACTAAATAAATTAGTAAATGGGAAACAGAAACACATTTTAAGGTTGTCTCATCATTGGAGAACACAGCTCAGGAAAACATTTCAATACCTTTCTACTCTGTAGTAAATACTATTTTATCTTTACCTTAAAGAGAGGGGCTAATGTATTTTTTACTAACAATTCATCAGTTCTGCATTGTGACATTGTAATTTAAACAGTTAGCACTATGATAGCAAGTGACTAGAAGCAATGTTTTTCAGTCTTTTATTAGCAAGTCTTTCCATGAACATCATGTCGACTATAACAAACAAAATATTAATAATTGTTTAGACATCTTCAGTGAACTATTTTCCTTTTTAAGATCACAGCTCTGAAGAGTAAGATTGAATTATTTTCCATTTATGTGAAGATTCCAAAAAGTAAGGTAAACTTAAGGTTATTTCAGTATTGCTTAAATTACACACTGTGATGTCTGTGTTTATATTTTGTAATAAAAGCAGTGGGACATCATAGAATTGTATCCTAAGGATAACAAAAAAGAAGACTAAAGTCAATATGAAGCTGTTATCCAATAATAATTTCAGATGGAGGCTGAGTCAGCGTATAGTTATTTTCTGAAGATTTCAAGGGATTATTCTTTCTTTGTTCCCTCTCTTATCTCTCATAGTAATTATGGATAGGATGTTAGCTATTGATACTACTTTACATACCTTGTTACTGTAAATGACTGTCCTCACATGTATTTACATTTGATGCATAAGGATATTAAAAGTTGAAAAACAAGGACCAACTGTAAATGACTTTGAGTTTACAGAAAGTCATTGAGTTTAGAGAGTTTGAATTAAACAGAAAAAGGCTCACTTATATAAAATTTCATTTCATATGAAAACTAGTGAGAAAAATATGGCAAATTAAAAAATTTATATCTGTCAAGTTAGACTTCAAAGAATAAACATATTATATCGTATATATTGCAGTGTGGTTCTTGTCATCGTGTTGGACAAAAGTGGCCATCAAACTCTTTTAGCATCTGCATTCTGAATGTAAGAAAGCAAAATCATATGAAGACATTTTAAAAAAACACAACTCATAGAAACAGAAGACTGGCAAGCAAACAGAGCCCTTCAGAACCGCATTACATTTCTCCAATGTAATGTGTCACTGTTCTAGAAGACCTATACAAGACAGATCATCTCCACCAGGACAGAAAGAAAATCTGCTTCTTTGAGCAAATATACAGATATAAAAGACACAGCTGTTTATACAGCTCTCCAAGTTGTGTCCTCTTGCTACCATGTGAAAAGTCAACATTGCCAAACCCATTTGAAATAACTGAAATGTGAGACCCAGTAGAATTATTGAGACATGATTACTTTAGTGTAGTTTTTACTAATTTCTTTAATGAACCAATTTCTAATAAGGTTTGTTGCAGACTTCTGTATTTTTAGTTAGCCAGAAGAGTATGTTCATCCAAGTTCTTCTTCAGAACTTTACATCTCTGTTATCACAGTTAGTACCCTGCTGAAGGACAATGCTACAGTGTCATGACAAGAACAGAACACCAGCTGTTTTATTTCATGACATTTAATTTCCTTTCATCTTCCTCAAAATTTGTCAATCACCCTGCCTTTATTAGTTTCACATTCAATACAGCTGTCAAACAGTATAGGCTGGTGTTGTTTATCAGGACACACTGCATATACAAGTCTTGCCTGTTTCAAGTTTCTTTCTTTTATCTACCCTATCTGCAGTGACACTGTGCTTAGAGAGAATGGTGTTCAAGAAGATGAAATTGGGCGCAAGGCCATGACAAATATAATGGCCCAGGAGTAACTCATGGGACTGTAAACATGTCTGTTTTGGAAAAGAGAGTCTCTGGTATGGAGCAGCAGGCAAAATGGGATAGATCTATACTGAGGAGATCTTGAGAGTCATAAGTGGAGAAGAGGAACACACTGTTTAATAAGACACACTTTCTGCTGTTCCTATATCACTAGAAAAAGTCATGATAATGCTTTTTCTGCCTCAAAGTTGTCAAAGTAAGTTCATTACTTTATTTAACTGAGCTGTTGTGAGCACTACTGTTTTACCTAGATGACAGCAAAAAGAATTGCCTTCATGCAGTAAGGGATTAAATCAATATATCTGGGTATAGTTGTGGTGGGTTCAAGTCAGGTGTCATCAGAGCCACTCTATCCCTCCCCTGGTCAGCTGGACAGGAGAGAGGTTATGTAATGAAAGGCTCATGTGTCGAGATAAGGGCAAGGAGAGATCACTCAGCAATCGCTGTCATGGGCAAAACAGACTCAACTTGGGGAAATTAATTTATTATTAATCAAATCAGAGTAAGGTAAGGAGAAATAAAACCAAATCTTAAAAACACCTTTCTCCCACCCCTCCCTTCTTCCTGAGTTCACTTCCCATTTTCTCTAACTCCTGCCCTGCACTGCAGGAGGATGCAGTTGGTTCATCCCAAGTTGTCCCTGCTGTTCTTTCCTCCTCAGGGGGAGGTTGTCTTATACTCTTTGGTGTCCCTCCCACAGGAGAAAGGCCCCAGCAAACTTCTCCACAGTGGATCCTTCCCATGGGCTTTAAGAACTCTTCCAGCATGGGTCCCCTGTGGGATCACAGGTTCTGCCAGGAGTCTGTTCCAGCGTGGGCTTCCTACAGGGACACATCCTCTTTTGCATATCCACCTTCTCTGGTGTGGGCTCCTCCACAGGCTGGAGGGGGGTCTCCACTACCAAAACCTGGCCATGCAAACCCAATAAAATAGTTTAGTTTAGTGCCACTCATTTTAGTATAGTAGGAATAAAGAGTCCATATAAGATGGTAAAGAAGAGGAGTTTGCCTGAATGTAATTCATTTTTCGTAAGACATAAATACAAAAAATGAAAGCAGAGGGGCTTAGGAGATGTAAAGATAATCTTTACACCAACAAAACTTCAGCTTAAATCTGAGAGAGCTTTGCCAGGGCAGTTTGTGCAGTGACCAAATATTGAAATATGATTGCTGAATCATTTAAGGAAACTGTAAACATAACTCTCTCTTCTCTCTCACTCTTTCTTCCTTCACATGGCCACACACATATCCTTAGAAGATGTAGAAATGGACCATTATGTTGGTGCAATTCTGCAATTTTCATTTCTCCAGTAAGGTATTTTTTTCTTACAAAGACTTTTATATACTAAACAAGCAAAGCTTTAAGATTTAAGAACTACTGAATGGTCCCTAGAAAAATACCCTGGGTGCTCTAATGCTGTCAGTAATCATCTAGGAATCAGTGATGCTGTTGCAGATATCTAAACAGCTTTACTGTCTTTTATAATTATTGTATTTAAAAAATAATGTTTATGGACTATCTGTTACCTGGCATGTAAAATTAAGTGTGTTGTGGTAAAGAAGTAAATGAAATTTCTTTAACTACTTTTAGCTATCTGTGTTACCAGTTAATAAAAGTATCTACAGGCTGGCAGTCTTTGGCAATGAAGTTTCCATTCTGCTCATAATTAAGCAAGGACAAAAACCTAAACTTGCATTCATAACAGTGAGACTTGAAACAAGGTGGTGACTCACCAAAAACTCCAAACACTGAGTTGTTTGTCATGCCCTTAGATTTCCAGGGTGATTCCTGCTTTTAGTATCCTCAGCTGACTGAGACAGACCTGATTCCCATTTCTTTCACAGCTGCTAAGTCACCAACTCTCTGGACATGCTTTGTTCTTAATCACTCCTTTCAATCACTTTCCACTGCTGAGCCTTGCCCAGCACAACTGATCTCATAGTTTACATTTAAGCATCTACACTCATCAGTGCAGCGTGTTAGAGACAAAAACACTTCCTTCAGGCTCTGTAGCAAATATACCACCAGGTAATCATTATTAAAAAATAAGCAAAGCCCTTGGATATAATGCTCCTTCTTTCTGTAAAAGTGCAGGAGGGCCTGTTCAGTGAAGTAAAGTGTATGCCCCACTAGGTTTTCTTTGATTTTGAGTGATGAGCATGGCTGGATCGAGGCAGGGAATCAGCTGGGATTCACTACCGCTTTTCTTCCTGGTTGTTCTCAGCAGGGTACAGGCTGCAATTCAGAGCAAACAGTCTCAGAGTGCCAGTCTGTTGTGCCAGCTCAATTGGCTACTGGAGCACATGACAGGCTTGCTTGGGAAACAGGCCCAAATTAAACAAACAAGCAAATAAATTAGTCGTGAAAGACACAGGGAGTTATTTCATCTTGCAATTCTCCAGGTTCATTGCCTGCCTGCTTTCTAAAACAGTAGGGAGAAGCAGGTCACTTTGGTATTTTCTCTGGTGAAAATGCCTGTCCAGGAAAAAGGGACCTATTTCAAGGCTGGGGAGGAAATGGGGAGGGAAGGGAATCCAATCTTAATTTCAGAATAATTAACAGCTTTTTTTTTTTGTTGGTTCTTTAATAAAGTGTAACTAGGAAGCTAAATGCCAGTACATACTAAACAGAAATTTCCATTTGAGTAAGAGTAGCTAGGCTGTTGGAGGTACTAAAGTCTAATATCAGCAGGATATTAGGAACAGAATTTTTGCTTGTCACATAGTCAGTAAAAGTATCAAGGCTATTTTAATAAAAAATTTCCATGTAAATGAAAAAAAATGCCATGCTCAGGAATGTTGAAGTGAGAGCTCCTCTGGACCCAGGCCCAGAGAAAAGCCAAAGCACAGGGTTTGAATTAAAACCTTTAGAGAAGCTGAGACACATGAAGTCACACTAAAGTGAAATAGAAATATAGATTTTTAACTTTTAGTAGAAATATATGCTAAATGCTTTAAACATTTGAAAAGCTGCAGCAAAGGGATCTAAAGCACAGTTCTTACTGCAGCAGTGTTTTACCCTTTCACAGAATTTCTCTACTTTAGACAAAACATGGATGGAACTATACTGCTCACATTTTTTAGATAGAGTGTTCACATAAACAATAAGAGCTGATAGAAACTATATAGGCAAATCTGTGTAATACCTATGTAATACTTGTGTAAGATTTACGATTGTTAGAATTAGACCAGGATAGGTTAAAAAAGAAAAACTGGAATAGTGTGTTAATTTTATTGGTTAATTAACAAATATAATCCTCACTTCTGTAAGTTTAGGATATAGAAGAAGAAACTGTTTTGCTTGCTGTTTGTCTGCTGCTGCTGCTGCTGCTGCTTTGCTTTATTGTGTATCTCCTTCGGACTCTGCCTTCAGAATACAATGGGACTATGAAATAAAGAACTTTAGCAGCATAGCAGCCTTCTCTGCTCTTTCACCCTCAGCCACAAGGGAGGGTGTCCCATAAAAAGCTCAACAAATGATGCGTCTTTATTCACGTTTCAGTATAAATTCTTTTGTAAATTAATAGGAATCTTTTACATTCAAGATATAAATTAATCCTTATTCACACTAACCTCAACAGTAGCAAGACAAATTTAATTATGATTTGAGCAAGTGAGAAGAAACCAGCTAATTATGTGCCATGTTAGAGCTGAACCAACATATGCACAAAGCAACAGGAGGCATTCTTTTAATCTGGTTTTCGGTGACCCACTGGACCAGATGGTGCTCTATAGCTCAGTTGTCCTATTTGCTGATGCAGGTGACAGAACTGGCGCTCTACAAGACAAAACCAGGAGAAACCTGTAAGCAGAATAAAACTGGGATGGATGGAGACGTCTCTCCAGGCATGCTGTTTCCAAATGAGATTTCAAAAGTATACCTGAATTAAGTGATTAGAAAGCATCTTGCCCACCAAACACTTGCTGGGAACATCGTTACTTGGTAGGGATTACATCTCCTGCACTTGGAGATGTCAGAGTGGGGCTGGCACAGAAGGCATCCCAGGTTCCTGTTGCAGACAGGAACCTCCCTCCTTTCAAGAGAGCTAGTACCCTATAGCAGAAAGTGTAGCACTGGATTTCTGTGCAGACATCCTACAATTTATACAGGAAATTAATTTTCATTGCTGAAATTATCAGGTCCAACATTGTTTTGACATGGAGCCAGATCTTAGAGAGTCCAAAAGAAACAGGAGGGTAGAAGTGCATGGAAGAGGGAAAGAACTAGAGTTAAGTGACTGCTTTGTTCTCAGTCTTATGCGCAAGCAGTCTTGTGTTACTGGATAGTCTCCAATGACAAAGTCTGATTAGCACATATTAAACTGATTATGTGAAAGATCCAATACATACAAAATACATAAAAAACCAAACTGAAATCATTAATTCTCTGCTTCATGTTAATTTTGCTATTGCAGATGCATTGTCATTTCTAGGGAAAGTAATGACACAAAGCTTTACTTTTTTTGTCATCCTTCTTCCTTTGGTGGAAAAAACAGTGTGTGACTTATAGTGGAACTATGACAAATATTACTCCTAATCACTCGAACCATGCATGTTACCCAATCTCTTTTAAAGGAAGAACAGATTTCAACTGTTAAAGGTATTATTTCCAAGAGGAACAACATTTAAAGCAAATCTGAGAAGACTGAAAAAGCCCATTAAACTATAATTAAATGCCAAAAGACATTCAAAGGCTCCCATCATCTTGTTGCTCATTTGTAAAGAAGAACTAGGAACTGACAAAAAAGGGACTAAGGCATTATTATGACTTCAGTCTGTTTCCCTGAAACAGTGTTACAGGTCATTTGTGTAATGATGTCCAAAGGAAGCTAAAAATTGCTACACTGTGCTAGTACTAGAAAGCTAGAAACAATCTGTTTTATTGTTTCATGCACTATTATACTGCCAAATAATTTTTTTCTGTAGAAAAAATGAGAAAAATAATCAGCAATCTTAATTCTATTTTCTTCCAAGGGGGACAAGTTTGTGGGGCACAATTTCACAGAATGGGTCAGGCTGAAAGGGACCACAGTGGGTCATTTGGTTCAACCTCCCTGCTCAAGCAGGGTCATCCTAGAGCACATGGCACAGAACCTAGAGCACGCCCCTGTCTTTCCCCTACCCCTCAGTACATCTAGTCAGAAACATGGGCTTTCCACATGGAGTAAATAATTTTTAAAATTGTTTAGATAAGAAACAAAATATACAATATTTTGCTTTGGTGATACTGCAATCAAGACTGATGAGATTTCTTGAAATCTAGAGGGTTTGCTCCTTCAAACAAAAAGTGCTTGTGTTTTACAGAATAAAACAACTCTTCCTTGGAATGGAAAGATATAGAGGAAAATATTCTATCAGCACCTTACTGTTGCCAAAACAGCACTATTTTCACCAAGAGTCCTTTTCAAGGAAAAAAAAACAACCTGCTCAAGGGCTTTACTGCCACAGCCTTAACACCTCTTCTTGGCAGGGGTGGACTTGCTATACAGTTAGACCACAATCTATTAGAAATGACATTCAAGCTTCTTTTTCATCTCCTTTGCTTGGTAATTTTAAGGGTTTATGCCTATGAAGCACCTACAAATACATATCCCCAGTATTAAATGAGCACAGTGCTGGTTAATTTTTTGGGATGTGCATGAAAGCAATAAACAACACATAACAGCAATGCATGATTTAGATCTAGGAGCTAATGCTGAAAGGTATATTTACCAATTTTTTATATATGCTGTGGAAAGTCAGGCTGACCTTGGACAGGATTTTGGTTTTCACACTTTTATTATAAAATTGTTCATATTACCAAAGAGTTCAAAAAATAATTCAACAGTAGAAAATATAAGCTAAAATAAAATATTTTTCTGGACAGATGATGCATTTTCTGTGGTTGTGTCTTTAACTCCTGCAAAAATAATAGGTCAAATAATTGCATTGAAATAGCTGAAATCAAGTCCTTTCTATCACAGACATGGCACAATGCAAGTTCCCTAGACAGTAAGTACAAAAGTAGTGCTGAGCTCACCCATACACTTCCAGCCCTGTAGGCAGCATGGGCTGAGCACTGCAGGATCTGTGGTCAGGCTATTTTTGAGGATTAAGGAATTTAGCAGTATGGGCACTGACCAATCCATACCTCTTGGCTGTAGTCTCAGAGAACAGTCCCGAAAGAGTGTTTTACTAGTACAGGCACAGCCTAAGCAAATGATAATAACTGTCTTTCTAAAACTCTAGTGTCAGGACAAAGACGAGGAAATGACCCATCTGGTACTGGATAATTGTTATTTATGTCATAGTAGGCAAAATTATGAAACTGTATATATCTGCACATTTCTAACTAGAGCAAGCCACAGAATATTGTGACGTTTTTCCTGAATTTAGTGAGTCAATTTAACTGTGTGAAAATGTAAAAATGCACTTGAGTCCTGTGTGCAGCTTTGAGCACCATGATATAAAGAAAATTGTGTTATTAGAGAGCATCTAAAGGAGGAACACAAGGATCATAAAGGGTCTGGAGGGCAAGACTTATGAGGAGCGGCTGAGGTCACTTGGTGTGTTCAGCCTGGAGGAGACTGAGGGGAGACCTCATTGCAGTTACAGCTTCCTCGCAAGGAGACGAGGAGGGGCAGACACTGATCTCTTCAGTCTCATGACCAGTGACAGGATCTGTGGGAATGGCCTGAAGCTGAGTCAGGGGAGGTTTAGATGGAATATTAGGAAAAGGTTCTTCACCCAGTGGGTGGTTGCATGCTGGAACAGGTTCCCCAAGGAAGCGGTCACAGCACCAAGCCTGACAAAGTTCAAGAAGCATTTGGACAATGCTCTCAGGTGCATGGTGGTATTGTTGGGGATGTCCAGTGCAGGGCCAGGAGCTGAACTGGATGATGGTCATGTGTCCCTTCCAGCTCAGTTTATTTTTCTATTCTATGTACCCCTGCTAAAGACAGCCCATACACTGTGCTGAAAAACCTCTTTTTTTGCTGTTATGCATTAATTATTCTGGGATTGAAAATAATGTCTTGAGAATATACAAAAATAGATCTTTGAAATTCACAGAACTGGTGAGGATTTTTGCTTAGCATATGTGACTAGTGATAGCCAATGAACTTTTTACAGATTAAAACCAAAACACCATTGTTGGCAAAACAAGTGAGATATAGATTCAAACATGACATCCTTGAAAAGGAAAAACAATAGTATTAAAAAGATCAGCTTTTATTAGCCAGCAACTCGCAAGCAGAAAGTAATGTTGTCTACCATTGGCTACAATAATAATCTCTCGGGGGATTATGGGCTTAAGGGGGGAATTTTCTTTTTAATGTTGTGTTTAAAAATACCAAAATTAAATTTAGCAAGTGATTCTCCAGGCAAGTAGCAACATTCTGGGGGAAAAAAGTGCTCATTCTTACAGCAGTAAACTCACCAATCATCAAGTAAAGAAAAAAAAATTAGGTGCCTCCCTGAAGTCTGGTGCCAACAACTGAAGCTTGGGAAGCTTGTTCACTTAGGAGTCTTGGAAAATCTTTTCCTTAATCTTGGGACATTTTTCATAGATGCAACTGCAAATCGCAGCGTACTGAAGTCCTATGCTACTATAAGCAATTGTTTTCAGAAGTATTAAGTAATGGTATTGTTGCAAAGAGTAGAAATGTGTTATGATTTCCCTTCACTTTTAGATGCCCCCAAACTACTTTTAAAATATAAGCACAGAAGAGGATTTGGGGAAAATGTCCCAGGGCTGAAAACACTCAGACTTTGCCAAATGCTGTACAGCCAGTTCCAGTGACAAATAGAACAGATCCTGCAAACTACTTCACACATATAATACTCTTGAATTACTGGTGGTGCTCACTTGCAGAGGTGAAAGATCCATTTTTTGTCTAACCCTTAAGGGCATAACTGCATTAGTCTGTTCCACTCTAATCCAATCAGTGACACTGTTCCTCTCATGGGTAAATGGTCACGTAATGCCGCTCTCTATCAGTAAAAACAGGAGTTATGGAAGTTCACAATTTTCTTTAGTAGCTTGCTTTCCTGAGTCTTGGGAAGCCTGAGAGAGAAGTGCATACTGGGGATAGAAAGATGTTCAGAGGGAGATATTATATCCTAATTTCAGTTCCTAAGTGTTTGTCTTAAAGATTCATAAAAGGCATAGAAACCATCAGCTGTGATCAAAATGCCAGAACATGTGTACAAATAACTTCACAACTAGCACTGGGTGATACATATTTTCGGCTGATTTCTCAAAGGCCACACTCACTATTCATCTCAATTTCACACAATGGTCTCCTTTCTTTGTTTACCTTCTGTACATATGGAAGATGAAAGCTGTCCAGATCTAGAATTTCATGCATGAAAAACTACACTTCTATGTATAGATGTGCATATTTATATAAGAACCATAAATACATGTGTGTTTTATATACTTATATATATGAAAGATATGTATATAGGAGATGATGGGCTTTTATTGCCTACAGCAACCTGTGGAGCATGAAATATTCTAAGCAGCTGCACCTGTCAGATGCCGCTGACTCTCACCCAAACCTGTCAAAATGTCCACTAGAAATATTATGGAAGAGAAAAATGGCACTGAGGAGCCATCAAGGGGGAAATCATATACAGGAAACCTCAAGTATATTGGGGTTTATAGAGGTATATATATATACATGTATATGTACATATCTATGTATTCTGATAGGTAATGGATTTTTCATAACAATTACTCAGAAAAATACTATAATAAAAGTTTGAATCCACTCCAACTTCTGCAAATCATCTTGTTTTATAGAATAGTATTAAAATACATGTATTATTTCCATTAATTTTCGTAATTTTCCATGTAACATTTTGGGCAATTTTATGGTTTACATAAGCAGTTGGTGAAAATGTATATATAAACAATTTAATGTTACATAGAAAATAATGGAAAATTATTAAATTTGCATATTCAGCTGCCTTTCACCTGAAAATATTAAAGCAATAGTTATTCATGCCATAAGAATGACTCTGAGCCTAATTCTTATATTTTCCTTTTTTCCTTATGCCTTATAGTTTTAGTGTCATGAATACAGTAAAATAATTAGATCTTTAGAATATTTGGTACCATATTTCACTAATGTCACATATAATCAAATTATATGGAAAAAATATATACTTCACAAATCTTTGTAAGACTGATCACAGAAAATTTGACCACATTCTTCTTGAAATCACTCTTTATAAATATGGGACTGCTTGGGCTTTGTGGACAAAAATGTGTGAAGGAAGAGAAATTGGAAGAAACATTTATTAATAACCACGATAACCAAAGTTTTCCTCATATTGTAGTGTCTCTAATAGAATTTGCAGACTCCACCAGTCAGAGAATACAAGCAACAGCATAGGATGGAACCTACCAATTTCAGCTTTGATAGACATGAACTATTACTGAATGGTTATAGAAGATTATTTTGAGGTCACTTCCTTGGAATTAAATAGCATTTATTACATAAAATGATACAATTCTGTGTATGCTACAATGTAATACCATCTGCCACAGATTTTATCAAAGATGGAAAAAAGTAATATATTTGTATATTTGATGCCATTTCTTTTGAATAGTATAGCCTCACAAGGAACAGTTTTGTTCTCTAAACTGGAAATTTCTCTAAACAGCAAATCTTTCTTCATCATCTATTTTCCTTAAGAACAACAAACTCGTGTCTTCTGCCTTTTGCATTAGAAAGATACAGAACATAAATAACCTCAAATTACACTCATTCTCAAATACATGATTCCATTCTTAAAGGTTATTCATTTTTTCATAACAAATGTGACCTACAAGTGAAGGAAAAAGTATTTTTATATGAAATAAAGATGTATTCGCCTTAATTCTCATGGCTGACTTCAGTGAAAATAAATTTTCCTATATTTCTTTGTTACCTGAATATATTATCCAACTTACCTATAAAAAAATCAGAATACAAAGAGAATAGAGGATCTTCTGGTTCTGCAAGGCCTTTGATTAGCTGCACATCTCTAAAATAATGCCTGTAAAATATAGAACTAAACATGTTTTTTGCAGTGCTAATAGGCTTATACGTGCAATTCAGGAGATTAAGCACAACTTTATAACAAAAGTTGTTTTACATGTTTTCTGTGACTGGAAATGTTAAGAAATCTTTGTTCCTCTCAGTTTGCAGTAAGGAAACAAAGCATAAGCAAAGCTATGAACCTTTCAGTTTGTTTTTTGTGCAGTAGTCATGGTCAAAGCTCTAACGCTTATTTGTGCAAAGTTGATAACTCATTAACCAAGCAGGACAAAAACACAGGCAACAAATCTTCTCACTGTCCTATTCTACTCTTTCTGGAGCTGTCATTGCCATCAGTAATTCCACAAAAGTCATAGTCCTGATTCGGCTTTGAAAGGGTTCACATTCTATGAATCTTCTGCCCAGCATTATCCACTTAACAACTAAATAATGTATTAAAAGTAGAAACCTATCCTGAAAACCTAGGTATAATTGAATATTATTTCAGGGGTTTTTTTTTTCTCAGTTATAGGGCAATAATATTTTTTAAAATTGCCTTCAATTTCATTATACATTTCAGCTGTTTAAATGTGTTTAAGATAACCTCGCTATTATGTTATGCAGTATTTTTATGCTTCTGCAAGTAAGTGACAATACAGGGGATAACAGCTGGTGGTAAAGCATGATGAAAAGAGAATTACAACAATGTAAAGGATTTCACACCCTTTCTTTGCGAAACACATATATTGCTTACCTTCTTGAAGGTGTAAAATAGAAGGGTTTATTTGATTGCCTTTGTTATCCAAAATGGAAGCAAAATGAAGACCTATATATCTGTTAAAAAAAGAAAGTTATTGATAATCCTATAGTTAATCTGAAATCAACTGATCATTTGAAAGATAAGTGATCCACCCAGTTTTGCTCATCTTCCTTAGGGACATGAAATAACAAGTGAAGCAGTGTCTTTATAGTGTTATTTTATTTTTTTAATATTAAAAAAATCCCTGACAAGATTCAGTCTATAATTTGGGGAGGTTTTTAAGAATTTACTAAAAAATAATTTTTATTGTTGAATACAGATTTTTATGAAGGTGGGAACGTAGGAGGTAAGGAACTATGGTATGTCATTACAGATTATACCTGAAATTTTACATTTCTGGAAACTTTGAAATTTATTTTTATATCCTTGCTAGCAAAAGTAAAATACACAAAGAACAAAATACAGATTACATAATCAGAACATGGCAATTATTAAGGCTTTTTATTCCAGGAAGAAATTAATTCCTTTTTACTTTCTGAGAGATTGAATTTGATAGGCCAGATAGCTGCAAAGAAAATTGATATAACATACAAAAATAAATGGGCTTTCTTTTCTTAGCAAATTTCATTATTTTCATCATTAATTTCTGAGTTAATTATTGCATATTTTCATTTATATGCCCCTTTGTTTTCTGCCCTGTGTAATAATATGAAATTCTAGCTTAGCATTAAAACTTTCTAACAGAAGCTTTTTTCAAGATTAATTTTATTTCTTCCATTTTTGGAGGGGGAGGGGGAGGAAATCAGCATGACCCTGTGAGCAGAAAAGCTCCTGATACATGTACATGGTACTGGAAGTGCCTCAGAAAAATATTTTGAAAAGTTAGTTCAAAGTAAAACAAAGTACAGAACAAGATACCAGATCTAAAGCAAAGACATCTATCTTGCCTATGCTATTGACTGGCAGCCGACTACTTCATTCTATAAATGTTCTGATCAGGATGGCCCCAGTTTAAAATCTCCCTGAACTGAAGCTGGAGTGCTTGCCAAGCACCTCTGCCCTGTCAAGGTCTGAGAGCACTAACCTGAGACAAAGAAATCCTTCCTTGCCTGGGGTGGAGAGATCCTTTACTCATGACAGATCTTCAGTATGTAATTGATAACATGCTAATTAACACTAATGAAACATTACTAATTCATGTAGCTGTTCAATATTAACAATTATAAACTTTGTATAGATCATTCCTTTAGACATAAACTATTGTCAGAGACTAAGACAGAACCAGGCTGAACCTAGGATCCATAAGAAGCTTAGAAAATAAGAGGGGTCCACTCTGAACTTAATTACTCAGTGGGAGGGTTTTCCTTACCTTTTGCATCTCCAATATCTGCATCAATCATCCTAAACTCAGTTTTTCCTTCTACGTTTCTGCCATACAGTAATGGATAATGTGAACCTTGACAACAAACTTACTGAACCACTGTAAGTCACTGTTAAACTTAGTTAAATTCCATAAAAATTACTGAACTCTGCCAAATTACTATTGTACCTCAAGAAAACATATTACTGCTTATGTCTTTTGAGTGAGGGGCACATCACTCATCAGCAACATTAAATAAATGATCATAAAATGAGAGTATATTTAAATGTGATGCCTGCAAATAATTAGTCAACATAAATTTCTTCCTGTCTGTATAAACTCCAAGGAGGGAGGACCATAACAAGAAAACAAACTCCATTGTCTCGTTCCACTGTGGAGAACTGTGAGGAGTCCTTTTAAAAATAGATGGTCTAGGATGAAATCAAGTCAAACAAGACAACAATGTATCTGAGAACCATTTACCGGTAACGAAAGGAAAAAACAACGGAAAAAAAAGGAGTCGGCCTACTAAAGAGGACTAGAAAAGACAGAAGAGGAGGAAGGAAAATGGAAAAAATGGGCGGTGGAGAGAGAGACAGAGAGAGAGAGGAGACAGAGAGGAAAAGCAGGAGTTACTAGCAGAGGGCCGGGCAGTGCCGTCGGTGCCCCCGCAGCGGGGGGGGCACGCTGCCTGCCGGGGAGCCCGCGCAGCTCTCGGGGCTCCACAGGCGCAGCTCCCGCGGCCGCGGCCGGACACCAGGGAAGGAGTGGGCGCTCTGGCAGGAGCTGCAGAACCCTGGAGAGCGTCACGGCGGGGATCGCGGCGACGGGCTGCATCGGAGAGGCGGGTGGCTCAGGCAGGAACGCAGGGACGAAGCAGGCAGGGCGTCGGGCAGGAGCACAGGGAGGCAGAACAGGCGGCGGCTGGGACGGGCGAGGGGCAGTGCACAGGCTACACACGAGGCTCAGAGGCCACCCAGTGTCCCACCAAGCACTCAGCGAGAGGGCAAGTGAGGAGTGAGCGAGGGCGAGCAAGGGCCAGCGAGGGCAGAAGAGCCAAAAAGCAGGCTGGAGCCAGGGTAAAAAGGACAAGAAACAAGCTAGGGCCAGGGCAAGAAGCAGACCTCAGCAGGCTGGAGCCAAAGCTAAAACATAAGACACAAGAGGCCCCCAGACCCAGAAAGCCTCGACTCAAAAAAGCCCAGAAAAGACAAGACTCAAAAAGCCCAAAGCCAAAAAGCCCCAGAGCTTGTGAGACAGAAATCAAGATTAAATTGGCTCCTCACACCCATGTAGTACCAGTGCAGGAATATTTTTGAAAACAGCAATAGGTACGAGCATACAGAGATAACAGACAGAAAATACAACTGAAGTATTGTCAAAGGTCAGGTATCACTAGGAAAAAAAAAATATGGTTTTCAATATACTACATCCCTCAGCTACTAAAACCAATGAAATTTAACTCTTTCTTTTCTTGTAGCATTGCCTTCCTATCTCCTAGTAGACACTAAGGACTCAGAGGAAACCAACCTATGTGCATCATCTGGTCATCTCTTCCATAGATGAACCAGAACTACATGCAGACCAAGGGACTTCTCACCATCTCCAGGCAGACCCAAAAGTAAATTATATATCTGAAGGGGCATCCATCATTGACAATACAGCCTGCTCTGTTTCAGTAACTATACCTAACATGTAATATAAATAAGGCTTTTTTTAATATGGAGAGTGATCGGTTAAGAATTAAAATAAGATTAGCAGGTTTACCAGCATAGCATTGCAGGCAACAGATTTCGAGAAAAATCAAGAGCAAATAAGAATGGAAAATAATGTTTTTCTCTTTAATCAGATATTAGAAAACAGACAACTGAAATGAAGCCACAGAGAAGTATGGATTACTTGTCTTTTACCCTATTTAGATAATCAAGGGACTAGTCTTACATAGCTTCCAGGCAACTGTTTTACTGCTTCTTTTCTGTTTTGCTTTGAGATTACTGAATTTTTTTCTTCCTCTTTTTGAGCACTGGTAATGCCCATGAGTGTCCAAAAACCTTCCATCTCAAAAAACCAGCTTCTCTTTGGTTTTGCAGCCCGGGGAAAAGTGCATTATGTTTGTAACAATCAGCTGCCTATATGAACCATTCTTATCCTCTCGGAGAGCACTGAAATTTTAAGTATCTGAAGTATTAGTACAGTTGGTGAATGGAATTTATTTAAAGGTTCGTATCTGAATAATTATAATTGTTACTAACTTACATGTACCCAAATGACAGTCAGTAGTAAAAATGCAAATCAGAGAATTACACTTACTAAACATTATCTGGAGATTTTTATTTGGCTATTCTTAGACTTAAAAATCAGGCCCAAAATTTGTTTATCATCATTTTTTAAAATACAGCTATGGATACCTGAATTTCTACAAGTATTAAATTATTGTTCATGCTTAGAAATGCACATATAACAATGAAGAAACCCAGACACAGGTTGTTGATGACACAGGTGTATGTCAAGCCAAGGAGTTCAAAGCACTTCTTAATTTTTGCATCGAAGGATAGCAGAGGCTAAGGGAAGTCATGTGTTGAAAATAAATTAGGAGTTAGGCATACAAGTCAGCTCTCCTGACTCCAAACTGTGTGCTTAACAACTATGCTCTCCCCCTCCCTAGTCCCCTGCATTTGTTTAAATTCTTTGCACCAAATCACCTGAAAAAAATCCTGTCTGCATTGAAATGCAGCTGAACTCAGACAGAATAAGAAAACATCCACTATGATATGTTTCAGAGACTCAACCCTCTGACACATGAATTAAAAATAACTCTTACCAGCACTTTTATTGCTCTAATTCCTTCTCCAGGCACTATGAGGGGATACAAATTCTGCTCACTTAACTTTTGGGGTTCTTTTTTCACTCGATGTCTTGACTTCAATGTACAAAAATGAGCACCTAAACTTTGCCTCATAGGTAAATCATCATGTTAATCAGCTTTTGTGAGGAGCAGTTGGGCATCTGTATTTAGAAAATCAGAACCTCATATCTGCATTTGGAACAGAATGTGAGGAAATACTGGGGAAAGTGAAACTGCGGCATTCACAGACCTCCAGATATAAATTGAGC
This sequence comes from Oriolus oriolus, assembly GCA_013400235.1. Classification (NCBI taxonomy): domain Eukaryota; kingdom Metazoa; phylum Chordata; class Aves; order Passeriformes; family Corvidae; genus Oriolus; species Oriolus oriolus. The sequence continues at coordinate 8,660 of VXBT01002232.1, read as the reverse complement.
CTTTGGCACACTGAAGAGCAGATGCAGTTGTATTGAAGGTGGTAAAGCTAGACAATAATTTAGGTTCCTTTGGATAGTGGGATATAGCCTGGGAAATTTTACCTTTTTTCTGGTTACGAAAGTGGGTCACGACCTTCAAGGACTTCTACCTCCCTACAATTCTTTCTTTTTTTTTATATTACTTGCCCATTTTCTTTGTTTTACTCATTAGAAACATTTGATCTCCTCCTGTCTTGCAGAGCTGTGCAGCTTCTAAAATGTTCTTATTTTCTAAACTCATATATTTCACTCAAATCTTCTCTTTGTAGTCTATACTTACCACTTGCTTCATATCTATTACAGATTTATCTTTAAATGAAGTAATATTTTACCAGCAAATATATACCAAAAAATATAGGAGAGAAAAAAGGACTGCATTTAAAAAACATTGATTCTGATCTCCTATAATTCATTTTTATTGCATTAAATGTAACATACTGGTGTTTTGCCAGTTAGCCTTCACTTTATATAATTCTTGCTAATTGTAAAAGAAAAACTGTTAATTTTTATCTCTGTTACATGGTTAAGTATTTTTGTAACCTCCCCTTTTTCTTTTCTTTTCCTAAGTTCTATTCTTACTTTATTTGTGTATTTTTACACAGAGCAAATCCCAAGAACATTTTATCAAAAGTATCTCCCCATTTGTGTCTCATGAGCTGTGAAATATGGTTTAGATAAAAGGAAGAAAATAAATAGTTTTCATTTATAACCCACAGAAAATGGTTTGTTCTGCTCTGGTAACTGGAAAATCTAAAAAATACTCTAATATAAATTCTGTGTTCTTTTTAATAACAATAGTCATAGAGGAGGATGACTGAGCTTGTGTAACCTTCCTACTATGCATCAAGTCAAATCCCATTAAAGCTTTAATGTTACAGGCACTTAACACTTAAAAGTTGTCTTACCTGTGGATCAAAAATGTCTGATATGCTGTCAACATGAAACAAAGAATCAAAATTATCATAACTGTATATGCACAGTTGCCTACTCTGCTCATCTTTCAGACTGGAAAGTATGTTCTGGGCATTCTGTAGAAAGACGCTATTATACATCAAGTATTAATTTCATCACTTCTGAAGTTTTTCCTGTCATCCACATACTTAACACTCCCCATTTGTAAATTCTTCATCCTCTTGTTCATGAACACTTCTTAGTGCTCATAAATTTATATTCACAATACTCTTCTAAGGACACAGGTAATAAGAGTCACTTTACAGATCAGGAAACAAAGCAGAGAAGAATGAAATAACTAGTTAGGAATAGAGATAAATCCATCTATTGTGTTTAAGTGTAGTGTCAAAGTTTAATTTGAGACTATATTGGTAACATTAAAAACAGAGATAGAAATGAGGAGTTATCCTTCATAGAGGGTTTAAAAGAAACCCCAACAAACACGTGTAAATAACCTTTCCTCTTGTAATAGATATACTTTCTGAACTGGTTAGATTCCAAACTGGTTCCAAGTCTTGGAGTCTTGAAGATGTTATTAAAATCCTAGTTTACAATTTACTGAAGGTTACTTTAAGAGTCAGGCACATTTTAAAACAGAATGATTAACAATATAAGTGGAATTGAGCTTGGACCAGTTCAACAAATTCCAGTTAGCTTTGCCAAGAAAATCTGTGGATAAAGCCCTCTCGGGAAAACCGGCAGTTTCAGTGGTTTGATATGTTGGGGGTGGGG
>VXBT01002231.1:29511-65933 GCA_013400235.1 Oriolus oriolus | reverse complement strand
AACCATTCCATGATTCCATGCTCCCCTCAAGCACACCACAATGTCCTCCATGTCATCTCTCTCTGGACAAGGACACCACCAGTGATGCTTCCAGGCGGTCCCTGCTGCTCTCCCTCCCTTCCTTGGGATATATTCCCTCCTGGAGAGGGCCTTTCCCATCCTTCCGTGTCCATGAGCTCATGCCTGGGATATCAGTGTCGGGAATTAATCTAAAGCAGTCCTGAACCCCAGCGCTGGAGTCAGCTGGTACAATTCATTAGCTGAGCTCCTTAATCCTGCTCCAAATCCCTAATGATCCCGTGCTCCATTGGAATTCCAGGAATGTCCCTCTGGCCGCTCAGCCCCGACTGCAGCGCAGGTGGAATCCGGGGAATGATGCAGGAGCAGCTCTGTGTGGTCTGTGCTGGGGGGAGACTCTGCTTCCCAAATTCCCATAAAACAGGTTATAAATCCCTGTGCCAGCCCCCAGAGCCCAGCTGGCTCCACTGGAATTCCAGGAATGTCCCTCTGGCTGCTCAGCAGCACAGGTGGAATCCAGGGAGCGATGCAGGAGCCATATCCATGGGATCTGTGCTGGGGGGAGTCTCTGCTTCCCAAATTCCCATAAAACAGGTTATAAATCCCTGTTCAAACCTTCAGAGCCCACCTGGCTGGGCTTTTCCAAGGTTTTGGCTGATCCTGGGAAGGCAGGATGATGAGGATGCTGTGGTCACTTTATTTCAGGTGACCTCTGACTCCACAGAACACAAAAATACATGGAAAGCCTCCTTTTTCCCAGGATTTCTGGTTTAAAGCTCCCTAGTTTATGGAGCTATATTTTAACTTCACTTTTCCTCTCCTTTTATTTGCCCAGCTATTGTGTTGTTTTATTGTGGGATTATTTTCCATGTGAGTTCCATACTGCCAGAGGCTTTTCCTCATCCAGGTATTTCTGTGGCTCTGCCCTGAGGGAAAATTCCCCGTGAAAACGAGGATTGATTTATTCAACAATATTTGCCGGATTTGCTGCGCTGCAAATGCGGGGCTTGAAGATCCTGGAGCTGTCCGATGCTCCTGGTGGGGGAAAATCCTGGAATTTCTGCGTGGCATTCCAAGGTGAGGCGAACCAGGATGTGCAGGACCTGCTGGGAATGGGATGCTTAAATAGGACGAGGGGGAAAATATGGCAAGAACCCAGAGGGCAGGGATGGATGGGATATCGGGAAGGAATTCCTGGCTGGGATGGAATTCCTGGAGAAGCTGTGGCTGCCCCTGGATCCCTGGAAGTGTCCAAGGCCAGGCTGGACGGGGCTTGGAGCCGCCTGGGATAGTGGAAGTTGTCCCATGGGATGGGATTTAAGGTCCAGGGGCTGACTGGGCACTTCATTCTCACAGAACCCGCATCCCTGTTCCAGGAAACTCCTGGAAACCTGCTCAGCATCTCCCAGGCTGCACTTCAGCCATGTTTTACTGAGCTCTGTCCTTACTGAGCCGTGCTTAAACCCCGGCCTGGCCTAACCAGGGATGAAACCCCAACGTTTGCAGTGCATTAATGATGTCACTGAGTCCTAGGCCAGGCTTAAATAGATTTTAATATTCAGATGGGGCAAAAAATCTCCCTAAACTGAGGCTAAGGGAGATGGAATGAGACTTTTCCTACTTTTTTCACTGGAATTTGCTTAGCTGGGAAGCCGAGTTGCCAACAGCCCCAGCCCTTTCAGAGCGGGTAAAATCTCACTCAGAAGTGGAGTGATTCCATTTTAATTTTATTTACAGCTAAACCCCATCTCTGTGAGCTCTTTGTGTCCCTATCCCAGACCCACAAATCCAAATTAAAGCTGGAAGTGTTGCCCAGCTCCTCCTGCCTCCCTCAGCCTCTGGATAAATTCCCACAGGTGGCTGAAATCCCAGTTTTTCTGCCCATATTTTGGGGTTTTTAAGAATTTATTTACTATTGCACTTCTCTGAGTTTAACAGGATGAGGCCGAGCCCTGGGAAATCCAGCACGGGGACGTGCCTGTGCCCCAGGGAATCTTTGCTCCCACCTGTACCTGCCACAGCCTTTTCCCTAAAAACGCCTTCCCACAAACAGCTCAGCTGTTGGAAACCCAAGAAATTCCCAAATCCTTCCCATATGTTGATATCACGATCCTCATTTTATCCTGACCGTGGATTTATTAACTCTCCTGCTTAATTACTCCTCGGTGAGGGTGGTTTTCCGAGCTCTCCTGGGGCAAGGAAAGCATCAGGAATGGCCAGCAGCTCTTCCCAGCTGTGCTCCCTGCCTGGTTCCAGATGTGCAAATAAAAGAAACACTGATGGCAAGGGGCTGTCCTAGCAGAGAGGAAATGAAATGAAATAAAATTAAATTAAATCAAATTAAAATAAAATTTTAAAAAGTAAAATAAGATTAAATAAAAATAAAATAAAATTTAAAAAATAAAATAAGCTAAATTAAAATAAATTTTTAAAAATAAAATATGATAAAAAATTAAAAAGAAAGTAAAATAAGATAAAATTAAATAAAATAACATAAAATAAACCAAAATGAAATTAAATTAAAAGCACGTCCTGTTTCCCAAACCTCACCCAGGCCCTTCCATCAGCCGGCACCAAAATCAATATTGGCATTTTAAACCCGGCTTAATTTGAAAGATTCTGGGCTGGATAAAGGATGGAAAAACTCGTGGTGCCCTTTGAAGCTGATTTGCTTTAATGAGATGCCCACAAGTGCTCCTCACATCTCATGAGGAAAACCAAGTATCAGGATCGTGATGCTCCGTGTGCACAGAGATAATTCCTCAGATTTAACACCCTCACGGCGGTGAAAGTCCCTGTGGAAGCGTGGGAAGAGGAGAAAACCATTGGGAATCTGTGGAGCAGGTGAGATCCACGCTGCACCAGGCCCGGCTCCCAAATTCCAATCCTGCAGCCAGGAACTGGAGGCGGGAACATAAAATCTGGCCGGGAACCACATAAAAAATATCAGGGAAATGTCGGGAACGAAATCCAGAGTTGGGCAGGCAGGGAGGTGGAGGCAAGGAATGGAGCAGGAATAGGCCCCAAAGACGGCACAGGGATCATGGAGAACAGGGATCATGGATAAAGGGATCATGGAGCACGGGGATCGTGGAGCACAGGGATCGTGGAGAACAGGGATCATGGAGAACAGGGATCATGGAGAACAAGGATAATGGAACACAGGGATCATGGAGCACAGGGAAATGGGAATCTGCCACCCAGAGCACCACAAAATAGGGCCTGGTGCAGGTTTAGGGACTCCCAACAAACCCTTTAGACTGTCACCCTCTTAAATCCCGTTTTTCCCCACCTCATCTGCCTGGAAAGCTCAGGGTTGGGATAAATGGTGCTGGAATTCTATCCCGTGATTATTTCCAGGTCTCCCTGCAAGTAATATCCCGCACGGATTTCTATCCCCCTGTCTTCTGGAAGCTCCTGGTGGGGAATTCAAAGCCTGAGGAACAGCAATCCCTGTCCTTCCCAGGCTGGCAGTGGGGGCTGCGCTGCTGGATGCTGCAGTGCTTTAAACCAGGGTATTCCTCCAGGAGAAAGGATGGAAGTGCCTGCATCCAAGGGGAAAAGGAAGCCCAGCGGCTCCAGGCACAGCAGCCACAACACACCCGTGAGCGATCCCGCCGTTGCCATGGATATCTCCCCAAAATCATCGGCAAACAAGGCAATTAGGCCACCACAATGCCTCTAATTGCCTGGAATTTTTCCAGCACGCTCTCCCCACTTTTCCAGAGGGGATTTCCCCCCAGGCAGCAGCCGTTTTCCTGCATCCTGCCCCTTCCCAGCTTTTGACAGCTCCCTCCCCACGAGGAGCCCCCAGGATAAATCGCGGAGCTCCAGGTTACAGATGCTGCAATCAACCTGCTCCTAATTAGCCGGGAGCAGGACGCGCTCATTCAGAAAATGTGGATGTTCCCAGCAGGAGAAACGCGCTGCCTTTAATCTCAGTATTAAATTTTGGGCTCCGAGCCAGGCTTTAATAGCTGCAGACTGGGATGACACCGGAGGTTGGAGTGGAATCATTCCTGGCGCACCTGAGGATGCTCAGGTGGCTCCACACGGACAAGGATGAGGCTCTGGAAGCGCCAGGAGAAAAGCAGGGCAACAACAAATCCTGCTCCCGCCGTGGCCTCTGGAACACCCAAAATCAGGGTTGAAGGCAGCACATTCCCACCTCCCAGGGATTTATGCCCAACCTGCTAGAAAAAATTCCCCATTCCTGAGCTCGGCAAGGGTTAACCCAGCCTGAGCACCTCTAAAGCACTGGGAAAGGGATTGGAAGCAGAGCAAGGGGAGGATGGGAAAAGAGCTGGAATTAAGAGTTGGAATTTCCACTCTCTCCCATCGTGCCGGGGAGAAAAGAACCTCTTTTCCTAAAGCCTGGTTTTATTGGGATTTTAACGAGCATTTTGGGCCCATTCTCTCCCTGCCTTTGAGGCTGTGCAGTTGTCAGGGCATCAAATATTCCAGGCAGCTCATTTGAACGGGATTTCAGGATTTTTTACATATTTTTCCAAAGGAGACTTTCATGATCAGAGTTGAGTGTCCCTTTCAAAGAGCTGGGACTTTGGTGACTCCTGGCTGCTTTTCCTGCCGGCACAGTTCCTCCGGATTTTAGGCTGGAATATTAAAAACGCTCATGGCACCACAGAAAATCCAATTTATTATTAGAGAAGGCCCCAGCTCAGGATGTAAATGTATTAAAAATGAAATTATCCCAGAATGTTTCGCATTCCAATCCCAAATCCAGCACAAAACCTCTGTGAAATTCCCTTCCCTCCCACGTCTCCCTCCTGGATAAGGTGGGGGCAGCCAGGAAAGAGTTACCTCGGGAAATATTGGGGTTTTTGGAGGGAATTTTGCTGCAGTTTGTTTGGGAATGGTTTTGAGGTTTTTTCCCCACTGTGGGATTTGGGATGCACTTCTTGCCTAACTCGGATTCCCTGCTTTTTCCTTGCAGCTCTGAAGCTGGACCACATGGATAAGGAGCATCCCAAATCCATCTGCTCGAGGTGATGCCATTTGTGGTAGGAAAACATGAAATAAAATTTAATATTTGGGGCTAATTTATGGAGGAAAAATGAGGTTTTGAGGGAAGGGCTCACCTGGGAATTCTCTCAGGAAATGGGGAGTAGGGGTGGAGCCAGGGATGCGCTAAGGGGAGCAGGAAAAGCAGGAGCAGTGCTGAGCTGTGGAATAATTCCTGGATGCCCAGGGAAAACGGGGCTGGCACAGCTGGGAATCCTTGGCCAGCCCTCGGGAAGGAGAAGGAATCTGGGACAGGAGACAGGATGGGCTCCAAATCCCTGTGGCAAATTCCACCAGGGAGCTTCACCTGGGGCCTTCCAAGCCTGAATCCGGGGAATAACAAAAGGAATTATTGGGAAAAGCAATCACATCCGTGAACGAATCCGTGGGACACCTTCCACTCTTCCACTATCCCAGCTTGCTCCAAACCTGGCCTCGGGCACTTCCAAGGATCTCAGGTATTTTTGGGATAAAGCCAAAGCGGGTGCTCACCTGCCACCTCAGCTTGTGTGCAATTAGAGGGAACGGGAGAACGATCTGCTCTCCCAAATGGAAACCTGTTCCCAATTAGAGGTATCCGTGTATCCTGGAAACACGGAATTTCCAGCACCGTTTCCCGATGTTTATTGATTAATGATTATTATGGGAAAACACGAGCTTCCCTCCGTAAATCTTTTGACAGCAGCTGTCCGTCAGAAATAATGATCCTTTTAAAGCTCATGAATAAACAATAATGCAAATCCATCCGACACGGAATCCATCCCGCTCCCCATCCTGGCCTCCGGAATGAGATGCACTTATTTAAAATAATGACTCTACAATGCTTCCATAATGAGCTGTTCCATGTGAAATCCTCCTGACTTTTCCTTTTTTTCCTGGCCTCGAGATTCTTCCTTGTTCAAATTAAAACACTCCTTTCCCTCAGATCCTTCTATCCCAAACACCTCTGACAGTTTTTTCCAGCGGGTTAAGGAGAGGAGGGGTGAATTTTCCGTGGATTCATGGCATGATGGGCATTAGCATTGAGCTTTATTAATGTTCCCCTTGGGTTTTTGGGGATGAGTTTGACTGGAGACACCAAGAAAGAGGGATAAGATCCCCCTGATCCTCCTTTTCTCCAGGATGAGCCCTCCCAGCTCCCTCCAACCCGTTTGGTGAGCGGGAAAAGAGATCCAGGGAACCAAGGGAGAGGCGGAGGGAAGTGACTTTAATAAATATGGGCTCCATTTGTATTTTCCTCGTATTTCCAGTCGGGGGTAGAAAACGGGAACGGGCTCTTCTCACAGCTCTGATATTAAAGCAAATATCCTCGGATTTCTCTTTCAGCGGAGTAATTTGGGATAATCTGAAATATCTTCCTGGAGATGGCTGTTAACAACCGCAATTCTTCTCCCGGCTTTCAAGTGAGCTGCGAGTGTTCCTAATGTCAGCCCAGGAAATCACATCCCGAGCAGCCTTTGGAAAATAGCTCGGGAGAACAATTTGTGTCGAGGATTTCTTACCGTTTTTCCTCTTTTTTCTCCCCCCGCCCAATTTTTCAATCGGAGCCTTTTCAAAAATGTTATTACATGGAATTCAAACACCATGAGGAATTCGCCCCAGAGGAATTGTAGGGAGGCTGTAATCAAGGAATTTGCTGCACTTTGGGATGAGGGCTGCTGGTGGAGTTGGAATCTTTTTTTTTCCCAGGTTTTTATTTGATGTTTGCAGAGATACCAATGGCTGGGTGATAAGGGGGTGTCGGCTGTCCCCCACTGAAATCCCAGTTTCCACCTCCAAATATCAGAGTGATTATCCATTATCCATTTAAATATGTAAAAAGACGGAAGGAGATGCAGGATTGTTCAAAGGTTCAGGACTGGGGAGATTTGCAACTATAAAAAGGACCAAAAAAAAGAAAGGAAAAGCCACCAGAGCCATCCTGTGACCAGGCTGTGGCTGATTTTTCCAATCTCTGCTCATTATGGAGTTGTTCCCTACGCAGGGATGAGTCCAAGCTCTGTTCCCAAGTCCCTCTTCGCAAAATAACAACCTCGCTTCCCTTTCCTGTGAGCACGCGGAATCCTCGGAGGAGGAAACCAAAGGCAGGTCCCCAGCAAGGGCTGGGTTTTTGGGAGCCCCTGGGAGGGCCTGAATCCCTCTTGTGCCCCAAGCTGCCAATTCCCGGCTGGATGCATCCAGAGGGGGACTCCAGCCCCTGTGAGGGCTGGGGAGAGGTCTGGGAATTGTGTTGGGGGAGGAGGAAGGAGAACCCTTCACTGCCCAGACATCTCCTTGATGTCCCTTCTTCTCCTTCTCCTTTTCCTCTTCTCCTTTTCCATCTCCTCATCCTTCTCCTTTACTTCCTCCTTCTCTTCCTTCTCTACCTCCTCCTCCTCCTTCTCCACCTCCTCCTCCTCCTTCTCCTTCCCTCTCTGGAGCATCCTTGCCAAACCCACCTCCAAATCCATGAGATTTTCATTGTGATCCTCCAGTTTCCAGCCAAAAACCACTGGGAAGAAAAGACCTTCCATAAACATAAAAAAATCAGCCAAAAAATGCCATTAACCTCAGAGAGATGGAAATCCAGGATCCAGAGAGAGAGAAAAGAAATTCAAGATACCATCAGCAGAGTTTCCTCCTTATTTTAATCAAGGCTTTATCCAAGCCAGGTTTCCTTCCTGAAGTCTCTTCATTGCTGTTGTTCCCATGGATTCCAAAATTCCAGGATCATGGGCTTCTCCCAATTCCACATTGTCCTGCTCCAGGCATCTCCTGCCCGCTCCCAGCTCTGCACAGGTTCCTGAAAGAGGTGAGGAAACAGGAACTCATCCAGCTGAGGTCGGTCAGACCAACATCCAAATTTTCAGACCATTCCTTGGATTTGGGTCATTCTTTCCTGCTTGGATTTCTTTGAACCAGTTGTTGGTGGTATCTGGGACCATCCATGCAGCAAAGGGAGTGACACCGAGCTAGAATTCCCACAGAAATCAATGCTGGATGCAGAAAGTAAAACTGAACCGGTCTGGTGGGATAACAGGTGCTGGCAGCAATTTTCCAGCTGGGATGATCCCAAGAATTGGTGCCGAGGCAGACCTGGAGTGGGAGAGGGGAGAGAGCAAGATTTTCCCAAGATAAGTGTTTGCAGGAGAGGTGTCCCACTGCACAGCCACATTCCCATTCCATTGGAACATTGGCTCAGAGGGAAATGAGGAGCTGGATGTTTTCCTCCAACAGCATCCAGAGGGGTGGGAAAACAGGAGGTGCTGGCGGTAATTTTCCAGCTGGGATGATCCCGACATTGGTACCAAGACAGACCTGGAATCAGGGGTTTGGGAAGCGAGCAGGATTTTGCCAAGAGAAGAATCTGCAGGGGAGATGTCCCACTGCACAGCCACATTCCAGAGGGAAATCAGGAGCTGGATGTTTTCCTCCAGCAGCATCCAGAGGGGCGGGAAGGAGCCGGAGTGTCCTGGTACTGCACCACAAAACTTCCCTTTCCCAGCCGGAGCAGAGCCGGAGCCCCATGCCCGGCACTTCCCAAGAGCTTCCCACCCTTCCCAGGCCACCCAAAGGATGCCAAAGCAAATCCTCCGAGCCGCCTTTTCCGAGAGCATTCTGCTCCTTATTGCTTGCACATGGGTCCCACTGGGGAGCTTCTTCCCGGCCTCGGGAATGAGGCTTTTCCAGCAAATCCCAAAACTCTTGCTTTTATAACCGCAATATAAAGTCCTCCGTCAACATTGGGAATCATTCCATGAGTCTGGCGGGGAACGCCCACTTCAGCTGCCTCGCAGCAGGCCAAGGAAAATAAATCACTTTTTACGGCAAAGGGAATTTCCCTAAAAGCCAGAACCTGGGAAGTGACAATGGGGGATTTTTTTGGAAGAGCAAACTTTTAATCCCAATCCCTGCCAAAAGGACAGGGAATTACAAAGGGCCCTTCTGATCCATAGGGATGCATAAATGGGAGTTGACATTGATCTCCTCCTGCCCCGAGCGCTATAATGGGACACTTTACAAGCAGGGAAAATTTTCGGCTAAAAAGGATTTTCCGAGGAGAAAGAGGAATAAAAATCCACACAATTTAGGCTGAAAGAGCATGAATCCGGTTGTTGAGGATCAAAGGGAATTCACGAGATGTGACTCCAGCTTTTTGGGGTCTTTGATTAAGGACAAGGACCCTGGATGGCTGTGGGATGGTAAGGAGCGAGGCAGCAAAGGGCTCTGCAGGAGGTACGGAGCAATTCCCTCTCCACGACTCATTCCTTCAAGGAATAAATGGATCTGTGCGCTCTCCATGGATTAATTACTCTTTTCCCAGCCAGGGAAATGAGCCTTGTGCCAGGAAATCCCTGCAGAGAGGGTCAGAGCATCCCTTGCCATGCAGAAGCTCTGTCTGGAGTGACCGGGCAGCATCGCAGGGATCCAGGAAAATCCAGAGCTCCCCCATGGATGGGACACCAGGATCCCTCATAATCCTTGGGATGTAGCTCCGAGCTGGGAGAGCCCCTCTCTGTGCTCCCAATCCCTCCCAGCCCTTGGTTTTGTGCCTCTCCCGGGTGTCTTGGCGTGAAGGATTTGTTGGAGCTTCCACAAAATTGAGATTTCCTTGGACGAAGGCACTGATGGAATGGGAAAAATGTCCCAGGGGAAGGAACATGGGAAGAACCCCTGGAATAAATCACATTTGTAAGCACGGTGAATGCTTACCTCGCAAAGGTGCAGGATGAATCCCAGCCATTGTTATGGAGAAATCCTGGGAATTTAACTTCTCATGGATCATCCCAGGCTCACAAATCGCCCTGCAGAGCCCGTGGTCATTCCTGGATGAATTCCATGGGCCCAGAACTCAGATCAGCTGCTGAGGTTTGCTCCAGATGCTCCAGGCTCTGCCACCACTTCCAGAGATTCCTTGGGATGGGAAGCAGCCAGCACCAACTATCCTGGACACCACAGGTAGCTCTGGGCATGGCCTTCCTTGGGCTTCCCAAAAGTTTTCCAGGGCACAGGGAAATTGGTGCAGGGACACAGTTTTGCGGCTTTATCCGTTTGCTCCAGGGTTGTTTGGGACGGAAATCCTTACGGAGAAAAGTGCCAAGAGCAAAGGCCCCCACAAGGGATAATATGGATAAGAGGACCAGGATGATTTATGGATGGAGGGAAGGGAAGGGGTTTAAAGCTCCGATCCTGCTCCCTGAAAATCCATGGTCAGCTTTGGTGGTCCCTGGATGTGTCTCCAGTGGATCCTGCTCAGGTCATGGAGCTGGAGGCAGGGATCTGTCCCACCAGGAATGCTGAGCTCTATCCCTATGCTTTTAAATCAATCCTTATAAAAATTACAGAAAAATGATGGAGGTTGGCTGTTTATCCATGGAAATACTGCAGGGATGTGGCTGATCCAAGAGCTGGAGAAGTGGCAGAGCTGGAGCCTGGGCTTGGAGCAGTGAAGTGTCTGAAAATCCCAACTCCAGGCTTTTATAGGGATAAGGGATGGAGCTTTAGGAGCGCAGGGGAAGTATTTTCCCAAATCCCAAGGACAAATTATCCCATGTGCACTGATGGGACCTCCATCAGCATCATTCCAAGGGTCTGAAGGATTCCCAGGAACACTTTGATTCAACTTTATCAAACACCTGCCTGTTGGATGATTTTTAAGGTCCAACCCAAACCATTCCATGATTTCTTTTCCATGGAGACGGAAGGTGACAGCAGGGAAGAGCTCTGGGACTTGGGCAGCTCAACCAGCCCATCAGCTCCGTGTTAATATTCCCTAAAATCATCCGGATCCAAGGGATGAGCTGATGTTTTAATCATGATGAACATCCGAGATAAATAAACAGGGGAAATAAAAAACCCCATCATCGTTTCAGGCTCCATTAGGGATAACGGATAAACCTCAGGATTTGCCAAGTGGAAAATAACAATCTTGATAAGGGGGGAAAAAATGAAAATTAATTTTCAACAGCACAAAGTGAATTTGGCAGCAGAAAAATCACACCAAGTTCAAAGAAATTCCAGAGGAAGCTCTTTTAATAAATTACTTCAGACGGGGTTATCCAGCTCTTTTCCTGCAGGCTGCTTGTTGTTATGTCTAAAAGCATGGATTTAGGAATCGTGGAATCAGGATATTTTATCCCACATAAGCAGGGGCACTTCCCAAAAGTGCCAAATCTCACAGATTGATGCTTGGACTGGGAAAGTGAGGTGGGGGCCCAGCAGCTTCTCCCTCTGATTTATGAGCAGCCTTCCCTGGCTTCCCTAATCCCAAATGCATTCAGAGTAGGGATGCTCTGAGGGGTTTTTTATAATAATTAAACTCTCTGCTTTTGGCCAAGGGCTCTGGGAGAATTATTCCCGAGAAAACAGGAATGAATCTGCCCAGCTTGTGGGGAAAAACCATCTCTGTCACCGAGGGGCTGCTCCACCGAAGTCTGGAGATGTGTGGGCAGCTCCCATGGAATTCCACATCCCAGCTCGTTTTCCAATTACCTTGGACTAAGATCTAATTGAGATCTGGAATTAAAATCAAATGGGATGAAGGAGCTTTAGTTGGGAAGGCCAGCCAGGAATTCATTAAAAACTTCCCATCCACCCAGGATCCCGTCCATCCCACACGGATCCCTCTGGCTACAGCACTGAGGCAGGAGCTGTCGTTCCCTCATCAATCCAGCTCTGCTCAGGTATTCCAGAAGAAAAGAAAGCACTTTTGCAAGACTTTTTCCCATTTTCCAAGGATCAGAGCTCTGCTGGAGATGCTGCTCCTCCCCACAGGCCGGGATCTGTATCCAGGAGGGCTCCTGGAGGGACAGGCCACTAGGAATGACTCGATTTTCCTGCTGCTCTTCCTATTTAATCAGTATCTAAACTCTGAGCACCTCATTCGCGCATTAAAAATGCCATTCCAGCAAATTTCCACTGGGACATGATTCCCGGGAATTGCATCTGGCCCTTCCAAGCCGACTGGCTCCACACAGAGCGAGCACTGCCCAGGCTCGTTAGGCCAGGCCCAGCGTGGCATGGGCAGAGCTGAGCCACCTCAGCTCCAGCTTGGATCCAGGATAAATCCGGGCGCTTTGGGATGGCAGGGAGCCCATGCTAATGAACCCCCTTGGATGAGTGCAGCACCAGCAGCATCCTCACCATTTTCCCTGCTCTGCTGGAGAGCCACAATTCCAAATTGGATGGGCAGCAAGGACTTTCTGCACCTGTGCCTTGGAGTTAAACCCACAAAATTTGGTTAAATCAAAGGGGCCGGGTGTGAGGAGAAGGAAAAAATGACCCCCCAGTGCCCCCATCCACAGAGGAGCCACCTCCAGTGACACTCACGCCGGCCCCAGGTGGAGAGCGCCTCGGCTTGGTCAGAATTCCAAAGAAATAAATTGGATGTGAGGGGAAAACCAGCTTGCCACATCTCATGGGAAAGCAGAAATTCTGGAGCGATGGATGACCTGCTAAAAATATTCCGTGACAGCAAATTGTGCCTTGTCTGTGTTTGTGTCCCAGCTGCAGGAACGAGGCCTGGAGGCAAATGCTCCCGTTGGGATGGAAGGGAGTTATGATAATTAGGAATTTTAATTAGATATATTCTATATTTTTCAATATATATGAAATTATATATAATGATGAACTTTTTCCCCAGTTGTGTGTGAAACTGTTGGGCATTAAAACCTTGGGATGTGGGTTGTGGCTCCAGGAGGATCCCTCCCTGCTCCAAGGTGCCTCCAGGAGGATCCCATGGCGGTGCCAAACCACCGGCACCCACCAGAACAGGCGGGAAGAATCCCAGCCTTTCCTCCCCCGGCCCTCCCCAGCACCTCTCAGCCCAGGGATGGAATTTTGGATGGGTTTTTTTGGGAGCTAAATGGCTCATTTCTACCCATGCATCCAGGAGCTCATTCCGGGAAGTTGTTTGGATAATTCCTGCTGGAAATGCTCGCCCAACAGCACATTTGATAATCATCCACGGGCTCGTAGCTCGATACACCCCTGCCCATCTGCCAGCGTGGCAGCGTGCCCGCTCTCCAGATGGTCCTCGTGATTCACAGGGGCAGAGGTGCCAAAAAAAAAGATGGATTTAGATGACACCGTTAGTGCCACCTCTCCCGCCTTCCCTCGGCGGTGACAGCTCCGACAAATCAGCGCCGCGGCGACAAAGAATCCCTCTTAATAAAACGCGGGAATTAGGGATGGAAAGACCTATTAGGTCATTTACTCCAGCTCCTTGCCAGTGCCTGATCAGCACATTAATCTTCCCAAATGCGGATGTCGCCGTGGAAGAGGAAAAGCCAGGCTGCTCCCAGCTTTTCGGAGTTGCCAACAGCGCGAGCGGGATTTCAGCTCGTGCCGCGCAGAGCCGCGAGGGCCATATGGGGTGTCAAAATCTATTACACAAAAGTTCAGCCTCCAGGCAATCTCCGGGAGAGCAGGCCCGTGACAGACATGGAAAGTGTTCCCGTTGAGGGGATGATCCAAAGGCAACGGAGGAGCGGGAACGTGGGACAGGCAAGCAGGATAGCTCTGAGTGAGCTGGGAAAAAGGAGCACAAAAATATCTGGGGCCATGACAAATGGCTTGGAAAGGACAGTCAGCTCCATTTTCCCTCTTTTTCTGGCCATCATCCCAGATGAGCTCAGTTGGTTGGAGATAAAATGACCGAAGTTGTGGGATCCATCCCCATCCAAGACTTGGACTTGATGATCCTTGTGGGTCCCTTCCAACTCGGAATATTCTGTGATTATCTCTTAAGAGAACTAAATCAGGGCTCTAAACATCTGATGCAGTCAATACCAAGCCACCCAAAGTCCTGCTTCCCAAAACATGTCCTTTGCTTCTCCTTGGATTGGGATAACTTTAACAGCGGTCATTTTAAAGCAAAAAATTCCCTCAATCTTTTCATAACTTTGCAAACTCAACCCAACTCCGATTTCAAGTCTCTTATCTACACAAGGGGAGCAGAAAATTGAAGTGCAGCCCAATTTCAAGGTGGATATCCCAAGTTCTGCCAAAAATTTACTTTAAAAAGGGAAAAAAATGGAAGAATAAAAATAATTTTTCCTAAATGTTGCCCTGAACTTGGGATAAAGGTGTTTAACAAGTCCTTGGATGGCAAAACACAAGGATGGGTCCTCTACCAAGTTCTTGGCTTTTCCATGAGCTGGCTGGGGCTTTTTTCCCATTTTTCCCTCTCTCCTGGATTCCATTATCAATCCCTAAAGTCATGTAAATAACACAAGGAAAAGGCAGCCATCCCGTGGGTGTTTTTCCATGATTTTTCCATCTTTCCTTCCCAGTTTGCAGAAGCCATAATTACTAAATCCAGCTAATGAGGTGGATCTTCAAGATTTCTTGAAATGCCTTGAATTCCTCCATCATTTTTTTCCATATTGTACCTGGGATGGGAATGATCCTCCTGATTCCTGGAAGATGAGGAAATAAATGGAGATCTGATGATTTTCCACTCAACTTTGCAGTAATAATCCACAGCAGCATTGAAAGGGTGAGGTTCTCCTACTGTTTTACTCTTTTGCTGGAATTTATTCCAGGAAGGGCGTTAAAAAAGCATTGATTTAATTTCTTTTTAAGAACAGCTTTGGGAAAAGCTGTGGGAAGACTTCGGAAAGGGGCACCGAGTAGAAGGGACACGTTTCGAGGTGAATATTTAAAGTGCTGCCAAATATTTCGCTAAAAAAAAAAAAATTCAAAAATGGCAGATTAAAAGGAGTTTTGCCTCAGTGCGGCCCTGGAGTTGAGACAAAGGGAATTAATGAATTTAGGGAAGGATGCAGAAAGACTTTGGAAAGGGATAGCCAGTCTTTCATGCTGTAATTAGCCAAAAATCCTGCATCAAAATAGCCATGAATGACACAGTTAGGAAGAAGCTGCTGTTATTTGTTATTTTTTCCTCTTCATTTAAGGGAAGAGGAGAAATTCCTTGGTTTGCTCCAAATAAATCCCCATTAAAATGAGCAACCGGGAGGCCAGGGCTCCGGGGGACCCCCCGAGGGCTCCCGCATCCCTGTGGTGCACATTCCCGTTGGATGGGGCTGGGAGAGGCACCACTTAGAGAGCATAAAGGTGGCAGCATCTGGCCCGTGAAGAATTTGCTCTTCAGTGCTGGGAGGGTCCCCGTGATGACCCCACGGTGAGACGGATCCCGCCAGGAAAACATTAGGACACTTTGCCGCCCACAAGGAAAACACAAATCCATTAAGGACGGAGGGAAATTGCCCTGCCCCGGTGTTCCCTGGCCCGTGTTTATTCCGACCACCACCCCTGTGTCCATTTGGAATACGCATGGTGATTATCCCGGAGCTGCTAAAATGAGCAGCGCGTGGACCGTGTGGAGTTCGTGCCGTTTCCCTTTGTTTTTGGCGGGTTTTCCCGGGAGCAGAGCTGCATCTCAGGCAGCCAGGCGTGGGTGCTGAGTGCTCCGTGCTGAATGGGATGCTCCTCTCCTGGTCCTTTCCTATTTTTTCCGCTTTGTCACTCCTGGAAGCGCTTTGATAGGAGATGGCAGCCGGTGATCATTGACAAAAGCCGGGAAGGAGAATGCTCATTTTGTGTCTTGGAGAAGGGAAAAAGAGAGAGGAGCAGCCTCTTTCTCCTGCTTTCATGAGCAATAAGTGGGAATATCAAAGGAAAGGACGGCAGGTTTCCGAAACAGTGGATAAGAAAGAGATTTAAGGACACAATGGAGCATTGGTTTGGAATTGGAAAGAGTCCCTTTGGTTTCAGTGCCCTCCAGGAACTGGGGCTTACAGGAACAATTAGAATTGTGCCGAGATAAATAAAGACTGGAAAAGGAGAATGCATCCTATTTTCCAGAATACGAAGCGAGCTTTTCCTGGAAAAACAAACAGCCAGACTTTAATTTGCGGAGAAGTGAGAGAAGATTTTATCCAAAATTTTGAGACGCTTTCCTTTCTTCTCCAAAAGGCAGCAATATCAGAGTAGCAATTTTTGGGATGACCATGGACACTCGGCCCCTCCACATCATTCCATAGGCTATTCCTATGTGTACTTCCTTCCCTGTATTTCTCTTTCTTTTGCCCCTTCTTCCTAGCCCAAATCTGCCTTCCCAATGGCAGGATCCAGTGGAATCAAAGATTTTATATTGGAAAGCAGCTCCCGACACCCTCAGTGTGAGTAGATGCATGGAATATTCCGTAATTCCGTAATCCAGTGGGATGGTTAAAGGAATGTTGTCCCTTGACCCTCACCTTCAGGAAATGTATGGGATGGAAGACACTCATCTTGGAGGTTTCTCCAACTTTAATGGTTCTGTGATTCCATGCTCTCCAGCCCCTCCTGGAATCCACACCCCTGGTTCGCCAGCCTCTACATGAGAAATCCAAGCAGCTTCAACCAGCTCCTGGAGATGCCAAAAGTTTAGGACCAGGCTCCCCAAACTCCCCAGGGAATGAAGCATTTCCTGCTCCTGGCCAAAATACAGGATGAGCTTTGTCCTTTGGAGGTGAAAGAGCACCCAGGATACCTGGAAGTGGAATTTCAGGTGGGCACCTGGATTAGGAGGATAAAATCCTCCCCATTTCATCCCTCGCCCGCCTATTCCTGCCCAAAAAGCAGGACAAAGGAAGGCACCAGGTTTAAAATTCCATTTTGCTTCTGCAAATTCTATTTTTGCCAAACAAACTCGGTTTTACTCTCGAGCTTTTCTTTTCCTGCTGATCACGAGGCACAGAAATCAAGGAGAAGAGCGTGAAATGAACTTGAGTTGTTTAAAAGAGCTTGACTGATATGAAGGAAAAGCATTTCCCCTTGAATTCACCGCGTGGAGGGAGCTTTTTGAAATCCACCCTCCTCGTCAGGAAAACGAGGAATTATGCGCTCATTGAAGCCAGATCCAAAGTCTGGGAAATTACTAAAGTTAGAGAAATGCAAATGTTGGATTAGTCTGGAAGCCTGGATTTAAGTTTCCTTAACTCTGCCTGTTTCTGCACACCTGTGATGTATTTTCCCAGTTTATTTCCGTGGCTAACTGGGAGCAAAGCCCACCTCAGCCTGATGGCTCCACAGGAAAAGCATGGATGACACAGGAGGACATGGATCATCCCCCCACATGCCGGGGACTTCCAAGGGCAATGCCACCTTCCTGAGCTTCCCAGGGCTTTCCCAGCCCTCCTGAGCCCTCTGCACGCTGTATCCAAGGGGGAATGGCGGGTGGGGCGTCCTGTTAGGAATGTGCCGGGTGACGCCACCTCTCCGTTGGCTCAGGACCGTGCCAGGTGACGCCACCTCTCCGTTGGCACCACTGCGGCTGTGGCAGGCTGTCCCTGCACGGCTGGGCTGACTCAGGCAGGGTGCTGAGATAAAGCCAGATGGCAGCAGCTTTTCCATTCAGGGCTCCTGACTCACAGCCCATTCCCTGGATCCTTGATAAAGAAGCTTTTTCCCAGTTTTTCATTTAGCGTGCAAGCGCTTTGCTCAGGAATCCACCCCCGGAGCAGCCTCCTACGGTGTTTCTTCCAAGATCTCCTCTCCACGATGGGGAAATGAAGAAGCTTTGCTGGCAGCACGATTTCCAGCTCCCCAGGGATTGGGAAGTGCATGGACAGCACTTAATTCCCGGGGTTAATTAAGGAATGATCATTAGGATCCTTCCTCAGGGTGTGCGCACAGGAATGGGACACCACGGCCAAGACTCGGCCCTGAGGATCCCCAGTCCCACTGGATCATCCTGTGGTCAGCCAGCCCATTGCTCCAGCAAGGCAGGAATGATTTCCAAGCCCTGAAATACAAATTCCAGGAGGTGACAACCTGGATTGCTCCATGGAACCCTGGGTTACAGTGCTGCCCTGCTGCAGCCACTTGGAAACCCTTGGAATCACCCATTCCGTGTGGAAACTGCTCATCACGCCTGATTTATCCAGCTTATCCCACGGATAGTTAATTAATCCCCTTCCCCGAAAACAATAACGAGTTTATTGCAGTCTGAGTGGTTTCCTGTTTTATCACAGTTTGCCGTGCCGGGATCTGCATTGGAATGCTGATCTTGGGACTGTCCCGCTCTTCCTTGGGTTTGTGATCCAAACTTTCCTCTGACAGTGGGAAACCCCACGGATTCGTGGCTCTCCTGAGGGCTGCCAGTTGCAGCTGGAGGACCAGCAACCCAGCACCAGCTCCTCCCCGCCTGGATCAGTTATTCCAGGGAATATGAGCATTTCCAAGGGAAAGTGAACACTTCCAAAGGGAAATGGGCTTCCCTGTGGGAGCACCGCGATGCCAAAGCTGTTACAGACTTTGTCCCTAATTTAATGCAATTCCCACCAGTTTAGCTCAGAACATCTGTGACCCAAAGCTGGGAGCAAGGAAATGTGGTTCTCCTGAACTCTTTGGGAGGAAGGGAGCAAAACCAAAGAGGGAAGTGCATTTCTCTTGGAAAAGCACAGCAGCAGTTACGTTTTCCTCATGGATATTCCCTCTCTGCCATCCCTTTCCTCCCCTTCTCCCACCAGCCACGTTCCAATTATCCCAGAAAAGACCCAGTTCCAGTGTTTATTGTCAGCCTTCCGAAGTGTCCATAGTTCTGGCATGGAAATATTCCCCTCAAGGGACCTGTGTGGGATGGAATTAATTTTTCCAGAGTGCTCGGGAATGCTCAGTTAGGACATGCTGGAATCCAAATGTGCTAAATACTTCCATTACTATTAATATTATTATCATTATTATTATCATTATCATCATCATCATCATCATCATTATTATTATTAT
This sequence comes from Oriolus oriolus, assembly GCA_013400235.1. NCBI lineage: Eukaryota > Metazoa > Chordata > Aves > Passeriformes > Corvidae > Oriolus > Oriolus oriolus. The sequence continues at coordinate 47,180 of VXBT01002231.1, read as the reverse complement.
TGTTGATATTGTTATTATTATTATTATTATTATTATTATTATTATTATTACTACTACTACTACTACTACTACTACTACTACTACTACTACTACTACTACTACTACTACTACTACTACTATTATTATAACTCCTGATCCAGTGCAAGCACCACTGCACCTTCCCAGCATGGAAAACACAGCTCTGGGTGGAAATTCCACGTGTTAAAAACAGCCATCCCAAAATTCAACTTCATTGGGATAGCCTGAGCCCGGTCCTGACCAATTCCCTTCTCCACGAGAGAAGAATGATTAAAAACCAGGACTCAATCAGCTGGAATTGCCCATAAAAGCCAGGATATTATAATTTCTGTGAGGGAATCATCATGCCAGGGATGTAAAACCTACAGGCCTCCGTGAAGGATGAATCCACAGCGAGAGCTGTTGGAAACATTAGGAAAATAAAAGGCTTCTTGCTGTTAAGTTTCATTTAAAGGAACTTGAAATTCCCAGGAAGAGCAGCCACGAGCTGCAGAAACCCTCGTTAAGTGATTTCCAGGGCTGTTTGTTATTTCACCTTTGTTTACACGACACTTACGGCGGCGTTTAGACGGAACAGCAGCTCCTTCAACCCTTTAATAAACCCTCCCTTCCGAGCCTTTTCCAAGGATGGTGCGCAAGGAAAGGAGGTGAAGAATGAAAATGGGAGGGAAAAGGGCTTCACCCTGGAGCCTGGAGTAGTCACAAATCCAAACAAACCCGCTGGAAAAGCCAGGATGCCCCAGCGGGGCGGAATTGGCCGCAACTCATCCCAGTTCCGCGGGGTGACCCTTCCAAACGTGCCGCACTTTGCGTTTCTTGCCCTTTATTACCCGGCCCTCCTCTGCTTTGCTTTCAAGATGATAAAAATCGTGATTAACCGAGGGGAAGCTTTGAGAGAATTTAAATCCTCCACGAGCACCTTTGCACTGCTAAACTGCTGGGAAAAAAAAGAAAACCAACAACCCCAAAAAGCCTCTTTTATGTGCTGGATGAAAACACAGCGCAGCAAAGAAAAAGACCTCGGAAAAAGAAAAGCCCTCAGATCAAATTTTAATCATATTTGCAGTAAATCAAGAGCAGCTCTGGGTTGCTCTGAACTTTGTCCCCTTGGGGTTGTTTCAGAACGAACCCATCACGTGAGAATCTCTTTAAGGGTGACGTACTTTGCTGGGTTTAGAAGAAAAGGATGCAAAAAATCAGGGGAAAATGGGAATGTGTGGCTCACAAAATTAAATCCGTGTGGGAAGCATAAAAGAACCAGCCTGGGGAGTGAACTGCAGGCTTGAGGATTCCCATAATTGCACAGACCCCAGTCATCCCCATTCAAACCCAGACTGGATCTCATCCGGGGTTCTTTGGGATTTTGTGGGTTATTCCAACCATCACAAGCCACGTAATTAACTGGGAAAATAGAACTGACACTTTTCCAGCAAATTGCTCCGTTGTCAGCTCATTTATGAGGTGAAACGGCGAATTTTTCCCCAGTTTCCCAAATCCACCACCACTATTTGCAAAGAGAAGACGAAAGAAGTTCAGCCACTCAGCACAGACGGCGACATTTTTGGGGAGTGACTTAATTGCAAACATTTTCCTTTCAGGAGCCACTTTGGGAGACACCTTAAAGGGATTTGTTTGCCCAATGTGTCGGGTGTTTAATTTCTAAAATAACATTCCATGGCCTCAGCACTCGGGGTGATGAGTCACTTGTCAAACCTCGGCCCACACTGCCAAGTGACTCAGGGAAAAAACTGCCTGAGGGTGCTTGGAAAAAAAAAGGGAAGGAAAAGAGCAGAGGAGGTGGCCAAGATTGAAAGGATGAGTGGCCTTTTTGAGGCCAGGGAGGAGCAGACAGGGATTTGGGGGATGGGAATGTGTTTCCATCCTCTCCTGGGGTCCTTTGTCCGCCCGCAACCCCCACAGCCAGGAATTGCTTCCCAACATCCCATAGAACCGTCCTCTCTCTGTTTGAAGCCATTCCCTGTGTCCTTTCACTCCACCCCTGGTCCCAAGTCCCTCTCCAGCTCTCCTGGAACCTCTTTGGGCTTTGGAAAAATCTCCCTGGATCCTTCCCTTCTCCAGGTGAGCATTCCCAGCTCTCCCAGCCTCTCTCATTTATGCAGAGAATGAAATAAAAAACTCGACTGATGCGTGCAGGCCCCCTAAAATTCCTGAATCCGGATGCAGGAGAAACCCCTCCAAAGGGACACCCCTGCTTTTGGTGCTCCCAGTCCTCCTCCAGCGATCCCAACATCCCGGGAAAAATCGGAAACCTTGGTGAGGGAGGCGGATCCGAGGCAGCAGCATCCATCAACAGCCAATTCATTATCCTAAACCCAGGGAGGATAATGAAACCCGCTGAAATATGGGACCAAAGGCCAAGGTTGGGTTTCCCTGGAAACCAGGGCATTGTATTGGCTGACTCGTGTTGTTCCCAAACGTGGCCCTCGGTATTCCAGCGCCGTCGGCTTGCCAAGGGAAACGTCGGAGCATTCCCCCCTCCCTCCCTCCCTGCGTCAGGCTGACTTTATCTCCATTAATTTCTCGCTAAAAGGATTCCAAAGCTTGTCTTGTTTATCATTCCCGAGGTTTTTCCCTTTAATCCTCGTAAAGACGCTGCCATTTATTCCCATAAATATCCTGGCCCACTTCATATCTCCTTGGCTCTTGCCAATCTCCGGGAGAAACGGAGCGACCTCGGCGGAGCCGGGGTGATAGGGCTGGGATTTATTGGGAGAAACTCCTACGAGCCTGATTCTCATTCTTGCAGCTGGGGCATAAATCAAGGGGATATCGGGATCATTCATCCCTCGTGACGGATCTGTCATCGCAGGGAAGGACATGGGAGCAGGGAGATTTGTGTGGGTCCGTCCTCTCCCGCTCCGCTGTCATCCCTGATGGAAATGTGAGCACACAGCGGGAATAGCTGGGGAAAAGGGCTGATAAATGGCTCAGCCAGACCATTCACACTGTCTGCTCACAATTCCCAGTGTTTCAGCTCCGTGTTTTCAGATGGCAAGGGAATCCTGGGGCTTTTTGCACACCGTTCCTTAAACAAGACAGACTATTTTTAGGGATTGAGCTTTACAAGGAGAAGTGAAAACGAGATGGGCTTCCCAGCAGGGTTTTTAATGCTCAACAGCGCTTTTCCCCCCACATGAGGGCCCTAAAAGCAGCTCCAGCCAGCCAGGAGATGCCTCTCCAACCTCTGCTTTATCAAACCCGCCGTGTGCAGCAACCCATCTCCTTCTGGTGGAAAAGAAAGGTGATTTTTCCCTATTTTGTGTGGATGAAGAAGTGCCTTGGGCCCTGGGATGTGCTCTAATAACAACCAGCCCCACACGCAGCAGGAGCTGCTAAAGAATGGAAAATGGAGATAAAACTGTGTAAACATGAAGGAAGGGATTAAAATCTCCCCACATTTGATGGGAAAGCTCACAAATGTTTTCCAGAAGTTCTCCTGGATCGCTTCGTTTCCTGTGTTTCGTCGGCTCTGCCCCCTGAGCAGAAAGGCAGCTGAAAATCCCACAGACAGCCTGGTTGTGGGGGGAATGACATTCCTGCCAGCACTGGGAAATGCAGGAAATATTTAGCGTTCACTATCCTTCCTCATGGGAAGGAAATTCCTGCTTCTTCTTATCCCGGATTATTTCAGCCCCGGGATGAGATGCACCATCTCTTATCAACCCACAAAGGTTTATCAACGTTGGAGCTTGGGATTGATGATAAAGGTCTTTTCCAGCCTTAATTCCATGATTTTAAGTTCACAGGAGGCGAATTGTTTCTGTGTTTATTTGGGTTTATTTTCCAGCTTTTGCCTCTTTTCCTTTTTTCTCAGGGGGAGGAAAACAGGGATGTTTTCCCACCCATATTCCCAGTGGGATTATGCCAGCCAGGGGACACAGATCCCTGCAGAGAGGAGCTCCAAGGACACTCCTGGGACAGTCACTGCTCAGAATTCCTCCTGGGATAGGGAAAATTCCTGCTGGGAATGCTCCAGGGCTCAGGACTGGTGTTGATGCAGAGTTCTCCTCTCCAGCCCCAAGGGGAAGGGGGAAAGAGTTGCAAAGTCACCACTCTGGGGCCATAATATTCCCAAATTTTGGCATTGGGGAGCTGCTGGCCCCTTGTGTGTTGCTCCACCAGTGCTCCTGGTGGATTTTCCTGGAATCACTGGGAAAGTGCTGATGGAAAAGGAAAGGCTGGCTCAGGCAAAGGCTCCTATCCCACGTTTTGCAGGTGGTGCAGGAGTTGTGCTCAGCCAGGCACCCAGAATCCCACACAGATCAGGCGCCTCTGGAGCTGAGCAGGACCTTGATCCTCACCCTTTGGGGACGTGCCAAAACCCTGACAGGGAGCTGGGAGAGCTGCTGATGGAAAAATCCTGACAGGAATTCCCTCCTAGGTCAGTTTTCCATAAGCATGGATGAAGGAGAGGGTCCGGCCTGACCAAACCTGCCTTTAATTGCCTCATTCCCATTCCCATCTCTCCGTTTTCCTTTCATGCCTCCTCTGCTGTCCCTCCCTCGCTCCTCACATCTCCCCAGGCTTGGCTCCCTCCTTTTTTCGCCGCCATTTCAAGTGTCCCAGAGGGTTGGACTTTTATTTCTCCTCTCGCTTCCCTGAACGCTTCCCCTTGGGAATAACACCAGGGCCTCATCTGTCATTCCCTTCTGCGCCCAGATAAAAGGGAAAGGACGTCAAATCCCCACAAAGCACCCCAAATTCGCTTTGATCTTGACACCAGAGAGTCGTTCTAGGAGTGGAATGCACAAACAATCCATAAATTCGGCACAGTTGAAAGGAAGATTTCCAGGATTAATTTTTTTTTTTTTTTTAAATTAAGGTTTTGGAGGAATTCTGCTTCCCAACAAAGTCTTGCATGCGAAGCCATTCCGCCCTGCCAAATCATTCCCAGGTTTTGCGGTGAGAGAAAGGGAATTGAGCCTCATTTGCCATCACCAAAATCACAGAACTTCCTCGAACCAAAGCAGCCTTTCCCAGGGAACGCAGCCCACATTCCCGCATTCCCTGCTCCAAATGCTCCTCCGGGGAACCTTGCACGTTGCTCCCGCTCCCCTTCCCAGCCCAGAGAATTTTCTTTTGGTTCAAATGCGTCGAAATTGAGGTTTTAGGCCCAGGTAGCCTGCGTGGCTTTCATTCCTGTGGTCACCGAGCGTCCACACTCCCCGAGCTGCTTCCACTCCCTGCCCGGGAATCTTTTCCCCATTAACCACCAGCAGCTTTTGGGATTTGTGTCTGCCCACAGGCACAGCCGGGAAGAGCAAACAGCAGACCCTGGAGGGAGCTGGATGGGCACCTCTGTGTGGGGATTTGGGAGGGTGCAGAGCTGGAGGCAAAGCGGCTCCTCGTGCTGTCCTCACTGATGGCTGAGAACGCGGAATCCCGGAATTGTATGGGTTGGAGGGACCTTAAAGCTCATCCAGGTGGGCAGGGACACCTTCCACTATCCCAGATTGCTCCAAGTTCTGGCCTTGGACACTTCTAGGGATGCAGGGGCAGTCCACAGCCTCTCTGGGAAATCCATCCCAGCGCCTCCCCACCCTCACTGCAAAATCTCCTTCCTCATAGCCAATCTAAATCAGCCCAAATCCTTCCTTTTAAAAACATTCCCCTTGTCCTGTCGCAGCAGGCCCTGCCACAAAGCTTGTCCGCATTTTTCTTGCAGCTCCCCTTCCAGTACTGCCTCCTTTTCCTTCCGGGAATTTTTCTCCTGTGGTGATTTAGGGAATTTTGTGACGGTTTAGGGAATTCTCCACGCTTGTGTAGCGAGATGTACAGATATGTCATGGATTGGGATGTCCACCTTCCCCAGTGTGGGATTGCTGCACGTGTGGCTCTGGCCAAGAATTCCCAGCCACACATTCCGTCCTCTTTATCCCAGATTTCTCCTGCTGGAAAAGACCAACCCGTGACAACCTCTCTGTTTTCCCCAGAAACTCCATTTGAGACTTCTCTGCGTGCCCTGCTCGCTTTAGGAAACGCTCTCCCGGTGGCTGCCTGATAAAAAGCAGAGATAAGAAATGGATTGACCCCGGCAGAGCATTTTTAGAGCAGAAAGTTAAAATATTATGGATTTTTTTCCCGTTTTTCCGGGCGAGAGCCAAGGATCCCAACCCTGCTGCCTGAGGCCCATCCAGCCTGGCTTTGGACACTTCCAGGGATCCAGGGGCAGCCACAGAGCCTCCCCACCCTCAGCGTAAAAATCCGTGACAATTCTCCTTCTAGCTCTGTTTCACCACAGCTTTAACGGCCCCATAAATTCCCGGGAAACGCCACCTCTGCATCCATCTGGATCCCGCCCCTGCTTGATTCCAGCAGTAATTACCGAGTATTTCCTCAAGCAATCAAGCCTTTATCAGCGGCGGGTGCTTCTGCATGGACGAGCCGCTATTAAAGGGCATCGCCTTACAAAAATCAGCGTCGTGGCTTTTAGCCCCAGCCTAAATTTCTGCGGGAACATCTGGCTCGAGGTGTGTGGGTTTAACTGTGCACACATCACCTTAATTAGTGCCAGCACGAGGGGAAACAAGGCTGGGTCACGGAGTGCCTGGCAAACATCCACTTTCTATTTTCATTTCAAGCGCAGCACGTTGTAATAAGAAAAGCAGATAACGATCAAAATCTGCCTCTTGTTGCAATAAAATCTTGGTTTCGTTTCAAGGAGCTGGCCTTGGGTGCATCCCCCAAACCTCACATCCCATCTTCTCGCAGCTCCCTGGTTTTGGGGTATTTGTGGCACCCTGCACGCCCACAAAGAAATCGCTGTCACACAGGAGTATTTTGGTTTTATATAGAAACAAATCCGTCAAATTTGGGCACAGCCCAGACTCCAGCACTAATTTGGGCCTAAATCCACAATAAGGATTAAAAACGGAGTAAACAATAATGAACAGCTCCTGCTGGCTGAGACACTCTGCTGTGGGAGCGACGGACAAACACCGGATAACACGCTGCTGATGCATCCCCTTGCACATATCCTGGGAGGGCAGCTGTTGTCTCCATGTCCCTCCTGCCACAGATCCACATCCCATTTGGCGTTTTCATCCACGCAAGACCAAAATTCCATGGGCTCGTGCACAATCCCGGGGACAGCGATGAACTCCTCGTCCCTCACGCCGTCGGGTGACCGCGAACGGCTCTGCCGGGCGAGCTCTTCCAATCCCCTCATCCATCTGCAATCCCGCAGCCCCCAAAGCTGCTGGAGTTGTCTCATCCCATTTTCCCGCTGGCTTGGCTGGCGGACACGCATGGAAGTAACGACGTGTCCGATTCCATTATATCCTCCAGCTGCGCCGCTCGTTATTCCGGCTGGGATTGTGGAGTCTGATCCGCGGGGCGTGGGTTGGGAAGCTCGGTCTTGTGAAATTGGATTTTGGGAGTCTCAGCTCGGTTTATTCCCTGCTGCAGGAGGGAGAGGCTCCAGCAGGGTTGCCCCACTGTCCAAACTTCTCCAGAGCATTGTAGGGTCATAGAAGGGATGGTTGGAAGGGACCTCTAAAGGTGGAGGGGTTTGGAGCAGCCTGGGATAGTGGAAGGTGTCCCTGCCCACGGGAGGGGTGAAATGGGATGGGCTTTAAGGTCCCTTCCAACCCAACCATTCTGGGATTCTGCGATTCTGGGATTCTGCCTATGATTAGATTCCACCTATTTTATGATCTAGTCCAACCCCCACTATGGAAATTTTTCAGAGCCAGAGAAATCCCTCAGTCATGGACCAAACGGCCCCAGCAGGAGGGGATTTCCAGCCCCCCTTGAGAAGTTAAAGAGAAATTTTGGATGGAAACCCTTTAAGATCATCGAGTCCAACCATTCCCCAGCACTGCCAAGTCCACCACTGCCCCATGTCCCCAGGTGCCACATCCACAGTGTTTTAAATCCCTCCAGGGATACGGATTCCACCCCTGCCCCTGGGCAGTTTGTTCCAGGGTTTGGGGGAAGGAATTTTCCCTCGGATCCAACCTAAACCTCCCCTGGTGCAACTTGAGGCCATTTCCCCTTTTCCTTAAGTCTGGTGTGGAGGAAAAGGAGCTGGGACCTAAATCCTTCTCTGCAGTGGTGAGGGAGTCTCGTGGCTAATGCCCAAGGTTTTTAGCCATGTGGGATTCCATCCCTGGATTCCTGCCCTGCTGGGCTCTACATTTAATATTTCCCCACCAGCCCAGCACTCTCCTAGTCCTGTCCAAGCACAGCCTCTTCCCAGCTTGCCAAAGGAACAACCCACACCAGGCTCCAGAGGGAAAATCCAGAATTTCCAGTGCTTTGAAACCTCCGCACATCCATTTGTTTAGGGAAAGGACGCAGGGATGGGGAGCGGGAAGGAGCTGGGGCCCCCCGCTCGAGATTAGACCCAGATGGCCCAGCAGAGGTGGGGAACAGCCTTTGCCTCCCTGGTGATGGATGCACAAATCCCTCCTGCAGCTGGGGAACGGACGGTGATGGATCGGGAGGGCATTAACCCTGTCATTTGGAATAGGTCATCCCGCTATTTTATCACGTTTCAATCCATGTTTTTATCATCCCCAGCCCCTTCCGAAGGGAAGCGCGGAGATGGGGAGGGACAGGGGGCAGCATTCAGGGGGTTTGATGATAATTTTTTTAATGCTTGCCTTTCCTGAGTCCTATGGTTTGTTTTTTTTTTTTGGAAGCTCTGGCTGTGAAATGAGGTGCCCATTTCCCAAGATTTATGTCACCAAATTAGTGAAGTATAATTCCCAATGGCCGTGAATTCCCGATGTCCTTGAGGGCACAGCAGGTTTAAGGGAACAACCCACAAGCAGGAAGTTTTTAGGGTTGTTCCACCCAAAAGGATGAATCTTTCTAAAGCACCAAACACCACAATTCCCACCAGTCCATCTCCAAGAAAATGTGCTCTTCTTCCCTACATCTTCAAGGGGAAAATTTCCCATTTTCATCTCTATTTTCCATCTCTGTTTTCCGTCTCCATGCTGGATTTGGGGAAGGAAGGAAGGAAGGAAGGAAGGAAGTATATTTATATCCTTTTTTTCCCTGATTGTGTTGTCTGGAAGGGATAATTGTGGTCTCAGGTCTGGTATTGGTCCAGGAATAGAATAATGGAATTATAGAACCAAAAAGCTTGGGAAAGACCTCCAAACAATTGAGTCCAACCATGTCCCCAAGTACCACATCCACACGGCCTTTAAATCCCTCCAGGAATGGAGACTCCACCACTGGGCAACCCTTTCCATGAAGAATTTTTGTTCCTAATTTCCAATCTTTAGGAAGTGGCATCTCAGCAGAAACAAGACCTAAAATGGACTTCGCCATTCCATGGGGATAATTTGGTGTGTTGGTGACTGTGGCTGTGGGTGAGGGTTGCTATTCCTGACTGGAAGGATTCAGGGATGCAGCAGGAAGAGATTGAATCCAGGGAATTATCCCATCCAAACTTAACGCCATCAAGCTCAGGTTAGTGGGATTTTTAGCTGGAAAAGCCACTCCAGTGAAGTGCTTAGGAAGGGGCCAAGCAGATGCTTGAGTTCTGATGAAAGAAATCATTAAAAACATGAAGAAATCAATCCTTAGGATAGAAAACAAAAAAACGGGAGTATCCCAGCCCTGGGAGAGGAGAGGATCCCACCCCGAGCTGTTTAGGAGGTGTTGATGTCTGCAGAAACTTCCGGCAATGGAGGCTCAGTCTTGGCTCTTCCCATCTGCATTCCGAAGGGAAACGAGCTGAAATTCCCCCCTGGACATCCCCAATCACCAGTATGATTCCCATTCCAGCCTATCCCTGGAATGATGAGGACACTGGAGCCTCTTGCCCTTGGGTGGGGCTCTCTGGGCACTGATGGCAGAGCACAGAGTGATTTTTAACACCTTTGGCACCAGCCACAAAACCGGGGCAAATCTGTTCCCTCTGTTCCATCCGTTCCCTGCTCACACCCGGAAAAGTTGGGACGTTTTGAGATGAAATGGATTTCTTGAGCCCAGCAAGGAGGTTTTTTGGGACAATGATGCACTGGGGTGTATTTATGTCACAGGACTGAATTCTCTGGGATTTAGGGCATCTCCTCCCCGGAGCAGAGCTCCGTGTTCCAAATTCCATGGCTGCAACATCTCCTCAGGCTGTGGAGAAAAGAGGATTTCACCCTCACAGCAGCTAAATCCACCTCCAGGGGGAAAGGCACCAGCAGCCTCTTGTCCCAGATGGAATTATCTTGGGAATCACATTTAACTCAGGCTTTCACTTTGTTTCAGTTCAAACATCGCTGAGAAAAATACGAGGATACAGGGAGGTATTTACAGTCTTTATTTTTAGATTTAATCTGACGCAGAAACGGGAATTTTAAAAAAATAAATCAAGCAAGGGGAAGGTGAAAATGGATTTCTGAGACGTGGCTGGACCTGCTGCACCTCTTAATAAGATTTAGGGAGATCAATATGTTGATAGAATATTCCCTGGAACAAATATTCTGTGAGGAAAGTGGGGCAAGGATGGCTGGGGGCTTTCCAAGCCTTTGGATCAGTGCTGCAGAATTAGGAGGAATATCCAGTCTGGAAAAAAGATGGAGTTTAAGCTCTCAGTTAGAGAAACCCCATTATATTTAGGAATTTCTCTCCGTGGGGGGAGGTGATAAATTTACAATTCTTTCTCTCTGATGAAGGCTTTGCTCGTGTTAAGGGATTATTCCCATTTTTCTGGGTGAGCTCAGATCAGGCACCTTTGGCTTGGATCATCCCTGGTGTGGGGTGGGGAGGTCAAACACCAAAAAGGGTGGATTTTCCCCAAAAATGTGCCGGAGGTTTCCAACACCAAACTCTCCTGTCACAGCCACAGCAGCTGGAAGAGGAATTCCACCCTGAAAGCAACACTCGGATTCCGAGCCGCGTCCTTTGTTCTGCACACTCACTTGGAAAAGACTTCCCAAAATATTGACTGATAAAGATTTCAAACTATGCTCCAGTGCTTGCCAGAACAAAAAAAAAAAAGCTGAATTTCTCCCTTTGTGGTCGTTTTGCAGCGGGGACGAGTCCGAGTTTGGGAGCACAAGCTGAGGCTGCGGGGTTGTGCTCTGGGGAGGCCTCTCCTGCTCCACGTGCTCCTACTGGAGATGGAGATTTTATTCACCAGGGCTGGAAAGGAATTATTTAAATGGATTTGGATCCCTGGATGTGCAAATGAATCCCTGGAAATATTCATGGGCAGGCTGGATGGGACTTGGAGCAACCTGGGAGAGTGGAATTTGAATATGGCATTTGAATATGGCTTCAAACCCAAACAGTTCCATGATTCATTCAAATAATTTCAGATGAAATGAGGTAATGCACAGGAAATTTGATTTAAAACTTCCCATTTTTTGGAGTTTGGTAAGAAACAGGACGGAAGGAGGTGTTGCTGGTGTTGAATATTTGTTATTATTGCTGGGTCGTGGAAAACAGATTTTTAAGATGGAAAATCGAGGCTGTGCCCCAGGTAGAGCAAAGCTCAGCTTTTCCAGAGAAGCTGTGGCTGCCCCTGGATCCCTGGAAGTGTCCAAGGCCAGGCTGGACAGGGCTTGGAGCACCCTGGGATGGTGGAAGGTGTCCCTGCCCATGGGCTGGCTGATCTTTCGTGTCCCTTCCACCCAACCATTCCCTGATCCCGTGACGATTCCATGATGATTCCATGATGATTCCATGACAATTTCATGATGATTCCATCCCCTCACGCCGTGCAAGGCCATGACCCATGCCTGGCTCAGCCTCTTGGCAGACAGTCAAGGAAATTTGGGTTTTTCATGAGTCAGAGCCCTCACCTGTGAGCGATCAAAAGAGAAAACTCAATCCAGACCCTCCTGACATCAGAATCTCAACCCATCTGCGCCTTCAGACCCTTCACATCACCTGGAACAAAAACTGTTTGGAGAAAAAATCTCAAATAAACTATTTCAGAGAGAAGGCTGAGGTCACTCCAGAGCTGTCACACTTGGTTAGCTCCAACATGAGGCCGCAACGTGGATTTACGGCCCCGCATGGATCACTCCAGAGGCTGGGATGAGGGATTTTGCCAGGAAGGATGGATCCCTCAGGGTTTTTTTGTGCCTAAATGCAAAGTTCAGCAGAATTTAAGAAAAACAAAACCAAACTAGCTAACAAAGGAACAAAAGGATGTGGGAAATACCTAGAGGAGAAATTTAGGGTTTAAAAAGGATATGGCATAAAAAAAAAATCTGTGTTTTGTCCTCAGCCTGATGTCTGGCCAAAGGCTCAATCAACTTTTCCTCAACTTCGTGGAGATTTTGCATTTTTTCCCATTATTTTCCCTTGATTAGTCCGTGTCCCACCACTGCTCCTGTCTCCAGCTGGGAGCAATCTGCGCTCTCAGCCTCAGCAGGAATTTTTTGGGGGTCATTCCTTGCAAATAAGAATTCATTCTGATCCAAGAGAGCCCGAAACATCCCCGTGTCATCCCAGTGCCACCAAACCACATCCATGGCTTTTTTCCATGGTTTATATGAAAAAAAACTTCTGCCACAAACGCCCAAACGATGCCAAATTTTTCACTCTTCCATTTTTTTTCCTCACATATGGTAATAGTTTTTCCATGGGAAAAAAAAAAGAAGAAAAGCACGTCCATGACATTCGCTAAGGATAAAAAAATAATAAAATAAATAATTTTCATCGGGAAGTTCTCTTTTCTTGGAAGGAAAACAATGCTTTTGAAACTCTTATTTTAAAAACTGTCCTTGCTCGTGTCAGGCTGAAAATATTTGGCTTGAGTTCAAGCGCAATGAAAACAGTTTTTGAAAGGTCCAGATTTACAGTAAAACAGACATTCCAGCCTTCAGACAGCTCTGGATCCAGAAAATCCGTAGGAACACTTGGGACAACCCACCCGGGAGACACCGAGCAGCTGTTTTGCCATTCCAGTGGCAAAAAAAGGAGGATTTTGGGACATCTCTCGGCTTCCCGAAGCACGGGGGTTGTTCTGCGTACGCAAACAACGGATCCATCAAACCCAATCCCGTTTTTCTCAGGATCTTGGCCCCTCAACACCCCTGGGAAATAAATACAGAGGAAAATTTCTCCTTGACTGGAGGGATCAAATGCGGGATGAGTTTCAGGGAAGGGAGATTCCAGTGGGACCACCTAAGGAAGGAGACCTCGCTGCAGGGGCATTCAGGGATGGATCCCACCAACTTCTGGGCTTCCCGCTTCCCAAACCCGCCTAAAGCAGGGACTGAAGCCACGCCGCTGCCTGTGCCGCACATCCATAGGTGCCACTTGCACGTAATTAACTCAATTAGCCAAAGCCCGATGAGCAACAGGCGCCGGGACTGCTCCCCAAACCATCACCGTGACGGGAGAGCTGGGGCTAATTAACACCTCCTTAATACCTCCACAAATACCAAACCTGCTGCCGGGAGAAATAGTTTCACACTTCCTTATCAAATTAGGGCGGAATCACTCCTAATGAGCGAGAATCAATTAGTGCGACACCCAAATGAATGTATTTGTGCTGTCAGCAAGAGTTATTTGCATAACAGTTTGCGAGGGCAGCGGAGATGCTGGAGCTGCTCCGTGCTCCTAATGAGGAGCTGCTGCTGGAAAAATTGTTTTATCCAACTCCCGACAGCACCAGCTGGCACCAGGAGCATCACAGGGGATCCTGCGGGGTCGTGTGTCCAAAAAAACCCCCCAAATTCCAGGTGAATGTGGTCAGGAAGGAATGGGAATGATTTTCTAGCACGGCATTGCTGGTGGGAGTCGTGGTTCTTCCCTCGTTTACCCAGCGAGGTGAATTCCTCTTCAGAGCCTCTCCGGGGAAGAACAAACAGCTGAAAATGGCACCTAACGAGCCAAAACAGCTCTTGGAAAATCATCCTTAGTTTTGCATGGTGTTCAAATCCTCTAATTAAGTTAGAGGAGTGGCTCAGGAACAAATGGAGCAGAGATCAACAGCAAAGGATTTTAATCAGATTTAATTTTTTTATAGCTCCTGAAAACAGTTCCTTGCAGTTCTGGTGTCTTCCAATGCAGCCTTGACCTTGGATTTAATTGTTTTGGAGCTGTGCTTGTCACTAATTCCAATGTGCCCCAGTGGAATAGTCATGGAATCACGGAATTGTGGAATGGTTTGGGTTGGAGAGACCTTAAAGCCCATCTAATTCTAATCCCTGCCGTGGGACACTTTCCATTATCCCACATTGCTCCAAACACCATCCAACCTGGCCTTGGGTAATTCCAGGGATGGGGCAGCCACAGCTTCTCTGGGCAGAAATATAAACATAAAAATATAAATATATAACTAAAAATATAAAATGACAGATTATGGACTGAAATAACTTCCCACAAAGCTGAAATCCTGAACTCCTCTCAGGATGCACAACAGCCCCGACAGTATTTTCCAGCCCATTTTCTCCTTTAAAATCCAATGGCCGATTCTCCAACTCGGGAAAAATCCATTCAATCCAAGGCAGAACATTCTCCTGGTAAAATAAAATCAGATTTGAAGATGTGTGGGCAGGGTGATGCTCTGTGATGATCCCGAGCTTTTCACATCCTCAGCGTGTTTTCCAAGGACAATAATAACTGTGTTCATCCAAACCCATCAGGCACTCGATTCCCACACTTTTAGAATCCTTGTTTTCAGTGCAGTCAGGTTATTAAAAGCTGAGGGCACTGGGGAATATTTTAATCTTGAAAAAATAAAAATAAAAATGAAGCAAACAGCTCCATGTATTTCATGTCCTTGGAAACATCTGCAGCCAATACAAAATGATTTTTAAATTGGGATTGGTGGGAGGTGTCCCCCAGGTTGGTGGGGTGAGGTGACCTTTAGAGGTCCCTTCCAACCCAAAACATCCCATGATTCTAAATCCACGCTGGAGAAATTTCCCCAGGAATTTTCTTCTTGAGCCCCTCACTCTTTCGGGATTCCACTTTTCCCTGGATTTTCCGAGGTTTCCTCAGCAAATCCTTCATTTACCCACTGTGGGGTCTGCCCGGGAGCGCGCCGGCTCCAGGGATTCCCAACGTGCTGGGATTGCAGCCTCCCTACTTAACACAGCTTCACGCATTCCCTGGGCTCACTCTGCCATCCCACAGCAATTCCAGCTGCCCTGGCAGCCCCACCATCCCCTCCTCGAGCACATCCGTCACCCCAGAGGCACCAGGTTATGCAGCAGGGTTTGGATCCTTGGCTCTGGCCCAGAAAAACGGGGAAAAAAATCCATAATATTTTAACTTTCTGCTCTAAAAATGCTCTGCCGGGGTCAATCCATTTCTTATCTCTGCTTTTTATCGGGCAGCCACGGGGAGAGTGTTTCCTAAAGCGAGCAGGGCACACAGAGAAGTCTCAAACGGAGTTTCTGGGGAAAACAGACAGGTTGTCACAGGTTGGTCGTTTCCAGCAGGAGAAATCTGGGATAAAGAGGACGGAATGTGTGGCTGGGAATTCTTGGCCAGAGCCACACGTGCAGCAATCCCACACTGGGGAAGGTGGACATCCCAATCCATGACATATCTGTACATCTCGCTACACAAGCGTGGAGAATTCCCTAAACCGTCACAAAATTCCCTAAATCACCACAGGAGAAAAATTCCCGGAAGGAAAAGGAGGCAGTACTGGAAGAGGAGCTGCAAGAAAAATGGGGACAAGCTTTGTGGCAGGGCCTGCTGCGACAGGACAAGGGGAATGTTTTTAAAAGGAAGGATTTGGGCTGATTTAGATTGGCTGTGAGGAAGGAGATTTTGCAGTGAGGGTGGGGAGGCGCTGGGATGGATTTCCCAGAGAAGCCGTGGCTGCCCCTGGGTCCCTGGAAATGTCCAAAGCCACAGCTTGGAGCGATCTGGGATAATGGAAGGTGTCCCTACCCACGCAGGGACTGGAATTAGATGGACTTTAAATGCCCCTTTCAACCCAAATCATTCTCTGATTTATGATTATTTATCCAAGAAAACAAAAATCAATTGCACCTTCCCGTCAAATTTTATGCCAAAGAAAGAAAATTCCATGGAAACAGATCTTTCCTTTCCTCTCACATCCCTCCATGGTCTGCTGAGAGCTGTTTTTCTCTCTGAAAATAAGTGTTCTCATGTTCTGTCTGGGCGTAATGTATCACTTGAACAAAGAAATCAGGTTGTGATCTCTTGGAGAGGACGGGAGGCTGCAAGGTCCGGGTGAGAACGAGACGGGAGCAGATCGGCACCTGACGAGGCCAGCAAATATTCCTGAGGAATGGGGGAAAATAAACTCCTGAAGGACTGAAACCAGAAGGATTCCCAGCCCCGTGGGAGGAGGGAGAAACAGGGAGAAAATGTGGGAATGAGAGGGACCGCAGGAGCTTGGAAAACCCCACCAGCCTCTTTTAGACACCTCCAAAACTATTTCCATTGACACGCAGGAAAATTGGCACGGGGCAGCTCCTTGGCTGGTGCAAAGCAGCTCCCAGGGCAGGACAAATAGCTGGGACAAATAGCTGGGATAAGGAGCCGGATAAGAGCTGGAAAAGAGCTGGAAAAGAGCTGGAAAAGAGCTGGAAAAGAGCTGGATAAAGAGCTGGAAAAGGCTGCGCTGCCAGAGCCATTAATGCCGAGCAGCTCCCGTGGCATTACCTGGCACGGTAATTAACGCAGGGCTGCGCTCCTGGAGGCGCAGCCATTCCCTCAATGAGTCGTTCCTAAGGACACATCCATGGATCCCGGGTGGAATTCCTCGCCCAGCAGCGCCCGAGGGGAGCACACGGCCCAGCTTGGCAGGAGGTGCTGCACACACACCATGTGCCGGGGAGTAACGGGGCTTTTTTTAACTTTGCAGGCTTTAAATAGTTCTGAAGGCAGCGAGAATGCCCTGGAAAAGCAAAATCGCCCCTGCCTGGCATCCTCACGGCGCGTGGGGACACAGGAATCCTGCTGAGAGACGCTCAGCAGCTCCGAGGGGGTTTGTAAAACCTCGCGGGTGTTTTGGGATGGATTCACCCCGGCGCTTTGTGGAAGTCTGATCCTCCTCTGTGCAGCCCTTCCTCAAGGGATGCTCCAGGAATAATCCTGGATCTCTCACATCGGGCTTGGAGCCCCTTCCAGTGTCTAAAGGGGCTCCAGGAGAGCTGGAGAGGGACTGGGGACAAGGGATGGAGGGACAGGACACAGGGAATGGCTTCCCAGTGCCAGAGGGCAGGGATGGGTGGGATATTGGGAAGGAATTCCTGGCTGGGAGGTGGGAAGGAGCTGGGATGGAATTCCCAGAGAAGCTGTGGCTGCCCCTGGATCCCTGGAAGTGCCCAAGGCCAGGTTGGACAGGGCTTGGAGCAGCCTGGGACAGTGGAAGGTGTCCCTGCCCATGGCAGGGGTGGCACTGGATGAGCTTGAAGGTCCCTTCCAACCCAAAACATTCCACGATTCCATCCTCCACATTTAATTCCATATTTATTGCCTCACCTTTCAGTCATTCTTATGGTTGTTCAAAAAACCTGAATTCCTGGCACATGATGCACAAGAGACAAATTTCAGCCCCAGATCTGGCCCAGTGTCTCGTTGTCGCTCTTGGATGTCCAACAGCAGCGGGAGGGGACCATGAAGTCCCCAAGAGATGAATATTCCGTGACAACTCTCAATCCCTGAGGGCAGAGGGAGGAAGCCCGAACTCAGCTGCAACCTTACATTGATGCCTTAGGTTTTAACTCTTACAA
>VXBT01002231.1:0-23812 GCA_013400235.1 Oriolus oriolus | reverse complement strand
TAATAATAGTGTACAGATGCATTTCCAGAGTTCCTGTTGGACACCAAACAACACAGTGGGGCTGAAAAACTCAGAGTAGGATAGGGTGAGGTAGGAAATTCCTACCTTAAGACATGGAGATGGTTCATGATTCCAAAACCTGATATTTTAGGGAATTAGATCACCTAATTCATCCCTCTGTCAGGCCTGCATTGCTCCTTATATTTTTGAGAGTGCCCCATTAAATAATGAAATTAATTGGGGTTGTATGGGAGGATATCAGAGATCCAAGTTTGGGATATCCAGAAAAAAGGAGGATTTCTCCCTTCTCTCACATTTATTGATCTGATATCGTATTTATTGACCTGATATCATATTTATTGATATAATATCATATTTATTGATATATCTGGGGTGCTGCCAGTCCCACCAGTTCACCCCCCAGTAGATTTGGGCACCCTCCAGTTTCCAGCCCAAAACTGGGAATTTCTGCCCCATTTCTGCCCCGGCTCATTCCAGATTTGAGGCTTCCTTGGGCACCAAATCCTGCAAACAAGGGAAAGATTCCTGTTGGGATTCTTTCTTCCTGCACCACGTTGTGCCTCAATCACAATGTCTAAGATGACCTTCAGTCTGTCTGAACTTCTCCCTGGGGAGCAGGATGAAGAGGAATTTGCATGTCCAACCCTTTTTTCCCTGACATTTGCTGGCACGTGGATAGAGCTTCATTAGCTCCACGTTATTTTTTTGATCTTCCCATTGTTATTCCTGCCTTTGATTACCCAAGAACACTGGAAATTATTTGGAAGCCGACAAGGGGGTTTATCCTAAATAACAACCCTGCCACCTGACCCTCGTTATTCTCCCGTTCCTTTATTTTCCATAGGTGGAACGGGAGGGAAAATAAAAAGGGATTGAAAAAAACCCCACAAGGAACGATGTCACGGAGACAGATGCACATTCCCGCTCCGGCTTTTATCTCCGGGAATGCTGGCAGCCCTCAGATGTCTGAGTTGTTACAGCGCTGCTGGGATCAATAGCTCCATTAATCTTTCAGAGGCTGCCTCCTTCCATGCCCAATCCACGATTTTGAGGGAAAAAACCCACCTTGCACATCCCATCCGCATCCCTGGAATCGCCCAAGGCCAGGCTGGATGGGGCTTGGAGCAACCTAGGATAGGGGAAGGTGTCCCTGATAGGGAATTCCTTGGAATTAGACGAGCTCAAGGTCCCTTCCAAGCCTGGAATTCCATGAAATAAATGTAAAAACCAACCTACAATTGGGAAATTGGGAAGCCTCAGCTGTGAGCACCCCACTGGAGGGGAAATGTCCCTTCCAACCCTGCAATTCCATGAAATAGATGTAAAAACCAACCCAGGAGTGGAATACTGGGAAGCTGTGGCTGTGAGCGCCCCATTGGAGCAGGAACATCCCTTCCAAGCCTGGAATTCCATGAAATAAATGTAAAAACCAGCCTAGGAGTGGAAAATTGGGAAGCCTCAGCTGTGAGCACCCCACTGGAGCAGGAGTGTCCTTTCCAACCCTGGAAATCCATGAAATAAATGTAACAACCAACCTAGGATTGGAATATTGGGAAGCTGCGGCTGTGAGCACCCCACCAGAGCGGGAAGGAGCGGTGCATTCCGGAGCTAACGGCAGCAATTACATTTATGGCTCTCTTTAAGCATTATCATAAGTGTTATTTAAGAGATGTGCCGTCCTTGGATAGATCCCATATCCCTGAGGAGAGGAGCCGAGGGGAAAACGCACAGAGCAGGAATGACTTCGTGCCATAATCCGGAGATTTAATGACGAGCAGAGCGCGCAGAAGGAGGAAAGAAAGGGCACGGTCGTGACACCAAAGCAGAAAGGATCCGAGTGAACAAGCCCAGGATTCTGTGGGAGAAATAAAGCCAAGGAAATGTGGGATATTTGGACGGGAATTTTTCCCAAATGCTGAGTTCTTACTTCGATGCAAAGCTCTCATCTGGCAGCTTCCAAATCAAAATTTAATTGGAAAATCCAAGGGTTTAAGGCACCCCGAGGTCCAGGGAGGGCACAGCTGCCGTGAGCTCTGTCCTGGGAGCTGGAGCTGGAGCAGGGATGCATTTCCAACAAGTAGGAATGAGAGAGAAAGGCAGGATGAGTGCACTTGAACTGGGAATATTCAGTCTGGGAAGGTTTAAATTATATCAACCGTAAAGCAGGGAGGTAGCACCATCCATATGAGGCTGTGAGTGGGATTTATGTTCCTTGACATTGCTGGGATGGAGCTCTGGGGAGGGCTGGAGCTCTGGGAAAGGCTGGGCTCTCATTTCCCTGCTGGCCTCAAAAAATGGGAGGGAAAAGCTCTTTCAAATTCATTCCTTCCTCCATTTTCACTGTTAAATTAAATTTTTTTCCTGAGAAAATGAAGCGGTTCCAGCACGACTCCTTGATGGCATTTCAGGATTAAACCCAAATATCAGGAGCACGGAATTTGGAAATGCCGCAGTGAACTTTACAGGCTGCCTTTCAGCCTCCAAAAATTACTTGTGTAAGCAGAGAAATAACGGTGACGGAGCTGATCTTACATTTTCTGGGAGTATTTGACTAAGGAATTTCATGCTCCTCTTGGGAAGGCACAAAGACCGTGGTTGGCAGCCGAGCGAATGCTCAGTGCAAAGAGACTTCCTCCATCTGCAAGGCAACAAAATGGGGAAATAAATGCCACGTTCAGGGAAAAACAAACAGCACAAACACCACAATTCCACCTCTTCTTTTTGAGGAAACAGTTATGGCAGTTTTATATGGATGGGCTTCCAAATGGAGAGAAGATGTGGAGCAAAGGAGCTCCCAGCCTGTGTTTTCCCCACTGACGTCGAGTTTTCCATCCCCACAAGCTTCTCCCATTCTCAAAATTCTGCTAAGCCCCTCAATTTGCATATATGCAAATAACACTGGGTGTTCTCCCAGCTGGAGACAGAGCTCTGCCTTTCCTGCACTGGGCCATAAATTCTGGGAAAGAGCAGAAGCTGCAGGGAAATGAACAACAGCAACTCCAGAACAAGGAATCGGGAGTCGGAAAAACGTGGATTAATTAGTCGGAAACGGGAAAAAAGAGATTTGAGGGCAGTGAGCAGCCACCACTCATGAGAGGCTGCTTTGCCCAGGTTATTCCCAGGGTGGGTAACACCGCTTGGAGTCATGGAAGAGCCTTGCTCACAGATATTCCAAAGGCTGGCTGGATTTGCGTGGAGGTGGGATTTTAGTGTCGTTCTTTAGGATAAGAGTAACAACATCCAAGGGCACCGTCCCGGCTGCAGCTGAAGCACTGAAACAGGAGCGAGAGGAGCAATTTAATCTCCTGCTAAAATGCTGATTATTATTTCCCACTGGCTGCATCCAGCGGGAATCTTTTGAACCTCTCTTCCCATTGTTGCCAGGTCTGTGGCCGGGCTATTCCAGAGGCAGGGATGTATCGATCCCGACCCCCATCCTGCATTTCCGACGGACAAAAGGGCTCGTTTCACACCCAGCTGGATTCCCTTTGTGAAAGACATTACTAAAAGGGCTCCCTGGGGTCATCCACACACCAGGCAAATGGTATTTCTGGGAAAATAAAATAATTCCCAATAAATTCAGGGATTAAACCTGGGAAATAGCTATAATCTGTGCTCAGCTTTTATTTTAAAAGGGCAGCATCGGGAACCCTTTCGGAAAATCCCACAGCAGCGTTTAACAGGAGGAGAAATCCCACCCTCAGCCAGCCAAACTGGAGGTTGGATGGGAGGAATAGGCTCAGGTTCTTTGTGGAAGCCACGTTGGGAAGGAACTTTGGGAATGATCCAATAACAGAAGAGATTTAATTTGCTTTTCCAGCAGAGAAAGCAGCCCAGAGCTCCCAGCCCAATCCCAGGAGAGCTTGGCAAGGTTCAGGTGGAGCGAGAGCACATCCCAGGATGGCATTCCCAGTGCATTCCTGCCTCCTGTCCTCAGCCAGGCTGGACACAAACTGCTGGGAATTTCAGCAAATCCACAGCCACAAGGAAAACGCCTGGCCCTGGATCCATTTCCAGGCCAGGCTGGAGCACCCTGGGATAGTGGAAGTGTCCCTGCCTGTGGCAGGGGGTGGAATGGGATGGGCTTTAAGGCCCTTCCAACCCAAACCATTCCATGATTCTGTGATTCCATGATTCTCTGTGCCCACACTGGGGCTGAAATCCTCCCGCTCCCAGAAATGCCAGAGGCTGCAGGTACCTCCAAACCCTGGCTCCATCCCATCCCCTCTGCTTTTGGGGAGGTGACTTGGAATGACACCAGCTGGACGCCAACCAACAGCATCTTTGCAATAAAAATGTATTTCCGATAAAAATTTCCCTGGAAAATGCAAGTTAACATCCAAAAATGTTATTTTCTTTTATTTTTGCTTCAACCACAGCCCCAGTGTTAATAAAGCAAAGCTGTGAGTGACCACGGTGGACTTTTGCCACATCCCAGGTGGCCCCTGCTCACCCTGAGGTCACCGACCATGTAAGGTCGGGCAAAATGAAAACTCTTCCTGCAAACGCCAGTGGGAAAAATCCGAGCAGGAACGACGCGATCAGCACCGGCACAAATGAGAGATCATCACATTCCTGCAGCAATCGCCTGGAGAGAAAGGCAGAAATTCCAGGCCAGCTGAGAGTTTGTGTTGCTGGAGGAAAACTGGTGCTGGATAAATTCATCCCACACGTGACCCATCCGAGCGCTTCCGACAGCACAAGGACACTGATGGATCTGAAGCGGGCGTCGCTTTGACGTCGGAGAAAACCCGACGTGTTCTGATTACGGTATCCCGTGAAGCCATAATTAAGGCCTTTATGGCAACAAAGAAAATTGGATTACATTATTCCAGGGCTAAACAGCCCCAAGATTGCAGGGAAGCCAAGAGGATGGAGCGTGACAAGCCACAGGCGGCTCCGACAGCAGACAAAGACAGGGACGATTGCAGGAGGATTTCAAGTGGTTTTGTGGCTTTTGAAATTACAGAGGACAAGGCCGGGAGTGGCAGCAGAGGAAATCACACCTTCATTTTCTCCTGGGCTCTTCAGACTCTGTTTTTCAATAAGTAATGTGTGTAAATCAGAGGGGCTTAATGCAATCCACGCGGATCCTGGTTTCCCTAAGTGTTTGCCATCATGGCTTTATTTAAATGAGGGCATCACTCATGTCACAGGGAGGTGAGGGATGCTGAAAATTCCCAACACACACCACAACCAGCTGAATTCTCTGTCCTTTAAAACACCAAACCAATTCTGTAAGAACCAGAATTCCCTGAATTAAAATCCCAAGGGAAAAGCAAGCACGGGGCACCTCCATCCAACTTTGCATTGGTTTTAAACTTTTCCCATTGTATTATAGGATCGCCGAATTCCAGATGGTTTGGGTTGGAAGGGACCTTAAAGCCCATCCAGTTCCACCCCCTGCCATGGGCAGGGACACCTCCCACTATCCCAGGGTGATCCAAGCCCTGTCTAACCTGGCCTTGGACACTGCCAGCGATCCAGGGGCAGGCACAGCTTCTCTGGGCACCCTGTGCCAGGGCCTCCCCACCCTCCCAGGGAAGAAATCCTTCCTAAATTAATTAATTATTCTTCCTAAGTTAATTAAATTATTAACAGAGTCTATGGAACAATGAGGAGTATCTGAGGCCCTGCCCACAGCTCTTCTTCCCTTCCTTCCTCCATCAAGCCCAGCAGCATCCGCTCCCTCCTCTCCATCGTTCCCAAAAGGGTCAGCAGTTCCCATTTGGGGTTTGCATGGGGCCGAAAGAGCAGGGATCTGGCTCTTGCCAAAACGTCCTTGTCTTTGTGTGTCCTTGCTGCCTGTGCAAATCCAAATCTGAGCCAAACCCGCTGATTTGCCTCGGTTCTTTGACAAAGCCTTGTCAAACCTCGCCAACAGTTTGCCAAAAATCCCTCCCAGCCCTTGTCAAAACCTTGGCTGATTTCAAACTGTGGAAAACCACGCTGGGACACCCTTTTTACAGCACACCAGCAGAGTAAGAGTTATGTTTTAAGTGGCATGTTCTAAAAACCCCACATTTTACTTATTGCCGTGATCCCTTGGCCTTTTCCTGGCATCACACTCTGCATCCGTGTCCATGGAGAAACCGGGATGTGGGAGGCTTTGCCACATGCCCTCACCACGGTTTTATCTATTCAGATACTTAAACCAAATAAAATCCAAGCCAGAGAATAAAAACCACGTCACTCTTCAGCTGTAGGATAAATCAACTTCATCAAACAGGAATATCATTTGTTTTACTAAAAGGGAGCCCACAGGGAGCTGGTTCATCCCAGCTCGGAATTCTTTGTTCTCAGGTCATGTCTTGCGTGTTCCCAGCTGGGGGTACATCCCTCACTGCCCATCAGATCACACACAGAGGTGGCTGGGCTCTGGAATATTGTTTTTCCATGTATTTTCCATCCTCTTTGCTCCTTCATGAAAGGTACGAACGTGTCAAAGCCTCACCAGGCTGATATTGATTTGCAGCGCGTCGTAAACGTTTCATCTTCGATTCCCTCCGCTGAGCAAAAAGAGCCGTGGAAAAATCTCATTCCTGCTTCGTTTTTTTTCTGTCTGCACGGAATTAACCGATATCCAGGTCTGAAATAACACCTGAAGCACCTTATCAAAAATACAGGAATTTTTCAGTGCATTATTTCAGATTATTTCAGGGATGGCCCCATCGCTGTGAGGATTTCATGACTTTGTGCCGCTGTGGTTTTATTTTCTTTGTTTTCCTAAATGTGGTTTGGACAAGGAGAGAGGTTTGGTCTGTGTGGGAAGGGGCAGGGAATGTGCAAAACCTCTCCAAGATCTCCCAGGTGTCACCTCTTGTGCTTCCCTAGGATCCATTGGCATCTTCCAGCTCCTCCCCGGGGCTCCATCTCCAAATTCTCAGCCAAAAATTCAAGTCTGTTCTCACCACTTGTTTCCCTGCTGTGGAGCATAAATTTAGGGATTAATTTAAAATTAGCAGAGCAGTGTTTTGGGAGGGATGAGATGTGAATTCTGATTTTAGCAGATTCAGAAATGTTTCCTCCTGATGCCTCATTCCAAATCCTTCAATATCTAGAAAATGAAGAAATAGGGAATTTTCTCTTTTCCTTTTCACCCTGTCTCTGCTGGAACTTCCTGAAGGGAGCAGGGGTGGAGCATCCACTGCTGAGGCTCATTCCCTGCCCAGGCCAGGCCGGAGTTTGGGATGATGGGCAGGGACCACCAGGAATGTTTGTACATTCCCAGCGCCTGGAGCTGCTGCCTGGTTCAAAGAACAGAATTCCCAGGGGGAGAGTAGGGTTAGATGGGATACTGGGAAGGAATTCCTGGCTGGGAGGGTGGGGAGGGGCTGGGATGGAATTCCCAGAGAAGCTGTGGCTGTCCCTGGATCCCCGGAAGTGTCCAAGGCCCGGCTGGATGGGGTTTGGAGCACCCTGGGATAGTGGAAGGTGTCCCTGCCCGTGGAGGATGAGAGTTAAGATCCCTTCCAACCCAAACCAGTCTGGAATTCCATCCCAGAGACACAAAAACTGGGATCATTACTCTGCTACATTCCCACCAAAAGCCT
Organism: Oriolus oriolus; assembly: GCA_013400235.1. Classification (NCBI taxonomy): domain Eukaryota; kingdom Metazoa; phylum Chordata; class Aves; order Passeriformes; family Corvidae; genus Oriolus; species Oriolus oriolus. The sequence goes on along the minus strand of VXBT01002231.1, from coordinate 16,238 downwards.
ATTTTAAGATCCTAAACTTCTGTTTTCCTTCCCAACCCTACTCCACAGCCCGCAGCAATTCCCAGGCTGTGCTGGAGCGTGGAATAAAGGGCAGGAATTGCCCTCCCTTCATCTGCCAGGAGCCAAAGGAGTCGCTCCACGAGGGGAAAAGGAGGAATGGGGGCAGATCCCAGTTTTTACATGGGTTTAATTGGAGGCACCAGGGTATGGCCTAAAAGGACATCAGGATCATCCAGACCTGTGGAGTACGGAAAAAATTACAAATAAATATCTATTTAAATCTATTAAATATATAATAAATATATAAAACGTATATTTTAAAATACACGTGTATCATAGAGATTAAAATATATAGCAATACAGAATACAAATGTAAAAAATATAAAAATAANATAAATATAAATATAAATATAAATATAAATATAAATATTTTAAAAATTGAAAGCTCAACACCATTAAAACAACTCACACACTACTAACATATAACACTGCCATGCTTCCTAAAAACCCCCAATTAATTCCATTTTCCAAAGCCTCTGGGCAGGACATCAGGCAGGAGGCTGTGAATTCCCTCCTATATCCACCTCCAAAGCCAAGCCAGGCTTTCCATAGGAATCAGGGCTCCCAACAAATTGGGAATCACTCCTGGAATATTGTGCAGTTTGCTCCGATTAGGCGCAGTCAGAAATCATCCCTAATGGAACAATGTCCATGCAGCAGCAGGCGCACGCGAGATAATTTAAGCAGGAGGAAATGGGCTTTGAAGTGGTCCCTGATGAGGTTTTGCTTGTTCCTAAGAGAATCCAGATGGATTCCAGAGCTTTTTTAAAACCACTCTCTAAAATTGCGCCCCCCTCCCCGTCATTAGGGCGCATTATGGTGACACTCTGCAGTTGGGATTTTATGGGGAAAATGGTTTCCGAGTGGGATTTTCCTGGGAAATGTTCCCCCTCAGTACCTGAACCCCCACTCTGACATTTCATTCCCTATCCTACACAATCCCTGGGCTTTGCATTTTGCTGAGGATCCATCCTGGGCCAAACCCTGCCTCCTGTTATCCCTGGAAGCTCATTAATCCTCACTTCCCGGGGGTTGTGCTGCAGGAATTGAGAGCGGCCTGAACGCTCGTGGGTTCACCCCAAAATGTTCATTCCCGGTTTTCACAGCTGCAGAGAGGAGCAAACCCAGGGAGCAGCCACATGGATGCTCCACAGGGAGGGGAATTAAGCATGTTATTAAAGGAATCCCCGATTTCCCACTTTGCTGGGAATTCCCCTGCAAAGCCATGGAGCCAGGAACACGGGATTTTTGGATTTGTTCCGTGCGTTGCTTTGTCTCCAAAGCGAGGGAAGCGACACCTTGGGTGCTCCAGCTGGCTCGGACTGTGCAAGCCAAGGATGCTGCAGCTAAACCAGGGACACCCAAACAGCCACCGAGCCCAAATCCAGGCTGGGATTGGCTTCCTGATTGGAATTTTAAGGAACACACACACACAGACTGATTGTATCTCAAATTAAAACCTACAACCAAACCCTACCACGAGCATTCCAGCCCCTCTCCCCACCCAAGCAGCTGCAGCAGGCCCTTCCCATCAGGCTAGGGGTCACCAAACCTTGTTTTCTTTCTTCTCCTTCGTTTTTTTTTCCCCGAGATTTGACCTACAGAAGGCAATTCCTGGGCAACCCCCACAATGAGCGCCTTCCCCCGCGCGCGTTAAGTGCTGGGGAAAGCCATCAGGCAAAGAAAATTGATTCCCTTTCAGAGGCAGCACCGGAGGCGCCGAGGGATTTGATTTCCCTGGAAGGTTTGTTCTGTTCAATGCTAACATTATTTAAAGGCTTTTCAATGGAGCTGTGCTCCACAACACCTCATTACGGAGGGAAATCAGCCTAATGATTGCGCTCGGCCCGTAGCCACCGCTTTCCGGGGGGCTCTCGTTCCTGCTGGAGATGCTCTCCGCCTGGGAATGGGATGTGCATCCACCACAGCAGCCTGGAGAGGATGGGAAAAGGAAGGAGACCAGCCTTGTGCAATAACTGTCAGAACTCCTGGCCGCGAAGTTGTAACGATTCCGTTCAAACGCACGTGATTTCACGTTTTCCCGCCGCGCTGTCGAGACTTCGGAGAGTTTCATCCATGAAACGCAAGTCCTGGGCTGAGTCTATTTGGACTGGCTGTTTCCTTTCCATAAGGAACCCGTCAGGAGTTTGAAATCATTGGGAATGTGGTCATTTATTTGCACACTGCTTTACTAAGTGTGTGAACAGCACTGATCACCCCCTCACACACCTGCAGCGCCGGCACCCTTGCATTTGTGGAGCTAAACATATTTCTACAAGGGAATTAAGTAACACAGACTTTCTCTCAGGCTTAGCCAGAAAAGCTCTTCCAATGTTTTTTTTTCCCCCCTCTCTGAAAAGGCCTTCCAAAAAATGAAATGGCTTCGGGTTTTATAAAAAATATTGGCTGGAAGTGTTTGTGTTTTCAGTGAAAACTCCGAGTCGTAAAACCATAGAATGGTTTGGGGTGGAGGAAACCTCAAAGCCCAGCCAGTTCCCTTTCCACTATCCCAGGTTGCTCCAAGCCCCATCCAACCTGGCCTTGGACACTTCCAGGGATGAGGCAGCCACAGCAGTGGTAGGAAGGTTGAAAAAATGCGTTGTCCACTCAAAAAATAATATTAAATACATTTTTACAGTGCAAAACTTTGGTTTAAGAGATGAATCCTCTCAGGAAGGGAAAGACTTCCAGGTGATATCTCCTGTGCAGTCTAACAGGAGAGCGCCCTGCAGCCTGGCATGAAATGTTAAAATTATCAGAGCTGGAACTCGAAATGTAGCCTGGTACAACCTAAATCAGTCAGACTCAGTTCCAACCTTACACAATCTAAAATTTAACACAAACCAGAGCAATTTCCCCAGTGCAGCACGAATCAGGCACCAGGGCTGGCTCAATAACCCCAGGCTTGCCCTCTTCCCCCTCTTCCCCCTCTTCCTGCCTTCCTAACTGCAAAGAAACTCTGGTTTTCTGAGCTTTTTCCTGCTAATTGAATCCTATTTACTGCAGGCCTGCCTGCATTTACAATGAGCTGGGGGATCGTTTCTGCCCAGACGCTGGGACTCAGTGGAGCTGCAACTCATAACTCAGACGTGCCCCTTGCAAAGAGGGTTTAGAGCCCTCAAAGGAATAAATCCAGCACTCTGTGACCCTGGAATGTCACCTCCCTGAAGACACGGAGTAGTGTGGAATCTCTCATCCCCCAGTTCCCAAAATCCAGAGCTTTTCCACCCACCCCAGGCGTTGTGGGGCAGAGCTGGCTCTGGTTCTGACGTGTTCCTACAGATAAATAGGGATTTTTAAACTCCTTTTCCCCCAGTTTGCCATTAGAGTGATTAATGGAAGGAGAGGAAAAATGGATAAGGAGAGGAAAAATGGATAAGGAGAGGAGAGCAGCATCCTGCAGCCCACCCCTCCGGCTTGGAGATGGATGAGGTCGGGAAGAGGAGCCAACAGGCCGTGCTGAAATCCCATCCCAAATCCAGGTTTAATATTTATAGCTGGGACAGAGCACCAGGAACCTGAATCCCACACAGGGGTTGAATTATTGGAAGTTTTTCCCACTCCTCCCCTTCACCTCCAGCAGCAGCAGCAGCAATTCCATGTGGAAGCATCCCAGCACCGACCCAGCCAGCAAAGCAATTTGCCAGTCAACAGCTGCATTAACCAGGAAATCCCCCTGGGCAAAATTCCTCCCTGAGCCGCAGATTCCTTAACAGAGTCCCCAGCCCTCCAACAACTGGATTTTAATAACTTTAATAACCCCAATCCTGCGAGCTCAAGTTAAAGATTAACTTTGGAGATTTTATTGGACTTATTTGGGTGCAGGAGGGTTTGGAGTTGTTTTTCCTGTCAGAGGCTTGGCCCTGGGCTTGCAGATGGATGCTCAACTCAATGGCTTCAGTTTAACAATTTTTCCTCCAGTTTTCCAACCGTTCCTGAAGTGGAAACCTGGAAGAAAGAGAAACCTGGGGGTTTATGGGGGTTTAAAATTCACGAGGAGGGAGGTCCCCTCTGAGGAGCACAGGTATGGCTGTAGGCATGGGACAAATCCATGGAAATGTCTCCTTCCGGGACGGTCGCCATTGCCCTGCCCTGCTCCGATGGAGGCAGCATCTGGATACCTGGCACTTCCCAAACCTCAGGAGAATTGAGGAGCTGCTGCCAGGAGCCCCCACGCTCCTTAACACCTCCTCATTTGCAAGTCTGGAGGAGGGGGATGGAGGGGTTGGACCTTCTGCGTACAGGACATGTGGGAATTTGGACCCATCACTGATGGAAGACGCCCAACCCAGCATGACGGAAGATGCCCAAAGTGATGGAAGATGCCCAATCCAGCATGATGGAAGGAGCCCAACCCAACGCAATGGAAGACGCCCAGCCCAACATGATGGAAGGCACTCAACCCAACATGATGGAAGATGCCCAAACCAACATGATGGAAGACACACAACGTGATGGAAGATGACCAATCCAATATGATGGAAGATGCCCAGTGTAATAGAAGACACCCAACCCAATGTGATGGCAGATGCCCAACCCAGCGTGATGGAAGATGCCCAACCCAACCGTGCTGGCACGGCCAGCTCAGTGCCAGGATTTTGACCTGGAGAAATTGGGGGGCACAGCCAACCCCGCTGAGCAGGGCAACGTGGGCAGAGGAGTTCCCACCACTGTAGCCACACTCATGCAAGAACCTCATTGCTTCCAGATCTTTTCCTTTCAAGCCTGGGTCCAGTCCCAGAGCCGGCTTTAGCCCTACAATGAGAATTCCAGACTGGTTTGGGTTAGAAGGGACCTTAAAACCACCCCATTCCACCCCCTGCCATGGGCAGGGACACTTTCCACTAGACCATGTTGCTCCAAGCCTGGCCTGGAACATTTCCAGGGATGGGGCAACCACAACTTGATCTATCCCACAAATGTTACCGTCTCCAAAGGAATTCTACCACGCACCCGTGCGGCATCAAAAACAGGGAAAGCAAAAGAAAAACTGCAAATTCCCTCTTTTCTAATGTGAACATGTTGAGTCACGAGTTAATTAATGAGAAGTTACACGTGAAAGCTCCAGAATGAGTCTCCAGCTCTCTGACTCAGACGCCCACAGGTTGGAGGAGGGAAGGAAGAGGGGGAGAAGGGCTTTGCAAAAGGATGCCCTGAGGAGCAGGACCAGGAATGAGGGGCCATCCACCCATCACATAATTCCCAAGAAAGAGTTATATGGAGCATGATGAGAGATGTCAAAGCTTAAAAAAAAAAAAAAAACCAACCAAAAAGAAATAAAATGCCAGACGTCTAACAAGCAACAATTTGCCAGAAAAAGCAAAACAGCTGAGGAGGAGTAATCCGAGCCACATTATTTTCTCATTTTCTTCATTAATTTTAAATACCAAAACTTACAGCAAGGCAGGCCCTAAAAAAAAAAATGGGGAAAAAGGAAGTTTAACTCTTTCTTTTCTGTGTGAATCAAGCAGCAGGGATTTTTCTAGAGAAGTTTCTCTTTGATTGGAAAGGATGGGACCAGGGACACAGAGCAGGGCTGGCTGCTGAAGACCACGACAAGGTGCTGCACTTGAGAGTTACACGCAGCTCACATCCCACCAGGGGCTCCAGCCCAGCTCTGGATGGGGAGATTTGGGGAAAGCCTCAAAATGCTTGGACAGTTCTGCTTTCCCTTCTCAGGGTGACAAGGAGGGCAGTGGCCAGCTCTCCCTCCTGTCACAGATATCAGGACAGGACATCTTCCTGAGCTCTGCTCTTTGTCCCTGAACGCCACAGAGAGGAGTAATCTCCCAAAAAGGGAATTATTCCCAAGGCAACCTGTGAGAAACTCTCCCGTTTGGTTTAGGATTGAACCTGTCCGGGTGCTCACCACTCTCCTTCCCTTTTCACTCTCTCCTCTCTGGATGCAGCCAGAGGCTCGGCCCAGTTTGACCAGTAACAAGCTAAATTATTGGAGTTTATTCCTCATTCCTGCCGGGTGCTGGGATAGCTGGGCCTGAAGGATTCGCCAAGACAGCTACGAAACAAAACGTGATCCTTTAGTGGAGACACCTTGGAGTAAAGCTAAGGAGCACCGGGAGCACATGGAGCCTGTCACCCTGCTGTGACACCGAGGGACAGCCACCAGCAGTGTTAGAAATGCCTCAAAAGCACCAAACCCATTGGATGCACCAGGTCCTGCAGCCCCCAGAGCTCCAGGTCCCCCTCCAGCCAAGCACTCAACATCCAGACTTCCAAGTTTATCGCCGAAGGGAAAACAATTCCTGAAGTTTTGATTGCCAAGAAGCTGCTCCACCGATGACTTGTAGAGGGATTTCTCTTCCCAACTTTCACCCCCAGCTTGCACCTCCTTATCCTGCACTTCTTGTGGTGATGAAGACAAGACCCAAATGCCTCAGACAGCACAAAGCTGCTGGTTTTCATCTCCCTGACAATCACAGGCCGGGCCCCAAACTCTTTTCATCCAAATTCTCTTTCCCAAAAAGAATAGTTTATTTCCATAATGGCACGGTGCTCAGAATTTGGGTTTTTATTCCTGAAACCCAAGCTAGAGGTGCTCCAGGTCAGGGGGTCAGGAGAAATCTGGAAAACTCGGCAGCCTCCTTCCATTCTGGCTGGTGGCAATGCTCTGCCTGAAGTCATGGTCACATGAGTCACTTTTTGAATAAAATGCAGAAATCATCTCCCAAATACGAACCGAAGCTTTTGGAGTCCCTGTTTCCACGTATTTTGATTTGGAAGTGAAGAGGAACGTGAGCAGCAAGGACCCGGCCCTGCTCCCACAGCAACACCTACTGCTGCCTGCTCTGGCTTTCATCCCAAGTTCCACTTTTTCCCACTGACAAAACCAGGATGAGAAAAAGCAGGAAACTGAACGATTCCTGTTCGGGATCTGTTTCCATAGAAACACCAAAATTAAGAGGGAGAGGAGCTTTTTAACATCCCCCGGTCCCCCCAGTGCCAGCGCAGCAGCGAGCACCAGGCCCGGAGCTCTGAGACCTGCTCCCACCCGAGCTGACAAAACACATTTCCACGGGAATTCTGTGGAATTCCTGCCAACACCAACTAGTGAGCCATCCCAAACAGAATTCCACGCTGCTGGGATTTAATCAGGGAGCAAATGCTCCATGTGAGCACTCCCGAGGGCACTCCCTGGCTGCGATGGGCACGAGCCGCCCTCACGCTCCTGCCGCGGGAGCTCTCGGATATATTTAACTCACGAGATGCACAAAAATCAAGCAAGGAGAACACGGGAGTTGTTTGGACAGGGTTCACAGGTTTGTGGTATCCAGATGGAACACACAACTCCTCCGAGAACGTGAATATCATCTCTTTTTCCCCTTATTTTTGGAGCAAATTAATGTGGGCCACCAGCCAGGCTGTGTCAAGAGGAACGTTCACATAAGGGAAGCAGTCACAGCGCGACCCTTTGTCCCAAAAAACCAGCACTGTACTTCCCACTGCTGCTGCCTTTAGGGATAACCCAAGCAGACAAAGCAGGTGACCAGGCTCCTTCCTACCTGGCAGCAAAATCCTGGGAATCTGCTCGTCCTGGTGCGCTCCAGTGCTGGCTGGGAAGGAGGAATTTCATCTTCTCCTTTGGATGCCTGGAAACGAAAACATGTGCACCAAAAAAAAAAAACCCCAACCCTGAAGCATTAATGAAAACTGGATGCTGCTTCTTGTTACTTTCTAAATTTGAGATATAGCAGGAACAGCGAAAAATGTGCAAAGGAATGTTCTTCCCCCTCCACTCAGCGACAACAAGCTTTTCCCTCGTAGTTTGCAGCACCATCCCTGCTCCATAAAAACACAATAAAATCACCGGGAGAAACGCTGGGAGAGATTGACAGAGTAAAACAAGAACAAAGTATAAACCCAGAAGCATCAAGAGTAAGGTCTTAAGTCTCTTCTTTCTAATCTTCCCAATGATCTCCTCCACTGCTCTGTTTTATTACCTCTCAGAAGGGTTTTAGCTTTAATATAGATTGGAATTAGTGGGGAAAGGAAACATTTTAAACATTTAGGCATCCTAACTCTTTCAAGAGAGGTTTCTTAACCTTTAATCCTCCTTCCTCCACCCGCAGGCCACGCAATATGCGAGGGAAAAGGTCAGGGACGTGGACAAAGGCAATAATCTGAGTCTAACCCACTTTTCCCCCACCCAGGCAATCAGCAGTCAGTGCACAAACACACAGCACTGGCTTTTATTGCTGCTGAGGGCTGCTGGGCTCAGTTTAAGCACTGGCAAGTGTTTAAACCACTCCACAGGCATGGATGGGCAAGGAGAAGGGCTGGAAGGGCTGGAGAGGGGCTCTGGTAGCAGAGGGGTCATAAAACCATCGAATGGTTTGGGTTGGAATCTTAAAACCCATCTTGTCCCACTCCCTGCCATGGGCAGGGACACCTCCCACCATCCCAGGCTGCTCCAAGCCCCGTCCAGCCTGGCCTTGGGCACTGCCAGGGATCCAGGGGCAGCCACAGCTGCTCTGGGCACCCTGTGCCAGGGCTGGGCCCTCTCCCAAGAGTTCAGGGGTTGGCCAGACAGGTCCTTGGCTGATGTGAGTTGATTCTTCCCCCTCTTCCTCCCCCGTGGGTGTTTTTGGGGTGATCAGAGTGTTGTGATCGGCTCTGCCCCGCTGCCCCCAGCCCTGGAGCTCCTGGAGCTGTCACAACCCAGCGAGGACGTGTGGCCTTGGCCGAGGTGGCTGTCACAGCCCCAGCACTGCTGTGCACCGAGGCAGCTCATCTGGCTTTGGGGATGGATCCTGGCAGCTTGCAAAGCAAACAGCAGCAGAAAATCAGCTCCAGATCCCCCCCCGGGCCCAGCAGCTCCATGGAAATCCTTAGCGCTGCCACCATAAATATTCACGAGGTGCCCCAGGGAGCAGCGGCTTCATTTCCTCTGCCCTCTCGCTGGCAGGGTGACAGCTCTGCAGCCACGGACACTTCCCCGACATCCTCGGGGAGTCTGGAGGGACAGGAACGCTCACACCAGGCAATGATGTGCTACAAAAGAGATGTCACAGCAGCCCACAGCCACCCTGCCTCGGTGACCTTTCCAAACCCACTCGCTTTATCGGCTCCGCAGCGCCCGTACTAACGAGAAATGCCATTTTTTTCTACGTGTTAATTCACTCCCAAAAGACTCCCAAAGGAACAGGGAAATAGGTGCAGCCACCAGCTTCTCCCTGGTGAAAAAAGTGAGCACAGCAGAAAAAGAAAAGTCTTAAAAGGCGCTCAGCCCTTCTGCCGGTTTTCCACATTAAACTGATTTACTCAGCGAAACATTTTGCCCCAAGGCTTTCTTCCCTCAGACTGATTCACTCCAAAAGTTGTTTCATTCAGAGCAGAAAGGATGGACAAACCCAGGAGTCTCCCTTCTCCTTTCTCCAGAGCTGTTCAGGCTTGGCTGGGAGCAGCTGAGCTGGGATTGCTCCCGGGGGATGCTGATTTCAGGGGGATGAAAGGATGAGCTCACCACGACCTCAGGACTCTGCTTTGTCCCTCCGTGGAGAAACCTCTGCTGAGCTCAGAGGCTCAGAGCTCGTGCGGGTTCACCCCCAGAGCTGGCGACGAGCGACTCTGGAACGGTTGGAGGGAGATGAATAAAGATGTGAATTTGAATATTCAAGTACACAGAGATGTGTTGGTGCTGCCTTTTGTTAGACACACACCAGACACTGATTTCTACCTTCTGTCAAAGCTAAAGATTCGGGAGACAGCACAAAATGTTGGGTCTGCTGTGCGGAGTTGAAAAAAAAGCCTACAGATTCAAGAAAATCGTGTGCACATCGCTGCGTCTCAGGGTTTTTTGTAGTTCATCTGCAGGTTTGAAGGAAATGTAAATTAAACTCCAACTAAAGGATCCTGGGGCTGTCAAAGTCATGCATCTGTCTGGGAGGTAACTGAGTTTTAAAATAAAAAAAAAAAAAAAAATACAGCAGGGAATCAGCAAAACGGACCAGGAACGATCCCTTCCAAACCACCACTGCCAAACTGGATTCCAAAGAATCCCGTTTCTTCTGATCACCCCTTATTTATCCCAGAGGATCCTACTGATTCATCCCACAGATCAACCCACCATTAACCATTTTTTTCGGTCGTTCCGAAGATCCTGACAACTGAAAATGCAGCGAACGAGCTCTCTGCAGGCTGAAATCTGACGTGCACGACGGGAACCCGCAGCATTTCGTGGCTCCACCGCACCGACAGGGAATTTCAGCAAACTTCCCTCTCCCTTTGATCCTCTCACGGGTCTCATCTGTTCCTATCAGAACTTTTGAAGAGGGATGTCTGATGTTTTCCTCTGAAGTCGATGTGAGAAAGCGAGGAGCCTTTGTTTTAAGTTACCTCGAGAAAGGAGGAGGTTGACACGTGCAAAATGGAGTTTTCAGTCGTTTGTTTGAGTCACTGCAACACAAGAGGAGGAACCTGTCGGTGACAAGGCAGCAGGTTGGTTGTTATTCCTGAACTGGTGAAAAAAAAAGAATATTAAACCCACCAGGAACGTGTTCTGGAAATTCCACTATTTCTTATTATTCCTGAAGGATAAATACATGTTTATGGAACGAGGCACTGGCAAAGAGGCAAGTGAGGAACGAGGGTTTGGTGACAGAATCATGTGACAGCACCTCACCAGGTTTGGCAGCAGAAGGGTTTTGTTCTGCACAGTAAAAATGCTCCCCGAGTGAAAAGGTTTAACTTTAAATATATAACGAAGCAAAATGCAGTAATTTGAATAATTATTTACCTCATGACTCCACCCAAGGCTCCTCTACAGCAATGATTTTACCCCCAAGTACCAAATCGATGCTGGAGAGCCCAGACAGGGAGTTCACACCTGGATGCTGCCTCACTCAGTGGCTCAGAGGAGGAAATATCTGTGAATTCCCAATATGCAGCATTTACTAACAGCTATTTTTGTCCCAGTTCTCACTAAACACATCAAAAAGTCTTCCAGAAACTTTATTGAGCTCTGAATGTGGGTGAAAAGAATTTGATGAGGCTTTTCAAGATGGTTTTCTGGACTGATCCCTGAAATTCTGGGCACTATTTAGGTCCTTTTTCACAGAGCTGAGTCGAGATTTGCTCCTAAAACATGGGAAAAAAGAGAAATATTCAGGGATTTTCAGCATCCCTGCTACGGCATGGCAGCAACGTGCCGCACAGTGACTGATTTCCTCAAGTTCCCAGCCAGCAGGTTTGGTTAAACTCCATAAATTTCGACAGAAAGGGCCTCCAACCGTCCTGCCTCACACGTCAAAAGAGACATTTTATCACAACATCCATCAGCCATCCCAGCTCCTCCGAGTGGGAAGTTCTGGGATTTCTGCTTTCACATTCTGCCAGATGCTGGGCTCTTTCATTCCGTGCCAGACAGGAACAGCCTCATAACTCACAGGCAGCACACGATGCCATAAACCTTTTTGCGAGACATGCTTCCCATCCGTGAGGGTTAAAAAACATGACCCCATATATTTAAAAAAACAATAAATGAGGAATCCGCTGGAATAAGCAGCCCATTAGGCATGGCACCGGCTTTAAGCAGGAATTCTGCCTCCTCAGGTTTTCTAACACTTCCCAGATGGATAAAGAAACATTGACCAGAATAGAACCAGCCTATAAAAGGTTGATTTTGATACAGTTCTGAGGGGAACCTGTCTCCTCACCTGGCACCCGGCACATCTGGCACACAGGCCCCGAGCCCAGAGCCTGGAATGCCACATCCCAGAGCAGATGGATGGCTCAGGATCAGCAGGGCTGGGAGCACTTCCAGGTGTCTTTGCCACCAGCAGATCCCAGGACGGAGCTCCAGGTCCTCCTGCTCCTTCTGGATCTCTCCATCCAGGACCTGGGACCTCAGGAAAGAGCAGTGCTGACACAAACCAGCCCCTTTCCCAGTCCAGCTTCAGTGTGGACCAAATTCAGGTCCCAGTAAAGTTAATCCAGACTATTTCCAGCCTCCAACCTTGGTGACAGCCTCAGAACTGAATTATTGACACCTAAATTCCCTAAACACCCAGATTTGGAGTGGGGCCAGCCATAAATGTAAACATCTCCCAAAACACCCAACCTGCAAACATTCCCTGTTCCCCACAGGCCGTGTTGGACGTGGCAGCATCCCTGAGGTGCTGCTGGAAGGGATACCTGGAGAGAAAGGAGATGAGAAGCCCCTCACTCTCCCCATGGGAGCAAGGAGGAGCAGCTCACGCTTCCCAGGAAAAATATTCCTGTTTAATCCCTACCGAGGAGATTATAAAGCTTTTAAAGCTCGACTTCTTCGTCTTAAACTGAACATTAAAAGCCACAATAAGAACTGAGATGAATTAATGTCTGCCTCAGCCTCAGATCCATTTGGATAATCCCACATCAGGGCTCTTGTTGGAAGGATGTCCCTGGAAACGGCACATCCCGGTTTAGGAAGGTTGATAAAACTCTCTCTTTGGTAAAAATACAAACTGGGAGTTTCCAGACACAGGGGAAGATGTGCTGGTAAAGGATTCCCAGTAAATCCCCAGAAAGCAGAGTCAGAGCCAGGCAGTTTTCTGGGAAAAGGCCGTTTCCTCCCACTGTCCATCGGGATGGACGTTCCAGCAGGCAGGGACACAAGGCCCTGAGATAAAAGAGGAAATCCCTTTCAGGTTCCCAGCAACACATCCAGGGGGGAATGGCTTCCCAAAAAGAAAACAAACCATGCAAAGACTTATCTGGCATAACTGCAGCGCTCACTTAAAAGCCTCTTTTCCCAGTGGTAGCCAGCAAATCTCTGGAAATGCCAGAAGAAAGGGATTGTTCATGTAAACACATCCATTTCCAGGGGAAGTTTACTCTTCCTATAGCCAGAGGATGTTTACTTTTGTGGGAAAAGAGCACGTTCAAACCTTTCCTCCCTTCTCTGCCATCCCCGTTTTCCTGGCACTCAGGAACAGACATTCCTCATTCCCGAGGTTCAGCAGGTCAGGGGAAAGGGGAGCCCCAGTGTATACACGAGGGAAAATAAATACAGGGAATGAAATGGATAAACAAAAAGGGCTGAGCTGGAGTTTGAAGGCAAAAAATTCCTGGCTGAGAACTGTCAGCTCTGCAGGGTGATCCTAAATTTCCCCTGGACCACAGGCTGAGATCCCCATTGCCTCCCTGTGCCCTTCTGAGCCGCAGGGAATGCGGCTGGAATGCTGGGGAGGCCGGGCGGGCTCAGTTCCTGACGCTTTCGAGATGCAAAATCAATGCCAACGATTTAAACTCGGGTTTAACACAGTCCTAATGAAGTTTAATGGGCGCCATTAGGAAAATCGGGAGCGCCAGCGCAATCCATCATTGCATGGATAAGGGAATAAGGGATATCTCGTTGTTTGTATCACCACTTAACCAGCTTCTGCTGTATCCAAAGGGAAAAGCACCAGGGAGAATTCCAGGGCCTCCAGGTGGATCCCACCCAGTTGACAGCAGGGTGGAATGGGGAATAAAAGCAGCAAAGAGCCACATGAAGGATGAAAACCCTGGGTTTGGGGTTTCCAGCCCGATTCCAGGATCTTATCCCAAAGTTTTGAAGACTCCAAGGATGGAGTTTGCGCAGCTTCTCTGGGTTCCTGGAAGAGCAGAGAGGGAATGGCTGAAAATCCACGTTTTCCTTGTGAAGCAGCTTCTCTGCTCTTCTCTGGCTCTTCTGCTTCCAGAGCGAGGAATCCAGCAAGTGTGGGCATGGAAGGAGAATCCCAGTTTGGTCTCGGAGTTCAGTTTCCAGGCAGAGGGAGGTGGTGACTGGGAAAGTTCCCTCTGCATCCCTCTCTCCGGAATTCCTGAGGCTCTTCCCTGTGCTGCAGCCTGCTCAAGGTGCCAAGAGGAAAGCACTGTCCCAAAAAAAGAGAGAAGAATCACGGAATGGTTTGAGTGGGAAGGAATCTTAAATCTCATTTCATTCCAAGGGCAGGGACACCTCCCACTATCCCAGGCTGCTCCAAGCCCCGTCCAGCCTGGCCTTGGACATTCCAGGGATCCAGGGGCAGCCACAGCTTCTCTGGGAATTCCAGCCTAGCTCCTCCTCAACCTCCCAGCCAGGAATTCCTTCCCAATATCCCATCCATCCCTGCCCTCGGGCAGTGGGAAGCCATTCCCTGGGTCCTGTCCCTCCATCCCTTGTCCCCAGTCCCTCTCCAGCTCTCCTAGAGCCCCTTTAGGCCCTGCAAGGTGCTCTGAGGTCTTTCCAGAGCCTTCTCTCCAGCAGCCCCACGTCCTTCCCACGCTGGGATCCCTGAGCTAAAAGAGCATCTCAGTCACGACAGGAAAACCTGGTCACGAACTTCAGGTGTCACCTCCACAACTGCCGCAGGTTTGGGACACGGAGGAGTTTCCCTGAACTGAACCCACGGGGATTTTTCCAAAAAGGAGGAATTAAGAATCCTGTCGTGTGCATTCCTTCCTCTCCCTCAAACGGAGAGCAGCAATCTCCGAGGGAAGAATTTAATCAAAGCCAGCTGCTAATTACTTTCCTGACACCAGGGGAGAAGGATGTTGGCATCCGAAAGATCTGGAAGATTTTTCCTTATTAATATTTGATAAATCCGTAATTGGATCGTTTGATTTCGCAGTCTCCTTTGAATAGAAACTTTATTGAAATGAATCTTTATGAATTCAGGCCACAAACTTCAGGGGCTGATAACTCAGGGATTGATTGGAGTATCTTGAAGTGGCAGCCCTGGAGAGGAGATAAATTGGGATTGCCTAAGGACAAGTCAATACAGGCTGGATGTAATCCAGAGTGCCTCCTATTAGAGGACATAAATTACATTCTGTAAAGAGTTAAAAGCTGAATTTCTCCAATTTCTCATCTTTTTTTTTTCCCCTTTTGCTGAAGTTCAGAGATTCCACATGAATATTTCATTCAAAAGCAAATGAGAATTAAGTGTGCTAACATTGAATTAATAAAAGAGTTGAGTGGCATCCAATAGTGAGCAAATGTGCTCATGAAAAAGTCCAAAAATCGAAATTGCAACATTATAGCTTCTTAATACATCATATTGTTTAGGAGTGGATATCATAATAATCCCGATAAAAATAAAGCCAAAACTTAATTAAATGCAATAAGGACACTGTAGGGCTGAGTATTATTACCACAAAACCGATGTCTTGCTCTGATTTTGAACTATTGAAACCTCTGGAACTGGTTTATGTTAATAAATTTCTACTAATAAACCAGTGGCAAAGGAAAATAAATGTCCAGCAACCTCTGGTTAAAAGTAAAACAAATTAAAGGCCTTGTGCAGAGTCGCTGAGGGATGGGAACGCCCAACCTTTTATTTGGGAGAGATTAAAATTCCCTTTCCTTAGCCAGCAACGCCGCTTGGAGCAGACAGCAAAGAAATGGCAAAAAAATTGAGAAAGAAAATCCCGAATCCTGGTACTCCAAAGGGGTTTGTGTGTGTTTTCCCCCCAGAGCAGGAGCAACCAGCGAAGCAGGGCTTTGGGAGGAGCTTTAGAGGGGCTTTGGGATCGGGCACCTCTCCCTTGGTATTTTTAATCCCACGTTTCGAGAGTTGCGTTGGCTCGCCCAGCACTGCACACTCGCAGAGATCCTGGATTCCATCCCCCTCTGGAATGACGGCTAAAACTGGAAGTGGATGGGGAAAAAGTCCAACATTTCGGAGCGAATTCATGGAATCCCAGACTGGTTTGGGTTGGAGGGACCTTAAAGCCCATCCCAATCCACCCCTGCCATGGGCAGGGACACCTTCCACTATCCCAGGGCGCTCCAAGCCTTATCCAGCCTGGCCTGGGACATTCCCAGGGATGGGACAGCCGCAGCTCCTCTGGAATTCCGATGGATAACGCAGTAAAACTCCGAGCCCCGTGCTGGGATCTTTCCAAGCTGCCCCTGGAGCTCCGGCAGCCCTGGGGCTGTGACCATTCTCCGGGGAGCCTGTCCAGTGCTTTTCCATTAAAAAAACCACCCCCCAAAAAAATCCAACTGGGAGGGAAGCCATTGAAGAAGGTTTTTAATATATTTTTTGTTATTTTGTATAAATTATTCGAGGTATTTCCCTTGAAGTCACAGTTTTGTGGCAGAAGTGCCACTGATGCTTCCCATTCCCAGCAAACCCCCAGCCTCGCCCCTTTCCTTCGCGGAAACACTCCCCCCTCGCCAATTCCCTTCAGTAAAACCCCTTCTTCCCTTTTTT
>VXBT01002227.1:0-40629 GCA_013400235.1 Oriolus oriolus | reverse complement strand
TGAAGTATTTTTGACCTGCCTACATCTACCCTGTTCTTCCAAGATGGCTAGTGTCTGCTTTTAAAACAAAAATGATGCTAGGGAGAGCCTGTAAGTTATATTGCAGCAAATCTAGGAAAGCTCTGGCTGGAGGTTAGGGACAGAAATAAACTCTTCAGGTGTTGGCATCTGCATCAGGACTGTTGTATCTTTAACTCTTGCCTGCTCCAATTTATTTGGCATTGCGTAGCTTTTTGTTCAGATTGCATTAGTTCATAGCTGGGGTTATAAGTAAGTCTTGGGAGTTTTTTCTTCCCTTTCCTTGCGAAGTACAGAGCAGTGACTTCTGTGCTCTAGAAAGAATGTTTCACAGAATCAATTCGGTTGGAAAAAGACCTCTGAGATCAAGTCCAGCCTGTGACCAAACACCACCATGTCAACCAGACCATGACACTGAGCGCTACATACAGTCTTTCCTTAAACAGCTTCAGGGACAGACTCCACCACCTCCCTGGATGGTCCTTTTCAGTGTCTAATCGCCATTTCTGTGAAGAAGTTCTTCCTAATGTTCAACCTAAACCTGCTCTGGTGCAGCTTAAGACTGTGTCCTCTTGTCTTGTCACTGTTTGTCTGGGAGTAGAGCCCGACTCCCACCTGGCTACACCCTCCTTCAGGCAGTCGTAGAGAGCGATAAGGTCACCCCGAGCCTCCTTTTCTCAAGGCTAAACACCCCCGGCTCCCTCAGTCACTCCTCATAGGACTTCCCCTCTAGACCCTTCACCGGCTTCCCTGACCTTCTGTGGACATGCTCCAGCACCTCAACATCCTTCCTGAATTGAGGGGCCCAGAACTGGACACAGCACTCAAGATGTGGCCTCACCTGTGCCAAGTACAGGGGGAACAAACTCTCTGTAAGTAGTGGGTTTTGTATGGTTGTCATCTAAACCCTATGCTAGATCTCTTTCTAGTAAAAAGAAAACATACTATGAAGGAGGTGTTTTATTGAATAGAAACATAATGATGGTACTGGGAAGGAGTTTCCCTGTTCTCAGAATGGACTTCAGTTTTGTTAGACTACTTGTGTGATGCATAATTTCTGCAACTGTAGTAGTGCAGAAAAACTGAGCATAATGAAATTTGGGCTGAGCCTAAAACCCACTTTTAACACTAGGTTGGTGCATTTAATTTGATTTTTAATTTGCAGATTAATTACTATACGATGTCAACTTGAAATAAGAGGGTTATGGGAAATTAACTTCTTCCAAGAAAAATTTGTGTCTATTACTAGATGTTTTTATGGCCAACCAAACATCATCTTCTTCTAGGTAGCAGCCAACAAGCCTCCTTTGGTACATGTTGAGCTGAGCTTTATTTGGTAAAACTATTAAATATTGCTGTGTCACATTTGCTCTGAACGCAAATCACTACGATCTGATGTTAGACTGGGTGAAAGGGATGCACAGTCCAGAATCCGTCATCTGTTAGGCCCTTTGTGTGGTTGAAGCACGGAACTTGTCCAGAATAGTCTACGGATGCTACACAAACAGGATGAGAGAGCCACTGCAATGCTTTGTTCATCATCTGTAGTGACTGTAAGAGGTGCTCACATTAAGGACACTGGGCTGGCATTGAAGGAGCCCTGTAGACACATGGGGCATTTTACAAAATGTTCTTTGTCTTGTCTTGTCAAAATGTTCTTTGACAAGAGTAAGAGTAATTTAGTGAATAGAGACGAAGCCTTCTATCTGGTTCATATTCATTATTCTGGATAAATTAACACTTTTATGTAAAATATGTGTATCTTATAATAGCATAATTGACTTAATCTGTAGGTAGAAAGTGTTTTGCTTTTTATAAATAACTCATGGGAAAACTTTCTTCCAAAACAAATTCGGCATGTATGTTTACAGTATTTAATTAAGTACAATATTTAATTTTGGAATAGCTGAAGAAATTGTTAAGTGAATAGGTTTCAGGGTGCTTAAACACAAAAGCAAAGAGGTTTTTTTTTTAATAAGAACTTCTGCTTATTCCTGGTTTTTAAAAATAAAAGCCTGAGCAGTTTCTTGAAGCGCCCCAGCACAGAACCTGATGTACTGACAAGTCACACTCCTCTGCACAGACTTTGTCCATGAGGCAGCTGCGGCAATTCTCTAAGAGCAAAAAATAAAGCTGGGGTTGTGTAACTTAACCTGGGGAAGGAGGGGGACATTCCTGGTGCTGAAGAGAAAGCCATCAAGTCAGGGCCTGGGTATGTAGGCTTGTGAGACATATGCTATGCAGGCTTCACAAATAAATCTCAGAGTGTATTGTGGAGAATCTGGGTAAACTTCTCATTGGTGGAGGCAGAGTTATCCTTTGTCGTGCCTCATCATTTGAAATGTCAGAGGGACCTGCACTGAGTTCGAAGCCACCCTGCTTTTTTACTTACCCCCTCTGGGATTTCTTTCTTGTACTGTGTTAATTGCTCTGGCCTCTTGTGCACTTCCATTACAGCCACCCCAGGTCTTCTCTCCTGTGCTTTGAAGGGTAGGTTCAAAATAAAGCCTCTCAGCACAGAGAAACCAGCATGTGGGATTTGATGTGAAGGGTGGAAGTGTGAAAGGGCTTGCAGCTCCGAAGCACAGCCAGGGAAACAGCCTGGTGTGGCACATCATGGAGCTGGCACATTCACAGGGCAAGATTTGGTTCCAGTCAGTTAAGACGAGGTTTGAAATCTATTACTGACATGCCTCTGAGTTCTGTTGTGCTTGTCACCCCAAGTGCAATTACGCAGGCTATGCCACAACACTGAGCTTAAAACACATGGGCAGAAAGCCAAATTCTACACTTAACAAGCACTTTAAATAGAAAACTACAGCACAACTGACCTGCAGGTACCTTTCCTTTTATAAGGAAAGCTGGCATTTCTAACTGCTTTAATTATAAATGCATTGATAAATGCTGTTGTGTAATATTTGTTCACTAAAATAATGTTTAGTCACAGCTTAATGTGATTGCTATGTACAGTTTGAGTTTCAGGCAGAATATAAAGCCTTTACCTTCTCTAATTTTGTTAACCTTGTGTAAATAGGTGCAGCAAAAGGAATACTTAGGGCATTTTCCAATGATACTGTGGCAACCATGGCAAACCACCAAGGTCCACACTAATAAACCATTGAGATAATTTTGTAGTGTTTAAGTATGTCTGCAATGCAGCAGTGGCACATTTGACTTGTCTCAAGCACAGCAGTAGGGTCTGTTAGCAACAGCATGATATTTAACACCAGTTGTGAACTGACCCAGCTAAGAGTTGGTTTTGCAGCCCATGCTTAATCCCACGTTGCCATGGTTCAGCCACCACCTGTATCCGTGATAATGGATGCAAAGCCGGTACAGTTGCAGCTGTAAATCTCCAAGTCACAGCAGTGAGGGCCATGTAGACAGAAACTTGGGAAGCTGCTCTGATGTGGCTTCAGGTGCTGATGGTACAAAGATGCTGGTAGCTTTGTTGGTGTTAAAACTTAGCTAGACCTGGCTTCACTGCTTCTGTTGGCTCATCCCATATTTTGTAAAATGTAAATTCTGATCAAAGCTCATGTTGTGGTTGAAGTTGTGGAGCCTTCTTGTTTGTGTCTAAGATAGATGGATTGGGGGAAGAGGAGTGCTATACAGGATTTTGCTGCACTTTTACTATTGAGAAATTCCTGGAAATTGTATTATATCATCCTAGGACTTGGCTACCTGCAGAGCTTAGCTGAATTTGCCACTTGGTTTCATGGCTGTCACAGCTGGAAAGTTTAACAGCTTGAGCCTCACTTAGTTAAAACATCCATATTGTTATGGGGATTATCTACTTACTAATTGCTTTATGGAGGTTCTGTGACCTTTTTTAGAAAAGATATGTGTATGTGCATTACAAGGCCTAGATGAGTTTGGGAAATCTTCTGTGACTTTGTTTCTCTGGGTAACAAAATTGAAGGAGACTTCCGTTTTTGAGTTACTGAAAGTGACAGCATAGGTGTGCATAAACGTGGTTTGGATGTTTACCTCTGATTGCCTCAGTGCCTTGGAATTTAAGCTATCAGACTTTTTACAGTTTTACAGGAAGCCTCACTGCTGAGAGTATAATTAAAACAAAGCTGTTCCTATGTCAGGAACTTGGGATTCTTAGGACAGAAGATCTGAAAGACTACTAAAAGTTAAAAAAACCCACAAAAGCCAGATTTCAAAAATCACTGTTTCTGGCAACTGATTTCCTAGAAGTTATGGTGAACGGAAGGAAAGCCCAAGATAGATGAGCTGAGGTGCTGGTGTTGATGAAGTGGTTGTCTTGGCAACTGCAGTCACTTAAATATCCTGAGGAAAATAGCAAGCAAATGTTAAGATTGAGAAATGGCAACGGGATGACAGAAGAACCAGGAGCAATGAGCAGCTTGAGGCTTACGCAGGGAGTTGATCTGACTAAGTAGCAAGTTGCTGTTTTCAGCGGTAGGATTCTCGGGTGTTGTAACCCCGATGGTTCTTCTCTTGTAATGACAATGTGCCTGGCTGCCTTCTTGCTGCATGAGGCCAGATCTCTGGGGAGACACCTTCCAGGGTATATTTGTTCCCAAAAAGGTGACTGATGCATGTGGTATGAATTCAGGTTCTACAGGAGTGCTGTATTTTGCAGCCCCACTGTTTACTGTAGTCATACAAATATTTCAGCAAGATCCCAGTGCAAAATAAACCCCACCTGCAACCAGGTACTGGTATGAGAATTGTATTCCGTGTCAGAGATAAACTGCTGGAGCTGCAAACGTGTGAGGGATTGCTCTAGGTCCCTGTAGTGCTTTCCATGGTGAGAAACTGAGCCATCTTGCCATATGTGTTTTGCTAGTCATGATTGCAGGTGCTGATTTGTGGTTCTGTAGGTAAAAACTGTTAAGTTTTAATCTTTTGTTTCTGTCATGAAGCACTTAATTCTCTTTCACTTCAGTACAAAAAGCACAACCCGGAGAAAGCCCAACTGAGTAAAATGAGTGGAATTTGAGCCAGTTTTTTTCCTGCTGCCACAAGCATATTTGTAACTGCCAACTATGACAGGTATTTCGACAGGCACTGAATCTTAAGCAGAACACCAGGTGCTCAGAGAAGTTAAAGAAGACTAGGTGTACTCTTTCTGCCTTTCATCTAATACTTGGTTTCTGAGCTTCTCTTTGTGTAGTAACTTGTGAAAAGTCATAGTTGAAAGCTTCATTCAAATGGAAGTGAAAAACTTGTAAGCTACTTCTTGCTGCAAAGGCCAGCAAATGGTGAAAACTGCTGGTAGGATTAACTTCCTATCACATTTATTCTCTTCTTTTTTCTAGGAAAAATCCTACCCTACAGATACAGGAACAGTCACTCTATTTTTTTTTTTTCTTGTACCTGCATGTTTAAAAGCTACTTGCCTTTACTGATAGTAGTCAGGGTACTAGGAGGACTTGATGCTTCTGTGATACAGATCCAGCTTGGTGCTCTGGTTATTTCATTCAGTCATTTGGCCATCTATTTCTGCTTAGCCACATTTTTCAACACAGGCAAAATCTCTGCTAACTTTAATACCAATGTAAGCCTGTGCTACAGTTAATAGTTGATTTACTTCTGAAGCTTTGTCTAATTAGAGGGAGGTTTTCCTTGGCAAGTGGTATCAGCTTCTGAAGTACTGAAATGTTAGAAATTGCAGTCCCTGGTGTAATGCAGTTACTGATGGTAGGTGTTTTATTTGTGGGTAACTTTTGCTGTAGGAGCAATGGTGAAAATACCTGTTAAGGCTTTTCCGCCTTCCTGGCTTGTAAGTTTTTAACCTATATTACATCTCCCTCTGACCCTTCAAGATTTTTTTACACTGGAAGTGCTAATCTGATACAAGATTTCTTAGGGTGTCTGTAACTTCATCTGACACCAGTCAACAGATTAAGGTTTACAAATCACTTTTGAAAGTAGAGTGATATGTTTTCCAAATATTTCCTATCATTGCAAAGAATATTTAATTAAAAACTGAGGAAGTATGGGATAAAACCTGGATCACTTTATGTAATCATTTGGAATTCTGTGCTTAGAGTGGTCTGCTCTGCTGTTAAGATCCACTACATTTATCCTTCTATTTTTACAGGTTTAACAGCTAAAAGTTCCAAATAGGCCTGGTACAATCAAACCCACCCTTTTGTCAAAATGAAGCTTGATATAGGAAGTTTCATAAACTAGGCACTACTGCTACATAGAGTAGTCTTGAGTTTCCTGAAGAGAGCATATGGTTGCTGGTACTTCAGTGGAGATGACTTGGTAGTTACAGATCCTTTGTCTGAACAATGTCTCTGCCATTTCATGGGGCTAATGGCAAATTAAGCTTTTTGTAGGTGCAAGGAAAGCAGACTGCTAAAAATATTTGGGGTTTGTGCATCTTTAATTGTTTTATCCGACTTGGACTAGAACAGTATCTTGGAGTCTAAGGTATGAGGTCAAAGTGGTTAAACTCTTCTGAAATGAATACTCCTGCCACTGGAGCAAAGCTTCTCGCGAACAGAGATCTTGATTCTCTGATCCCTTTTACAGCAGAACAAGGCAAGCCTCTTAGGACACTTTTGGATTTTTTTTTTTTTTTTAGCTTTAGATGGTAGCTGTTTGCTGAAATCAGCAGAGAATTGCTTACTTAGGTGTTTCATGGTGATAGTCTGGGTGTTTTGCTGTGATGATCTGACTTTGAGGGTGTCACATCAGCTTCTGTGACTTAAATGTCTCAATTCTAGTTGAATGTGTTGCAAGCATTTGTGAATGTGAATCAGTGGAAGTTTGGCTTGAGTTGCTTTTATTCCAAGATAAATGTAATGTACAGTCGTATAAGCTAACTAGAGGAGCCTGAACCTGAGCTAGTGAAATCTAGCTTGATTTTGGTTTTTGTAATCTGATTCTTAGTGCAATTTACCTGTCAGTTGCTAGAAGAGTGGGCATGGTTTCTCGTGCTCTGCACTAAGCGAAACAATCAGAAAGAAAAACATATGTATGATATAGTGGCTGACTTATACCACAAGGTGTGGTATTCCTTTAATCCTTTTATAAACTTTTTTATCCTAGCTAATGTAATTGTGGATGTTCTCATTACCCATACAATGCCTAATTTCTTTTGAACTCTGCTAAACTGTTGGCCTTAATGTTGCTTAGCAATAATTAGCAAAACACAGGTAGTTTGTGTATTAACTCTAGATCAAACCTTCAGAATTTTGTCTGTGCTGACCTGTCATGCTTTTATATTGGTAAGACTTCCACTGCTGAATGGTGAATGGGAACTCATCCAGATGGGTGCTCCAGTCAGCCTCGCTGCCAGCCCTTAGCTTGGATCTTTTCTTAATTTTGTCTTTAAAGCTTTTGCATTGTGTTCCCATTTGACATGCCAGGCTTTTAAGAATGCTGGATAGCCTCCTTCCCAAACTATGGAGTATGCTATAGGAAGCTTCACCTTCACAAAGTAAACAAAGCATCTGTATCCCTTTTTATGGAAACTTGAGATGCGTTGCTGGATCTCATCCTGCTCTTTGCAGTTTAACCATGCTGCTCTTACAGGAGCATACAGGTTATTATAAAGGATAGAGGAGTAGTGGTACTTGGTGTTCAGATGTTTCAGATGTCTGATCTGGAGGTTGCATTACTTTGCTAGGGTACTGGAGAGCCCTTCATTTTGTGATTTTGATTCCATGTTCTTCCTTTCTCAGATGTTTGTTCTAGGCAAGTTTGGTTGTTCAAGGTCAAAGTTCCACTTAAAGTTAAGGAATAATACCGGATTCTTAAAGAATCCCTGCTATGCTTTTGTACAAATATTTTTATCCCATACATCTTGCCTTGTAACTATCACCATTTTAGAGCAATCTGTGTTAAGTAGGGTAAAGAACTAAAATTGTGCAGAGGTGCCTGAAATATCAACAGCTTCAGTACGGAAGAGTGGCATTAAGGGCCACCCCACTTATTTTACATGCCCAGCTTTGGAGTGGGGCTTGGAGAGGTTCAGCCATCTCTTGTCTGGGGACAACTGTGTCCTCCTCAGGGAATGGCTCCTGCGGGAAATTTAATATGTGGCTCTCAGCCAAAAGTACTGGAGATGTATTTAGTTCCCACTACAGCTTAAAGGGACTAATGGGACTTAAACCCCATATCTTCCAGGGGTTTTTTGAGGTAATGTAGTTATCAGGCTGTGGGTTTATATTGAGGAATCCTTCCTTTCCCTTGTTGAAACTTTTGCCTCCTGGGCTCTTGGCTGTGTAGTGGGATAGAGCCAAAACCCAGCCAGCAATGAAGGAACTTGCCTCTGTACCTTAAGGTGCTCAGCTGGAAGGAGGAATTGCTCCTGTTTATCACCTCACATGCCAGTGTGAATTGTTACTGATCCTGACATTTTTTTCCAAGCTCTGTGCTCCGAGCTGTCAGTCTCCTTTTGTTTTCTGGCTTGGGCTTTTGCATTCCTCTCTGGACAGTGGCCTGATGCCAAGGGGAAAGCTGAAGAGAGCTGTGCTTACTGCCCTTTAGGACAGGGCATCCACCCAGAAGGTGGAGGATGCAAAGTGCCTTTGGGCCAAATGCCCCAATGCCAGCTGATTGAATAAGGTGTCCCAGTTTAGCTGATTTTTTTTTTTTTTTTTTTAATAGGAAAATAGGACAATCATCTGAATGAAATGTGTGGTACAAGTGGTCACGTACAGAATTTCAGGCTCTGAGTCAGCCTCGTACACACATATCTACTTGTAACCTTGAGTTCAGTATTAAATTCCCAGAGCTCAGTGTTCAAGGCATGTTCAGGGCATTTTGTTTCTTGTCACTATTGCTGGTCAGGTCAGCAAGCAGTACTGAGAAGGAACATAAGGAGAATCCTGGGTCTAGAACCTGGAGTTCTCAAGGGTGGGTCCCTAGTCTGCACTACTCCTGAGATGCATTTCACAAGTACCAGGCTTGTCGTGCTCACCCATGCGATGCTTGTGGTGCTACTCCTGTTCTAGCAGGGTCCAGAAGATCGAAGGATAAGCTGCTTTTAGGTAGCTATTAATTACTCTGTTCTGGAGAGTGCAGGATATTCTTTTCCTCTTTAAACTTTTGTTCTTGTATTTTTGGAGGACACATCTATTATAGGGGTTGAGAAGGTAGCCTCATACAGTTTCTGTCCCATGCTCAGTGCCTAGCACTGTCTTTGTGGCAGAAAATCTTCCAGTGCAACAGGGAGATGACTTCAAAGTCCATCCTTATAAACACTTTGTCACTTTTTTTTTTTTCTGGTGAAATTTTCTCATTAGTTTGCTGTAGTCAGTAGTCTCTTGGATGAAGCTGTGATTTTAAAGACAGCATTTCACACTGGAAGCAATTTCAATGTCCTATGATAACATATACAAGAATGTCAGATCAGTCAGTGTTTAATTTGCAAATTGAAAATCTTGCTAATGTGGCTTTTTGTGTTAAACTACTGAACTGTAAGAATAATGAATTAGTGATGCACACTTCCATGATCATTAATCTGATATTGCAATAGCTGTGTTTAAAGCTAACTGCTCACAGTAAAAAAGCAAATGAGCTGTGTGTTACCTTAGATATAATTAGATATGCTCCCTGATATGTTTATTTTGGAGATTGGAGCAGAAGCATAAACCCCCCTACAATACAGGCTGCAGTGCCCAGCGCAGAAGTGGTTGTACAGGGAATGCGAGCTCTGCAGCACACACAGCTTAGTGCACAGTGTGGGTTACTCTGCCCTGGATTTGCTGAGAATTTTTTTTTTCGTGCTGATAGGAGTATCACAGCATTTTAATCCTGGTTGCTGCAGTAGTTACAGCCCTATGAGAAATACGAGATCTGGTGTCCATAGACTTAGTACCCTGAAAAAGTGGGCAGCATTGCAGCAAACATGAAGGAAGTTGTGCATACATCATTGCTACGATGCTCCTGAGGTCAATTCCCCAGCACCCAACTCCTCAGTTTTTCCTCTGAGGAAGATCAGGGCTCTTGAACCTGAATTGCTGTCCTGCTTGCTGTTAATACAGGCTACAGACAACCACAGTGTTCAACCTTTGTGTCTCTGCAGGCTTTCTATTTTGAAAAGGTGACATGACTTCACTGAGCAACACTAAACAATACTTAATTATGTAGATGTCTCCCAGATACTTGTTTTGAAACACTTCGAAGCCATAAAATATACTGGATCTGCAGCAAAGCTGCCAGTATGTCTGCACTTATCACAAGGGCCATTTTGCCATCAGGAGAAGAAATACTTTGTCCTACAAAGTCTAAATTGACTCAAAAGTTTTTGATTGGTTATCTTGGTGTGATGTGGGTTTTCTGGGTTTTTTTTTTAAAAGTCATCTTTCTAGGTAGTGGTCTGGTGTTAGTTTTGGCATCTGAGTCTTCTTTCTCTGCTTTCATACATAAATATGTGCTTTGAATGATGCCTGGTTGGGAAGAGGGTAACTGAAAATATTGCACAGTAACTTGAGCGGCAAACAGGATGCTACTCAAATGAGGCTAACTTCTGTATAATGAGAGTGAAGGAGGATATTTTGAAAGTCTTCTCTTTTTACAGGAGGCAGTCAGTGCTGTTGGCGTATTTTATGGGTAAGATGTGCTACTGCTTGTGTAACATCCACTATGATGAGGCTGTGATTTGCTGGAGGCTCTTGAACCTGCAAAGTTAATCCAGCCCACAAATACAATAAGGGGTTTGTGGCTACTAATGAGCTGCAGAAATTATAGTTACTGTACAGTTCATTGTATGCAAACATAAGTAAATTAGAGCCCTCTTGAAAGCCCAGCATACTCTGAAGGGTGGTGACACATGATTTTTGCTGTCACTGGCCTCTGTAAGACTTGACTTCTGCTGAGTGTTTGCTTCTTCCACTCTTCCAAAAAGTCAAACATGGTATGTTAATGGCACGTTCCAGGGAGGTACATGTGCTGCTGAGGCTGTAATTCTAAAATGTGTGTTGTAAATCAGGTGATCATGAAGTCTGGCCAAAAATTGTTGGCTTGGCTGTCTTTATCACTAAACAAGCAAACAGGTCACTAATTTAACTTGCTTAGATTATTTTTCCCTGCTGCCATTCCCTGCCTTACACCTGCCAAGATACTATGCCAAGAGTTTTAGAATGGGAAGAAAAACCCTGACTATGTTTTGTCTTCCCAAAGTAGAAAAGTACTGATAGAGTATATTTACGCATGCATGTATGCAGTATTCAGATTATCAGCGAGTCTTCTACTCATGAGTCTTCTACAAAGACAGGCAACACAGGCATTTGTGGAGGATTTCAGTAGTAGCCAAAGGCTCCTAGTTGAGACTTTTTTCTGTGCATGCAATACCACACTTGTGGAAAGGTTCAGCTAGCTGGTTGGTCTAATGTAGTGACTGAACTGTTGACATTTAACTCTATAAATAGAGGTCTAAAGGGTGATTTCTTCCAAAATATACCTTTTAAATTAAACATGAGGGACTTTGTGGCTAGTTTGTTACCTGGCTGCACAGTAGTGCCAGGAGGGGTGGGAAGAGGAACCTCTGTTGTGACTTGCACCAGTTTGCTTCTCTTCTTGAGTAGGGCTAGTTTGGATGCTAAGTTGTTTTTAAGTAGTAATACTGAGGATTTATCAGACCCATAGCTGACTATAAGAGATGCAAAACAATGGTTTATACACTTCAGATTTTGTAGTGTTCAAATGCCAGTGGCAGTGCTGCCCACACTGTCGTCATTCATCTGGTTCTTAATAGTCTGTTTGACGTAGTAATTCCAATTTCTGCTTTTGTCCTGATTTGACAATGCATTGACTGTGGTGCTTGTTTGAGACCCTGAGCTGTCCAGCTCGGTGTGTTACTGGTAATGTGCTCTTACAGTACCTGTTAGACCTCACTTGTTTAAAATGCTTTAAATCTACACAAGCTCTGGGAGTGTTTTGGCATTGAGCTCCTAGTGCATTGCTGTTTCTCTCAGCAGCTGCTGTGCTGCAGTTGCTTGTGCACAGGCACAGCTGTGCTCATGAGCATCATCATAGCTGCTACTTGAGATGTCTGTAGTGGTGCAGAGAAAGCATGGAAATAGTGAGCAAGCTGGACACTGAGAAGATACCTGATGTTGTTCAAACATAGCGGGGAAGGGAGGGCATCTTCACTAGTGAGAAAAACCAAACTCAAGATGAGGTTTTTAGATAATTTGAAGTAAGTTCCATAGAAGTTTATGAGGTAGCAGAGTGGATACTTTCTACCTTGCTGGACAACTGTAACAATAAAGTTTACAAGGATGCCACTTCGTCTTTGTAGTACCTTCTTGGAGCTGAAATCTCCCTGCTCAGCTGAGAAGTCCAAGCTGCATCTTTAATGTCCCTTTACAACTAATTTTCACCTGTGCTCAACATCTAGTACCCCTTGAGCTTTCTCAGTGCTTTAATGAGTTCACTGTAACATTTTCTGTTGTTCTAAAGTGCCTCCTCACTGTTGACAGGCTCTTCACGCTGATCTTCAGGTGTTAGAAAGGTACATTATTTGTCAGTAGAACAGACTTATTAAAGTTTAGAGCTTGACATGTTTCAATTATTTCAGACCTGGGGAGAGATTAATAAAGCTTGGGAAGCAGGATGTACCACTGATAAGTGGGCACGAAGAATACAGTTTACCAGCTGCAAGGACATTTGGCAGAACTCCCAAGATCAGGAAGAAACTAATAAAGTCAACAACTGAGAAATCAGCTCCAAGTGGATAAAGAGTAATTCTGGCAAGGGAAAATGAGGACCACCAACTCATGGACCACTGGCCCAGGAAACCCACTGACTCGAAAGAAGAGAATTGCTTATTAGTCTGTGTGGTCTGAGAAGTGAGGGAATAATTTAACTAATAGAAGATAGACTACTAACTAATGAGGGAACTATGTAACTTGTAGCCAATGAACATTAATGCCTTTGTTTGCTAAAATGTATAAATACTGAAAGGTTTTGATAGTTACTGTGCTGGCTTTGCCAGCAGCCCCCATTTTTGTGCAGAACTGTAAATACATCAAATACCTCGAATTTATATGGGGATCAGCCTCTTGCACAGTGGGTGAAAGAACCCATTTTGGGACAACAACGCTACAGCACAGTGAAGCTGACTGCATGGAAAATGAGCTTAAAAGACTCTCCAGATCTGGCCTTGGCACTAATATGAGTTTACTTCCAAACAGTTGATATTTGAATCAAACTGTCGTATTTTAATTTATTGTCCTTTCCAATACTGATTTATGCACTAGATCACAATTGCTTCTGTCGGCTCAGTCCACTGTTTTCTCCTTGATACTGCCTGGTAGGTTTTAATAAAATACTTAAGGCAGCTGAACTTCCAGTGTGTATTTTGATGGAGAGGAAAAGAGCAACAAAAGAAAGGCTTTAAGTATCGTTTGGCCATCCACTGTAAATTAATACAGGCATTTGTGCAAACAGTTAGTAGCAAATGCAGATGAGATGCTGAATGTATAGTAGCAGCCTGTCTGCCTGAGAGGGACACCAGAGGCTTACCTGGAGTCTCCGCAGAGTGTTTCGACTAAGAATGTCAGAGCACTTACTACTCCTGATCTTTCATGTTAGCAGGAAGATAATTCTCAGTTAACCTTATGTATCTTAATTTTCCCACAGCCTTTTTTTATTTAGCATTATGACAGTTTGGTAAGTACCAGTTGAACTGTGTAGTGCTTGGAGAAATAATATTGGGATAAATATGTCTTTCTGAGAGGAATCCAGGAGTCTAAATGCTGACTTCTGGAGTGTGGGTAGTCGGTTTGGTGTCTTCTCTGAATCTTTCCTGTACAGACAGCTAAGTGCTTCAAGGCTGTGAAGTGACAGACTAAAACGGCACACATAGTACCTAAAATAAATTAGGATTTTAGATTATTCTAGATGATTTAGACCAAGTTAATGATCTAACAGACCACTTGCTGAAGACTAATAGCTGTCAACACATTGAAATTATAATATACTACCAAGTAGAAAATAATTAAATTACCATGTAGAAAACATTCAATCTGATGCTTTTTGTTTACATCTTGGGGACAGGGTAATTGTGTTAATGAAATTAAGGAGGTTTTCTTGAGTTAGATGACCAAGGGGTGGCAAGGCGGTTCCAAGGAAGGGAACTGAATGATCATGTAGCTTGTGATACTGTGATATCACTTGCTCCTGTACTTCATTTATGATACTCTGTGTGCAAGAGAGGTGAGTTTTATACTGATGTCTCTGCAAATCTCATGTGGTAAGTAGGGTCTGATGACCTAGTAAAAACATTTCTGAAAGGGGAGTGCCCTGGCTCCCCAGACATACCATGCTTCTGCATGTGCAGTTCATGCTCCAGATTCTATAGAGGAACTGCTGCTCTGCCATACGGACACTGCTTAGCAGTTGTGAAAATGCTGGTTACTAGAGTGGGATTGCAGACATTTTTGCCATAGTACACGACTTGAACCAAGCAGCTGCAGCTGGTTTCCTGGGATACCAGAGCAGAAGCCATGAACAGATTAGATGTTGTTCCCCTTTTGCTCTTGGGCTCATTGACGGGCTTGTCAGTGTTGTCTAATCAACTTACATTGCAGGTTTGTTTGAAGTGTACCATATTTGGAATGGATTAGCAAAATCAATATGATGTAATTTATTTTGCAGCACATGGAGCTGAAGGCTGGTGATACAGTCAAAGGCAAGGGTCTTTGTCATTCCCTCTGCTTTCTGTGGTAGGTACAGGTCATCTACTTGTGTAGCTCTCAAGTATCCTGTTAGGGAGATTAAGGATTCTTGGCAATGCTGCATATTAATGCCAATGCTTGTCTTAAAATGAGATAGGGGATAACTTGTCAAACCTTCTGATGTTATTTTTTTTAATACCTAGATGAGTTATATGATTTCTTACTTTTTATATTCATGCTGAAAAGTGGCAAGCTCTGACCTGAGCACTTCAAATATCAAAAAGTTCCTTGAAAAGCAATCCTTTTAAGAGCTTTTCTTTTGACGTAGTGAATAGTGAACAGTAACCTTCAGAACAAGACTTCTATAGTTTCTGTAACAGGATTTTTTTAGGAAATCTCTTTCCATTTGTGGTGATAATTCGTTGGGGTAGAGAGGACAACTTCTCTGAACTTCGAAGCTTAGCATGCTAATTTGAAACCCTATTGGGTGTCTTGAATTGCGGACTGAGACAGATCCTTACCCTACTGATAAGCCTGGTTGGGTTTGAACACGTTTAATATCGGTGATGTTGATAATGGACTGGAGTTAGTACACTTTAAAGTCCCTCAGCAACATTGTGGCTGAGAAGGGAGGAGACTGATCATCAAGAAATATGTAGCTGAAGGTACCCTGTTTAGGAGAGGGAAGTCCTTACTGACACATTTTTTTCACTTCCTCTGTTTCTAAATTGGACTTGACACTAAAACATAAATAATTAATGTAGTAAATACCATATGCGAGTTCTGCTACTTCCTGGGATAGTAATGGGTTTGATTTCCCCTCCTAATTTCACATGACAGTGGTAAATGTTCTGTCTCCTTCTCCAGCAGGTTTCAGAAAGCACCATCTTGTGCTGACCTAATTGATGCCAAAGGTGATAATTAAGTTTCTAAAAAACTCTGAAGATAGTCCTATTAGAGTAGGTATTCATGACTGTTCTGATAAGTGGGTGCAAAGTGGGAGTTAAAAGGGATTCTCTCATCATTGTGTGATTCTTTAGTATTGCTGTGCAGGGGAGGATAGCTCTGCTGCTACTGCAGTGTCTTTGTAGTAAAGGAGATGTTGATATGTAAGCATTGCTTCTGGATGTGTTCAGGTGCACTGAAGTGTTTTGTAAGAAAAAAAGCCCTGGGGGTTTGGTTTTGTTAGTTTTCTCCAAGAGATATGCCTGTTCATAAGAGCAGTGTGAGGATTTTAATTAAAATTAACAAGTTCAATATGGTAGTACCTGTGTGAAAATTAAAATGGCCAGTAGTGATGTTCCTTGTCCATGGGTTTGGTGCATAGGAAAAAATGCTGCCATGTCATGGAACCACTTTGTACTTTAAAGTCTGACGGTTACTGAGTTTCAGGTGTTTGCCATTATAAAAAGCAAGCTTCTTGGACTCAAGTTTTGAGTAGCATGGTGTAATCCTCTGTTTCCAGTGGGACAGTTAAAGTCCAAGTAGTTTTGGACATCTGCAGAATATTCTCTGTTGCACCAAATCCATCAGCATTGGCTACAGAACAGTATAAGACTGAGCAGGCAAGTGTAGTGTTAAAGGTCAGATGTGTAGAGATCTTTAGAGACAGTCGTGCTGCTTGGTTGAACTGTTTGTGTGCCTGATGCAGAAAATGTGTGATGGCGTGGCTGAGGTCTGTCTTGAAAGTGGTTTTGTGAGTGTGTGTCATGCAGGTCACCCAAACCCCTACTTTAGTGTACTTTATCGGTATTGATGGGGCTGTTCCTAAGGTGCATGTTTTTCACAGGGCAAGTTCAGGATTGGAGGGATGTGGAGGCAAATTGTCTGGATCTGGAAATGCATAACCCTTTTAGTATAGCAAAGAAGACCCTTGGATCTGATACTTAACTCCTCAGACTGTCAGTGCCACTGAAGGTCACTGCTGTTGCAGTGTCTGATGGAGACAGTTCTGCTCGTCTGAAAATGCTTTTCCTTAGAGATAATAAAAACTGGGCCAAGGTGGGGTAGGAGGGACTGAGCAGCAGCTCTAGTAAATAGTACTGGGTGTCCAAGAATAGGAACAAAAGGATCTTTATGGGTGATTTTTCTGGCAGGCTGCTTGGAATGAGTTTGTGCAGTTGTTCGCTATTTCTCCACCCTTACACTGTAGGTACATCCCCCATGTGTTTCTCAAAACTCTTCATAGTATGACAGGGGTGCATAACCTGGGATTTTTTGTGAGCTATTGTGTGCCAGTATCACCCCTTGTATAGCTAGATACTTTTGAAACTGAAAATCATAGCATAAAGATTTTCTTGGCTAAAATTTCCGTCCGATATCTGTTCCAATAGAGAAAAGCAGCTGAGAGCAGCATGGAGTAAAGGAGCTACAGGAACAGTTGACTCCTGTTGGTCATCTTGTGGTGTTCTCCCATGCCCACCAGTACTGTGATCTCCCCCGAGATCTGCCGAGACATACAGAGCTCTTAAATGCACATCACTGTATGCTTGTTCCACAGTAGCATCTGCAGAACTCTCTGGGCTTTTTTACAGGAAATGAATTCCATGCAGGAGTAAGATTCTAACCGTGTAAAAGTATAGCTTTGTAGGCAACATAGGGGTAAAGAAATTCTTCTTGTCTTCCAGTCATTTTGCAGTATAGTTTTCATCCAGAGGTCTAACACAGCAACATAATTTCTTATATTTATAATGTAAATAATGCTTACTATTTTATGTATTGTTTTCTAGCCACAGGATACTTCAAAGGCTGTACTTTTTATTTCAATATATCCAGGCTTTCTAAAACAAACCCTGAAAACTGGCAATTACTATAAACATACTGATCATGTGTAGAAGGCTTTTAAGCTACTCTGCAAACAGTTGTATAACTTTTGGTAGTATTTGGGGAAGAAAAAGTCGGCATCAGTTCTATTAATTATTTGATTTTGGGGAAATTCTGCTTTGCATACCAGAAGGAGTGTAGGAAAGATAGAGACCCGTGGCTGTCAGACAAATCTTTTGGCTGCTAAAAAACAAATCTCTGAAGTACTTTGACAGTGTCTAGCCTGCAATTGTTTCTGCAAAGTGCTGAAACAGCATTAAGCTTTTTCAGCGTCTGAACCTTTGTAACTACAAACAAAAGCTGGCTGTTTCATTCAGTACCTGATGCCAGATGCTCCAGTTCTTTAAGGGCTCTTACTGGAACCTAAATGGTACGTGAGGCGATGCAGCCAAATTGCCAAATGTGGTTTTTTGCTTTTCTTTTGTTCTAGGCTAAAGGAAGTGTTGCATTAGTATTAATGCTTATCAAAAAGGGTAATGTTACAGCGCCTCCTGAAAGAGTGAAAGCAGCTTTCCAGTTACGTGCCACATCAGTGTGGCTGCAACAGGTCACAGGACTGGAAAAACTCCACCGTTAATGACACCTGCTGGTCTTGCCAAATGGAGTTCAAACAGAACTGCTTCCAGTTGATACTATCAAAGTTCACACTCTGGAAAACTCCTTTTGCAGCAACAAAACATTCTCCAGTGTTGTTCCCTATGGAAGATACTGCTCTAACATCACTGTGAAATTGCTCAAAGGGTGTGTTTCTGCAGCACAAGGCTTACACATCATTGCCTTCTGTGTGCATAGACACAGTTTATTTAAAAATAGTGGTCTGCCTGTGTCAGTATAACTTGTTGGAGAAAACTGGTACCAACACTACTCTCTATTCTAGGAAACTTTAAGAATTCTTGAGGTAATAACTGAGGAGGGGTACAATTAGGGAAATGCATTAAACCAAGAAAAGCACAGAGAGGATGATAGTTTACTGTCGTTCTTAATTCAACGATGAGTATGCATTAAATGCAATTATGAAGTATGCAGTCAAAACAAAAGTGGATTTTTAACACAGCATGCAGTTAAAGATGTTGAACTCACTGCCACAGGATGTTGTGCGTCCACCTCCCTGCAAAAAATACTAGCCTGAAAGAGTTGTCAGGAAATAGCTCTATTCAGTTCATGCACTAAACACTGCATACAAGCTTAAGAGGACAAGAAGCAAGCTGTTTGGCTCCGTTACTGAATCAAGGCAAAGCAAAACTTGTAGGTAGAGCACTACTGAAAACATCCTACTTGGTCCCAGGCGTGTGTGTGGCTTACACGTCGCATTGCTGGTAACTTGCCTAGGAGTCATGGGTCTGTAGGCTACGTGAATGCCAGCAAGGCTCTTAGCTTATCCTTGAGCATCTGCTAATTCATAATCACATCTACTTTATCACCACTAGAGGCTCCTCCAAGTCATGCTTTGGATTCATTTCTGTGGGAGGAAGCAGCTTACACTCTAAGCAGCATGCAGATGTCTGAATCTGTCACTGTAACACCTCTTTACAAGCAGTGAATTAATTTTTTTTAACATCAAAATACAGCCATTCTCTTGGTACCATGGCCGAATCCAAATCATCTGTTTGAAACAGTTACTGGTTATTAACTACCGATGAACCTTAAAACATCTGCACCTAGAAGCTTGTTGTGTTGCTTGCTAGTAGATGGAAAAAACAGTCATGAAAATATTTAATGGCGAGTGAGGGTAAATAATTTTCTTTTACATCAACATATTTTATCCTAGTGTAGATAAGGCTTTAATTACCAGCACAGGTTATTTTATGGTTCACAGGCCTCATTGTGTAACTGTGGTAGGTTTCCCATGACAGGGCTGTACTTATAAAACACTGTTGACTTTTGCTGCAAATTGCTTATTACTGCATCGTAATTTGATAGGGTGTATTAGGTGCAGTGTGTCTTGCCTAACAACATGAAGACCTAAGTTTTCAAGAATTAATCTGATCAGACAGGGAAGAATAACATCATGGGATTGTCCAGCATTCAAGTATGGATCAATTGTCTGCTCTTTTCCAGTCTTGTGGTTTGGTAGCCTTGCCTATTCCATATACAATAAGTCTAGTGCTCAGTATTAGTTTTTTGCAGATGTGTGGGTATCATTTTTCTCTGGATGGAATAAGAGAACCCAGTTTCCAAACTGACTGTATGGATGCTGCATTTTCTGAGTGTGGAAGCGTGCTGGAGCACTGTACTTGAGCTATCAGACACAGAGTGCGCATTCTTACGAGTGGTCTCTGTAGGCACAGGTGACATCACCTGTATCATCACATGATGATACTGTTATTGAGAAAGTGGAGGAGCTTTTAGATGACTCTTCATGGGAAGGCAACATGCCTTGTTTCTGAGGAGGCTTCAGCATCTGAAGTTGCTGTATGGCTGCTGGCATACACAGGGGAACACTTTGGAAGGTCATTTTTTGTCTGTTTCTCTAGCATTCAGCTAAATGTTTAAGACCTTGAAAAGCAGAGCTGAAAAATAAGTTATCCAAGAGTCATGAGAAGGTCTAAGTAGAAAATTATGTCTCACAGTAGAAAATTTTTTCTGTCTGGAAGTTCTCTTTTTTTTTTTTTTCCCTTGGGATATCACCTGTTCCTACAAATCTTTATAAATGTAGCGCCTCTTGCAAGAGCTCTTGCTGTCAGTCTGATATGGCAGTTCATCTTGTTGCTCACCTTAGACTGGCGTGCTTTTTTCCCCATTGTTGGATTTGGGGGCTTTTTCATCAACGCTCCAGTTCTTACTATGAGCAGACTGTAGATCTACCATAGATCTTGTCTTATCTTCCCTGTCATGCCTCTTATGCGTGATCTGTCACAAATTTCTTCTAAAGTTAAGTCAGACACTTTGAATCAAGAGCAATGTCTATGACATGCTTAAATACAGGAAGAAAAATTAAATGCGTTCTAATTTCTCTTCAGATCCTTTCTTTGTACAGGCAGGAAATACTGCATAATGTGAAAGCTACTTTAAGGGTTGCTTTTACTCACACAGTTGTACAACTTTCCTTTGACTTTCCTACAAGTTCCATCTTTCTTCATCCAAACTATAAGATACTTTTCCTGTATTCTCCTCTTACATGTCTCATTAATTTTTTGCCTTGACCTTAATCCTCTTAACCTGTGGTAGGCTTAAGTGGTTCTTCCTGGCTGCTACTCTTGCCTTGTATGCTTTCAAACATAATGGTTCCAATTAATTAAATACAAGCTTGAATTTCAAGGCTGTGTATTCTTGTACCAAGCTTCATTTGACTGCAGTAGTTCTGCTTTTATAAAAAGTATAAATGATACCTTAAATTATGCTGCACTGCAGATGACTCAGCCTCCTTTACTCCCTTTTGCTGGCTCTTTCAGGAGATTTTTCAGCAAATTGATGTTTCTGGCTTTATCTGGATTAAATTTATCTGGTTGTATTAGTAATTGACATGGCAGCTAGTTGGAACATAGGTAGAAATACCAATGCTAGCCTTCACTTCAATGTTGTACTTTTGTATATCCGTAGTAAAGTTACACTGGTTGTAATGCTGTGACCTCCAAATCATCTGAAGCACAAGGCAGGGGTGAAAAGAGGTGAAGAATGACAGAATGCTGAATGTCTCTTTAATTTGGCTCCTCACTAGCAAAAAATACCTGCCGAAAACCTGTAACTGTAGAAAGAATAGCTTGAGGGCAAGGATGGCTGTGTATCAGCTAATGCATTTATCCAAACTAAAACTTTAAACTTGGTCTGGTCGGTGCAGCCCCTGACAATGAAGCTGACAGGTGCATCATGCAGTAATGTGAACATTTGCCTTTGTGTCTCAAATATAAGCTTCTCACTATCAAGTACCTTCTGACACAGTGCTGGCTCCCGCAGTGAACTGGAGGACGCTGGGCAGGGGGCAGCTGGTGAATGTGTATCAGACTTCACTTGTGCAGGATCAGAGACACTTTGCAGATGGGTTGTGCACTGGGTGGGGCTATGCGTAATACAGTTGTATCACTGTAGGGTTATACATCTAGACTAATGCATTGCTGATTAGGTCTCTGTACTAGGAGATGGTGCTGCTGATTTAGCTGTTTGCTTGGAAGTGGTGTGGTCCACTTGCTTGCTACTGCTCAGTCTGCCTAGGTTTACTGCCTGTGTCCGTCTCCAAACAGGAGGGCTTATGATCAGTAATGCAGTGGCAGGAAAACAAGTGACAAGGCTGCACAAGTGCTTAGTTGGCTTCTGCATGGCAGCCAGCATAGATAAGATTTCAATTGTGGTTCCTGAGTGCTGCCATTCACCTTCCAGAAGCCTGTGTCCCTTCTTTAAAGAAAGGCTGCTCGTATGCCAGCTTGAGAAGTCTCATCAGAGAGCTGCTGCCTACCACGCTGGGAAAGGCAAAGTTGTGTAACACTGCAGCACACTGCTAGGGTTTACACTTACAGTGCTATAAATATGCCTTTCCCCTTGCTGCTTATGAAAGAGGTGACTGCATCAAGACCTGCCCTGTGTTTTTAGCAGAACATGTGATGGGCTGTCCCTTGAGGAGAGCTTTCCTCTTGCATCCAGCCTGGCTTGCATAGGAAGAGAATCAAGGCAATTAGTCATTCACTGACTCATGAATGGTACTTGTTTAAAGAATTGGCTAAAAATAGTAAAAACAGGCTGAAGGAAAGGGTGTTCTCACACTGAGCTAGCTTGGACATCTCGTCACTCAGAGATACAAATGGTATGGTTTGCTTCACAGAGCAGCAAAATAATCTGCTTTGTTTTGGTAAGGAGGCAAGCGCAGAGATGAATAGGTGAGTTCACAGACACTCTGTCCAGCCTTATTAAAAACTGCAATGTGTTTTGGCTGCAATTGATCACAGAACCTTAAGAGTTTGGAAGGGACCTTGAAGATCATCCAGTCCCAACCCCCCTGCTGTGGGCAGGGACACCTCCCATTAGACCAGGTTGCTCAAAACCATATCCAGCCTGGCCTTCAACACTTTCAGGGATGGGGTGGCCACAGCTTCTCTGGGCAACCCGTGCCAGCGTCTCACTACCCTCACAGTAAAGACTCTGCTCCTAATATCCAACTTATATTTACCCTCTTTCAGTTTGTGCCCATTACTCTTTGTCCTGTCTACAGTTCCTGATGATGAGTTCCTCTCCACCTTCCCAGTAGGACCCTTCAGATACTGGATGGTTCCTATGGGGTTTGCATACAACCTTCTCTTCTCCAGCTTGAACAGCCCCACCTTTCTTAGTCTGTCTTCATAGGGGAGGTTCTGCAGTCCTCTTAGCAATTTTGTGGCCTCCTCTGGACTTGCTCTGACGCTTCCATGTCCTTCTCTATGCTAGCATCACCNTCTGTCTTCATAGGGGAGGTTCTGCAGTCCTCTTAGCAATTTTGTGGCCTCCTCTGGACTTGCTCTGACGCTTCCATGTCCTTCTCTATGCTAGCATCACCAGAACTGTATGCAGTAAGCCAGGTGGGATGTCACAAGAGTAGGCGGCAGAATGACCACCCTCGACCTGTTGGCCACATTCCTTTGGATTTATCCCAGGATGCATTTGGCTTTCTGGGCTGTGAGCATTCACTGCCAGCTCACGTTGAGTTACTCATCAACCATCACCTCCAGGCCTTCTCTGCCAGGCTGCTCTCAATCACCCAGTTCTCTGTGGGTGTGCCACAATCCAGGTGTAGGACCTCACACTGCTTTGTTGAACTTCATGAGGTTTGCACAGTTCCACCTCTCCAGCCTGTCCAGGTCGCTCTTGATGGCATCCCTTCCCTCCAGAGCATGACTGCACTACACAGCTTTGTGTCATCGGTGAACTTACTGAGGGTACCCTTAATCCCACTGTCTATCAATCCCACTGGTAAATTACCAGGGTAAGCCTGAAGTATATCATGCTGTCTCACAGTCAACCATTCCATAGATGTGCCTGTGTAAGTCTGCTCCAAGAAAGTATGAATTACTTACCCAGTAAAGTTAAGATTCCAAAATGTGAGATTGAGCAGGATGTTGAAGATGTCATAGGCTATTTCAGTTCTTAATAAAAGAGACAGTCTTTTGGTCCCTGAAGTCTGGTAAATGGACAGATGTGCCCAAAATGACAACACTCGACATATGTAATTGGAGGACTTCCACACATGATTCCAGAGATGCTAATAATGTACCATGATACTTTGAATAAGCAGTCTCAAATATTCCCACCACTGCTCCAGCAAAACTATTGTTTTTACAAATGGAAAGAGAAGGTTGCATTTTCTAAAGTGGACAGAAACTGTTTCTAGAAGTTATGCACGTTAGAGCTTTACCAGTTCAGATAGCAGCATACTCAGTCATATGTGCAGTAGGGTATTTTAAGTGCCAGCTTCTACTCTGAAGGAAAGACCTAAGAGGAGATGCATGATTTGGTTTCAACTTTAGGTGTGGTATCTCCAAGTATCTCTGGCTCCTTCAGCAAATATCAGGCTGCCCAGGGAAGCGTATGTTTCACACATTTAGAGTTTTTCTTCCTGTTTTGTACAAATGAGGAAGTCGGTGTGTGTACAGATATAAATAAGAATTGAGTCATCTGTTTCTGCCTGGAAAATAGTCACACAGAGAGAGTAGCCTCTCTGCGTAGCACGCACACAGTGACCCTGATCTCAAACCAGCATACAGTCTGTGGGCAACCTGAAGACATCAGATCCAAGAGCACAATCTCTACAGGAGGCCTTCAGCCATGGCAGAAGTCTCCTAACATCTGGCCTATCACAGTCTCTAATATATTCCATCTGATTCTTTTTTTTCTCCTAAAATCAGGCCTGATCCTCGACTGAAGGTTAAATTGAGGGTGGAATCTAGTAATGTTTCAGCATGGGAATTCCTGGGAAAATACATAAACCTCAATATGATGTCAGCTTTCTCTCATGGGAATCTGAAATTGCTGTAGTGCTTGGCTCCTGTGTCAAAGCTCAGTAAAGCAGCTTGCCCTGTGAAAGAGGATCAAGTAGTTCTGTTTGGTGGTGTGTCTTACGTAGCTGCTGGTAATGGCCTTTTCAGTGATGAGATGGCAGACAAAGCAAAAGCTGAGTGAAAATGGGCAGGTTGTAGAGTAAATACTTTGTTGTTTCAGGATTCCACTGTTTCCAACTCAGTATCTCTTGCTGAATGCTGCATCTCCTGCGCTTGTTGAAATGTGCATTTTCTGTTGCATCATGAAAAGTCAAACTGACAATCAAGGCAGTAGAAACGGACCTGGCAGTTGTTAGCTGAGTGTAGGTGGGTGCTCTTGTACTCTGCCCCTTTACCTGCTTTGGTCTGGGTTGGATGACGTGCCAACAATCTCAGCTCTATGAACATTGCTACATGGACAGATAAATATTTAATAACATCTTACTGTTAAAAGAAGTTCTGGTAAAAGGAAATCTAGCTTGTACCAGAGGGAGTCTTCCACTCAAAACAACAGATTTAGTAGTGCCCCAGATAACTAAATTATGAAATGTATTCGAGATATGATTTAGTGTGGAACAAGAATGGGCTGGTGCCTGTCAAACCAGTCTCTGATCGTGTAAGCCAGCCTTACTTCTTGACTCATCATTGCTCTGCTATCTTTTGGCTGTATTTTGTTTTTTGTTTAGGTGCTTCATGTCCTTCTCATGAGATCTAGTTCATTCTTCACATTGAGATCTTTGTGATTTAAATTCCTTATGGAACAGTGCAGGTAATGCAGGATATAAGGGGTTTTCTGCTGTTCATATGGCCACTGCAGCACCAAGGGAGTTTTCAGGACTCACAAGACTTCAGAGACTTAGTCACTCATTTTGGATGAGAAATGTGCTCCTATTCTCTGAAAGCACAACAGATGTCAATAAACACTGATACAGTGCTGCTGAGAAATGAAGCAATAACTGGGTTTAAAGTACCAGGCTAGCACCCAGCTCTGCCACAAGAAATTACTTAGGACATAAGTCATAACTGGAGCTGAACTAACAGTGTTGGTCCTACATTCATTTTTACCTCATCAGATAGGTAACAATGCAGTGGGACTGGCTGTAATACTGTTTTACAGGTTGTGAGCTGGATGATACCAACGTGCTTTAAACCTCACTGCTGTGAAAAACAGGCTGCTGGTACTGACTGCTGACCTCTACTGAGCATGCTTTCCAGCACATGGTGTTTAATACTGCATGCACTAATCCAGTCTTAATGTGGAACAGGAGATTCCATTAAATGAATTGTATAAATGTTTGATGCACCAGAAGCAGGAAAGGGCATTTTGTGGGATTGGATACGAACACTTAACCTGGTAGTAGCCTGTAGTTGCTTTTCTCACCTTTCTTGCATGCTCAGTGTGTGGAGCAGTCAGCAGGAGCACAGTGGGGAGCCTGGTTGTGCCCCTTAAGAAGGAAAGTGAGGAGTCCTTGTGCTGTCTGCAAGTCTACCAGGGCAGGTAGGTGATCTGTAAGAGACCTTGATGGTACCTGCACACAATCATTAGGAGCTTATCTGTGGGCTGGCTATAGCAGATAATTACAAATAACAGCAAAATATTTTAAAAACTCAAAGCACTTCCTTTGTATCTGATCTTAAATACAATTTGCTAAAGGTACTTGGCCTTACTAATGCAGAGTTTTTGTAGGGCTGGCATTAAGTTTGTGATGTTTTGAAATAAAGATAATCTCTAAATGGCTCTTCCAGGAACACCAAGCAGCTGCAATTTGTGCTGGCCACTATAAAAGCTGCTGGTGCTCACCATTATCCTCAAATCAGATCAGTTGTGATCTGGTGGCTTTCCAGGGAATGTGTGCACTTCCCTAATGGCCTCTCTGCACTGGGCAGGTAGGATGGATTCAACATTCCTTCCTTTGCTGCCTGAAAGTCAGGGATCTTGTTTTTGTCAGCTTGAAATGGGTGTAAAAAATCAGTGTCAGACTCCTGAAGTGTCATTTACAGCTAGGCTGGAACAA
Organism: Oriolus oriolus; assembly: GCA_013400235.1. Lineage (NCBI taxonomy): Eukaryota > Metazoa > Chordata > Aves > Passeriformes > Corvidae > Oriolus > Oriolus oriolus. The sequence goes on along the minus strand of VXBT01002227.1, from coordinate 14,217 downwards.
GGACTGAGACTAGAAGGGAGTCCTGCCTGTGTTGGTCCCACTGGCCATGCTACTGCTGATCCAGGCCAGGATGCTCTTGGCCACCTGGGCACACGCTGGCTCATGTTCAGCCACTGTCAACCAGCTCCCCTAGGTCCTTCCCCACCAGGCAGCTTTCCAGCCTCTCTGCCCCAAGCCTGAAGTGCTTCTTGGAGTAGCTGTGACCCGAGCATAAGTGTTGAGTCAAGTGTGTGACAAGATCTCAAGAAACAAAGCTGTTGTAATAGTTATTTGTAGTGACTGAATCAGTGAATAATTCAGTGGTTGGCAGAAATATTAGGTTTATATTTTCAGTCACATAAGATCTAGTGAGACTGTGTATTTTTCTGGCATACATAGCAGAACCTGTGGCTTTATCTTACCCAACTTAAAGGAAATTAACAAACCTGAAGTGCAGTCACTATTGAAGATGCAGGGGAGCAGTAAAATAGGAAACAAAGTGACTATGCTGGTAGCAATATTCTTAAAATATGTGCTGTGATGTAATTTGGAAGTTGAAGTTCTTGTGGCAGTAGCTGTAAATGCTTGTAAAAGGCTGTATCTTCTACCAAGATGGACTATTTAGAAGAGTGTATTATTTTTCTGGGGACTATAAGTATGAATACACAAACTGGGGAAGGGAGGAATGGGTTGAATGATGACTGGTCTTCACCCTCCTAGCTATTGAGTATGTTCAGTGATATCAAGGAGCCATTGCATGCAGTTGGCTAAAATCAGCACCAAAAAAGGATTATTTTCTGTTCTGTTTAAGCTCAATTTGAGGAGTCAGGCACATGGTGGATGCAGTAACTGTTTGGAACTTGCAGGGGGGAACTGATGTGCATCTTTAGTCCTCCTAAGTTAGTTTGTGTGGCTATAACTGAGCTAACAACAAGCTCCCTGAAAACTTTGCCACTCTATAGTACCTAGCAGCCTGGCTGAGTTTAACAGGGTTTTTTGCCTTATATCAGTGAAATTTTAGGTAAAAACCATTCTGTGCACTCTGTTGAAAATTAAGTTTATTGTTTAATTTGGTCTTTTTTTCTTTTAATGCATTTAGAATCAGGCTTTCAGTGGGCAAAAAAGATGACCTGTAATTGTGGCTGTTGCTGCATCTTTGCAAGCAGTCTTACAGCTTGTCTTGGAAATTCTTGGCTTGCTTAACCCGCACAGAAACTCAAAAGCATTCAGTGAGAGTAGAGTGGGCTTACGTAACTTTCCATGGCTTCTCTTGCGGAAGGGATGAAGTAATTCTCTCAGACCTGTTTGTAATGGCCTGGAAAAGTGTTTGGTTTCACTTTCAAATTCTGGATGATCTCACCGTGGGAATCTGACAATGGTGCTCTTTTTGTCTGGGAAAAATCCCTGCCTGTAATGTGAGGTTTTCTGTTTTGGGGGCTTTTGACTCTGAAATCAGGTTTGTAGAGAAGCCTCACTTGCTTTATGCTCCAGTACAGCTTCTCAATCTGCTAAAGAGCTACGGACTAGTCAGAAATAGCTGATCATCATGGAATGTGACTGCTTTCTCTAAATATGAGATGGAGTACAGGGAAGCTAGATTCTTAGCTGCCTGCATATGGGAAGGAAAGAGTTCTCTTATTTCTCCAGTTGCATTTTCTGTTCCTAGAGCTCAAGGGAATCCTTCATGTGACACAACACCGCATTCCATAGTGATAGGTATTGTAGGCAGGTAGTCCTTTTCCAGTAAAGCCTTGTGTTTGTCAAACAGGATTTAGAAGTTTGGAACAGTCTTTCAGGATCTACAGCTTCTGCATGAGTTTCATCATATACAAGGACATACTGGTGCCTCAGGCTCAGCTTCTGGAGTGGTCTTCATGAGACAAACCCGTCAGGGTTAGACAGTTTGAGAGCAGAGGGGTTTACTGAGAGGAATGAGACCTGCACTCTTTGAGCATCTGTGTGGGTTATAAGTGTGGCAGTGGTGGTAGTCTACTGGCACAGTCCTTTTTGTTTTGGTCACCTGGAAGCTATGGCTGTGTAGGAGACAGATTTTGCTAAGAAATTTTGTAGGTAGCTCAACCCTGTGCTTCGTTGTCTCTTGCATTTTTAATCTCAGTCCTGTGTTCTTTTATGTCTTAGATCTCACAAAACTGCATGTAAGCACAGGAATGGGCTTTCTTGGGAAAAGCCCAGTGTCTGGAGGAGTCTGCAAGCTATATGATGCAAGCCGTTGAGTTGGAGTGAATGTGCCCTGCCCTGGGTAGATCTCTGCTCTGCTCCCAGTGCAGGGTGGCACGTTGTAGGGCAGGCATGTCCTTGCTGCAGCAGTGTGTGGTGAGAACTCTCTTCTGCAGGGGTGTGGTGACAAGAGCCATTCACTCACTGCTCTTGGAGCAATGCCCTTCGTGCAACTGTCCTTAAACTGTGAGATTGTTTAAGTGGATCATAAATCTCTTGGCTGTGAGTGTGCTGTGACAAGTGACTGTGGGGTGAAGACTCAGTGCTGCTGTAACATACCCACATACAGTTATGATGAGTAGGCATGTACAGACCCTAAGGCCTGCGAGCTGATTAATTTCTTTCACAAAGGTGAACAGAAAACCTTCTTTTCTTGACTACCTGGCACTCTGACCCCATAAAATTTGGGTGGCAAGGCAAAGGTGTAGAAGTACAACCAGGTACTTAACAGCTCTGTAATCCATCTGTTTGGTTGTCTGCTTCTGTGTACTATGGAATAAAACTTCCCATAGTTTGTCTTGTTGAACAAGTGGCATGGTTAGGTACCTAAGTGGAAGAGAGTGGCCTGGAATTCTGCTCTTACCATGTGAATCGTGCTTTTGGCATCTCTTCTTGCATTCTCAGTTGCACATGAGCCTGGCCATGGTTGAGGGACCAGAAGATGCTTCTCTGGAGATCCCACACTGGGCTGGCAGTGGGACTGTTTGGTGGGTTGAGCAGTTCCAAGGACAGGGTTTGTGCTCCACAGTGCAGCAGGCAGCATGCAAGTCCACCTTCCAGAGAGAAGTATTTTGGGCACTTTATCAGTCCATATTCAGACTGCTGTGAATGGCAGGACAGCACAGAGAAGTAAATATCCAGTGCTGGGACCTCTGCAGCCTTCTCACAACCAACTTGACTCAGAGTCGTGCCCCACAGATGGTTGTTGACCACTGCAAGATGTTTGCTGTCATTGCCCATCAATATTTCTCAAGGTGCAGTGAGTTATTAAACAGACACAGATGATGCTGACTCTACAAAAATGCCTGTGGTGGCAAAACATGTAGTATTAGAAACATAGGTGGATAGACCAGCTTAACTTTCAAACAAAGGCAAAATAACTAGAGCAAGTTATGTAACATTTTTTTTCATCATGGGAAGAGTAATTTTAAATATTTGTACAGCCAAATATAAAACAGGTCTACTCGGTTTAGTGAACATTTTTTAGTCTGCTTTTGAACCCAAAAAGAAAGCAGTACTATCTCAAAACTTTTCCAGTATATTTTACCCTGTTCAACAACAGCTGTTGAATAGTGCTTCTTGAATTAGTCCATGGTATATGCATTTTGAGTTGTTTTCTGAGCATTACCAGCTTAGGTGTTTTGATTTTTCTTGTGCAGTTAGTGTTTTGGTCGTAAGAAATTGCATAGAGTTATGCCGTGGGGCCACTTGGGCACTGGTTTATGAAATGAGCAATTTAGTAGCCTTAATGAATTTTTTTCCCCAATCTTTTCACTGTAGTTGTTGCTTGTTGATCTTTTGTGTTCTGTTTTGTAACTAAACTATTTTGCTTTTTTCAGGCTCACATTAAATTTCCTATTGACTATCCATATTCACCACCTACCTTCAGATTCCTGACCAAAATGTGGCACCCCAACATTTATGAGGTAAGGTGTTTTTTAAATAACTTTTTCTGGGGTGTGCGAGAGAGTTTTCTGCTTCCTTAAACTCAGTTACATGTGTGGGTTACTTTCAGAGGGTAGTCAAGGCTGTGGACTCCCAGTGATTGGATCACAACAGAACTACACAGCAGGTCCAGAAGAGGAATGATTATGTATAGAGGCAATTGGTTCGATATCACCCAGTTCCATAGAGCTGTATGTGAAGGCTGAAAGGCCTGTTTTGGTTCAAAACTTGACTTCTAGTGGAGGTCAGCCAAATCCTAGCTGAACTTGGATATCCTGGAAGAATGTCAACCTGCTAAGGAGCACTGGTTCTATAGTTTTGGGAGCTAAAGGGTTTAAAAATGTTCCTGTTGGTGCAGGTCTCTCACCTTATCACAGGTGAGGTTCTGCAGGCTTCCTTTGAACCCACTTGAAAACAGGAATGTCATTCTCTTGTGTGCTGTGAACAAATGAAGGCTTCAGTTGACGGCTTGGGCTTGGAAAGCCCTTTCTGATAAGTTCTTGCTGCTGAATGCCCAGCTTGGAATGGGTGTGCTTCAAATGTCATGGTGAGAACAGCACTGATGGCTTAGTCATGAATGGCTAGAAACCTTGCCAAACTTTAGTGCAGAACAAAATAGTATCAGCTTTAATTATTGACTGATCAGGGGATTACCCTAAGTTTGGGGACATCCTCTAATTGGTTATCTGACAGTTTTCTGATGTGGGCTTTGTACTTGGCACAGGATCTTGCACGTAGCCAAGGATGGTGTTTCTCTTTAATTCAGTTACATGGAATTTTGATCTATAAATAAAGACAACTTTGAAATCCTCAGATTATTGCAGACCCCTTCTGTGGGTATTGATTCTGAATCTGGGAATCCTCACACAGGAGGTGAGTGGGAAATGGTTACCAAAATGAAATGTACAAAAGGACCTTGGAAAGGACCTCTCCCAGGCCTGGTGGGAAAGGTGAAAGATTGACTAGAAACAGCTGAAGGTAGGAGGAGAAACTAACTCAAAACTTGATGGGTGTATTTTGGGTTTACTCTTCAAATACTCTACCTCTCAGCTTTGTGCTTTGTGTTCATAGCACTATTTCTTGTAGCTGAGGGATCTGAAGCAGCTTGCAGGCTGTTTTGGAAACAACATTTAAGCAATGAAGATGAGGCACTGGGATAACTCCAAATGAAACTGAGACTATCTCAGCAAACTGGTTGAGGTTTGAGGGTTTTTCAGGAGGAGGGGGAAAAAACCCCTCTGAGTGCAAGGAAGATGAAAGAAAGTAGCAGTTTACAGAATCTGCTGGTAGGACCAGATGGAGAGGCTGGGGCCGACATTCCAGTTCTGAGCAATGAGGCTTGAGTAATGCATGTGTTTCCCATCTCCAGTTTGCTTGGGTCATCAAATTGAATTTTGGTAAAACTGCATTCCCTTGCTCTTTATTTTTACAACATAACAGTTCTGTCCTGATAGGAGTGTAAGCTGTTTCTCAGTGGCAGATGAATACCCCATTCTCCTTGTTTATGTCTTTCAAAAATGCATGCAGGGAAAGGCTTGGCCTCTGACTATCCTGATCCCTAGAACCTTCTGCTGATCTCATCAGGCCCCATTATACCTTTACCCTTTCAGACTCTTAATGCAGTGCAATTTCCAAACATGTAACACTGATTGTGGCAAGATGAAAATTTCTGACATCCTTGCTTCCCTCTATTTTCATATTGCGAAGTATCTGCTTGTCCACATGCTGCTGACCTGATTGCTTCAGGAACTTCTCCTAAGTGCTGTGCTACCTCCTCTGGGCCACCAGCATTGCATTCTCCCAGGAAAAGGTTAAAGGAAAAACTAACAGAAATTATTAGTAAAAGCAGAGCAGAGTGAGCATAATGTAATATTAGTAAAGTTAACTTCACCTTGGAATGATACTAAAAAAATTCCAAGATTTCACAAGCCTATTGGGGTCCTAAAAGGGAAACTGCCTTCTTAGAGCAAACTGTTCTAGCAGCCTAAGTATGTCCTTTGGAATTCAGCAGCTCCAGGTGCTGCATTGCTGTGTTCTTGACTAAAACCTGCTTCAAAGTGACAAGGGTCTGCTAGATTAGCATACCTGGCAGGGTTAGTGCACCACTGAAATCTGGATACGGATCACAACCCTCCAGGTGAGCTGCTGCTATCTGTAGCTGTGATCACTGGCTTGGGCTCAAAGGCACAGATGCTGTTGATGTGAGCAGCCCTGCTCTGCACTCCAGCAGTGTTGGAAGGACGTGAGACCAGGTGTGTGGGGAGCTGCCAGCCTGGAGTCCTGAACAGAGCTGATCCTGTCATCAGCCTGTGCCTTGGGCCGGGGTAACAAGGGGCAGCATGAGTGCTGCCCCTCAGCTGGGGCTTGACCTGCTGAAGATATGGGGCTGCCTCTCAGAACTTGAGATTCACCCCACAGCTGGCTGCAAGGGAGAGAAAAGCCCAACATCTGCTGGCTGGCCTCAGGCCTCGTCGGCACCTTCACCCCATCCCACAGTATGGCATTGGGACCACGGGAGTCCCTGGAGTCTGCCTCAGTGGAGGATATCAGCTGTGGTGGATACTGTTCCAGCACTCCTACAAAGCAGCTGTGTCAGAGTGCTGTTGCTGATGGAGAATTGGGTTGACAGCTTTCTTAAATAGGCATCATGGAGCTTTAAATCTATATTCAGGCCATAACAGTAGTGAGTAGAACACATATTGAAGATTATGTGACTGTATGGCTTCCATATGCTGCCAGAATATTCCTCCTCTTGCATGTTGGAAGGGATTTTCAGTGAAACCTGCAGAGAGCATCTCTTGCTTTTTCATCTGGTATTTCAAACACCTGTGTCCTAGGGAAGCTGTGTAAGCCTGCCCCACACCATCTGTTCAACATCCTTGTGTCCTGGGAGAAGTAATGTTTTCATACCTGAGCTAGTAGATGGTGGTTAAACCCTTCAATTCAAAAATTCCTGTAGCTTACTCAAGCTACCACTGGGAACACAAAATTTTTTTAACCCTACATTGGCTCTCCTGTGATTAAAGGTTACGTCACTGTGTCACTAGTACTTGCTATCTGGAGGCCAATTTAGTTTTATGTTACATTATTACTATTTTTGCTTGCTTTACTACATTCTTTAAACCTCTTGACTTTAGAGTGGGTTTTTTTGCCAGTTTGCAGCTAAACCTCGTGTATACAGCAGATCCAGGAAGAATTCAGAACCATTTCCAGTCCTTGTTGGTTTTTACTGGCACTTGGGTGCTCATATCAACGAGGTTAAACTGGTCAGAAGACAGCCAAAGTGGTGGATTTGTCATCAGACCTCAGCCTCCAGCCAAGCTATTCTCAGTGCTTTTTTCTGTCTTGCAGAATGGAGATGTATGTATTTCAATTCTTCACCCACCTGTAGATGACCCACAAAGTGGAGAGCTGCCCTCCGAGAGGTGGAACCCTACCCAAAATGTCAGGTAACTGTGATATGTTGTGCAGTGGTGATCTCAAAGGCCTGTCATCTCTGCTAGACCTAAGGCCTATGTTGGGAGAGGTTTGGGAGGGAATTTAAGGTTTTGTGGGGTTTTGGGCTTGAATCAAGTGGGAACCAGACTTACCAGTCTGTCTGAACATACTGGGGTGCTGTGTCCTCATACTGGGCTGACAGTGCAGAGCCTTCTGTCCGCTTCACAGAGTTTCATACTCTTAAGGCAAATTATTTCAAATGTTCAAGTGTCTTCCAGTCACTGTTATCTTCTTCAAGATACCGCTGGTGGAAAATTATGTGGAATGGGTGCCAGATGTCCACCAAGCTGCTCTATTAGTCCCCTTCCCAGTGGGACAGGGGGGAGAAAAATAACATGGAAAACAACTTGTAGGTTGAGATAAAGCAGTTTACTAAAGCAAAAGCTTGTATGTGCATAAGCAAAGGGGAAAAAAATTAATCTCTGCTTTCATTGGTGAGCAATGTTCAGCCGCTTCTCGGGAAGCAGGGCTTCAGCACGCATAGCAGCTGCTCCAGAAGGTAAACACTGTAATATAATAAATGTCCCCCATTCTTCCTCTCTCCATTAGCTTTTCTGTCTGAGCTGCTGTCATATGGTATGGAATATCTCCTTGGTTAATTTGGGCCAGCTGGCCTGGTGGTGTCCACAGGGCTTAGTTTGGGCAGGACCACGGTGATTAGCAGATCCCCTAGTGTTGACCAGCCAAGTGGCTTCTGCAAAATTTGCATCCCAGTGCTTCCATGCCCCATTACCTAACACTCTTAACAGTCTTCAGCATCTCTCAGTCTTTCCAGAGGTTTGTGGGTGACAAGGGATGTGATATATTCACTCAGTGTTTCTTTGCCCAAGAGTTCNATGTAATCAATTTGCCAGGCTTTACCATACTGGAAACCACCTCCCTCTATCCCACGGAGACTTCACTAGTGTGGCTCACTTGATGGCAGCACATGTTTCACATTGGTGGATGACCTGTGTGATGGCCTCTGTGGTCAGGTCCACCCCTCAGTCATGAGCCCATCTGTGTGTTGCATCCCTTCCTAGGTGTCCTGAAGTTGCCTGGGGCTAGAAATGGCTTGCCCTTTTGCTCCCAGCCTGAGTCTACCTGAGCTATTCCAGTCTTCCCAGGCTTACCTACCTGTTCATTGTTCTGATGTTCTTCAGCAGCAGATAAGGACCAGAGATCACTCACCAAACACCATCATGGACAAAACAAGCTAGAATTAGAGATACTAATTAAATATTACTAACAAAATCAGAGCAGGATAATGAGAAGTAAAATAAGACCTTAGAAGCACCTTCCCCCCGCCCCTCCCTCCTTCCCAGCTCTACCTCCTAACCCAGCAGTGTATGGGGGTAGGGGAATGGGGGTTACAGTCAGTTCATCACACATTGTTTCTTTCTCCTGCTGCTAAGGATGAGGAGCATTCCCCTGCTGCACCATGGGGTCCCTCCCCCGGCAGGCCAGTTCTCCATGAACTTCTCCAACATGAGTCCACCCTGCGGGCAACAGTCCTCCCCAAACTGCTGCAGCGGGGGTCACACTTCCACAGGATGCAGTCCTTCCAGGACAGGCTGCTCTCTCTTCATGGCTCTCCCACAGGAGCACAGCCTCTTCTCAGGCATTCCCCTGCTCCAGCCTGGGCTCCTCCAGGTGCTGCAAGTAGATCTCTGTTCCCCCGTGCCCTCCCTGTGCTGCAGGGCCACAGCTGCCTCACTATCATCTTGACCACAGGCTGCAGGGGTATCTCTGCTCCAATACCTGGAGCAGCTCCTGCCCTTCCTTCTACACTGACCTGAGTGTCTGCAAGGTTGTCCCTCTCACATATATTCTCACTCCACTCTTCTCTGGATACAATTAAAACTTTTTTCTTATTAAATATATTATCACAGAGGCATTACTGCCCTTTCCACTTGGCCCAGCCTTGACCAGTGGCACCTTGGAGCTGCCAGGGATTGGCACTGCTGGACATGGAGGAAGCTTCTGGCAGCTTCTCACAGAAGCCACCCTTGTAGCCCCCGTGCTACCAAAGCTTGGCCCTGCAAACCCAGTGCAGGATGTTTTTGAGTATTCCAACCAGTAGAAGCAACTTTGCAGAGTCCTGCTTTTTGTTTGCCTTCCATTGTTTGTCTGTCTCTTGTCCTGCCGAGTGGTGTTGTGAGCAGCTGGGTGGTTTTCTTCCTGCCAAAAATACAAAGGATTGCTAAGTACCAGAAGCATTCAAGGCCTAACCTGTCCATGTTTTTGAAACAGCAGCTGAATTTCATTTTCATTACAAGACACTGTCAAATTAAGAATCGACTAGGTGACAAGCCTTAACTCAGTTAGGAAACAGCTTTGGGCATTAATTACATATATCACACATACATGTTGAGTATTTCATTATATTCAACCCTAGAGACTGACACAGAGCTTCTCATGGTGCTTGTTCTGTAATTTCTGCTGTCCTTCACCACAGTCACAGTTTTTGGTGCTAATGCTCTTGAAACATCTTGGGCTTAAGGGTGACTTGACAAAACATTCCTCAGTAAATGAATGTATCAGTAAATGAAGATAAAACTGGTCTTCCACTGCTAGCCTGCTACCACTATCACCCATTGGGCTGAGTGCCAACAGCAGCACATCCTGCTGGGGGTCCCATCTGGCTTGGGAAAGCTACAGAGCATCAAACAGGAGGCAGAGGGGCTGAAGGTGTGGGAGGGAGCTGCTCCTCAGCTGCTGAGTTCTGTAAATCCTGCCAGGTGTTGACTGTTTGCCCACAGATCAGCAGGGCTGAAGTGTCTGAAGAGGAGAATTTCATTCTTCAGCCGTGAGAGATCACCTGTGCTTCTACCTCTTGAGAGTGTCAAGCAGGCTCATTTATTTTGTTAAACACAATCAGTATGGACTTTGCCATCACTGGGAGCTAGGTGAGGCAGGCATAAGTAAATACAGCAAACACCTAGCAGGATGTGAAGGAATGCAGCTCTGATCTGTTTGGCAGAGAATACTGCTTCCTGTGTCCCATGGAGCTGAGTGAGTGGTGGCAAGGCTCAGGATTGAGGCTCTCTGATCATTTTAGTTGTCCTTCTCCACATCTCCCATCTCCCCTGTCCTTGAACTGCACAAGCCAGGACTCAAAGCAGTATTCAGGATACTGGTACACCTGTATCTCCTGCAGCTAGGTGGTGTACTATCTCACTATTGCTTTGTTTCCTGAGGATTCCCATTTTTCTTGGCTATTTTTGCTGCCGAAGATTTGGGCAGATTCCACAAACAGCTTGATGCAGTAACATGACTGTCAGTGCAGCCTAGGCTAAAACTTTTAACTGTATACCAGAGGGCAAAAATGCACTTGGACCAATCTATACCTACCTCTAGAAGTGGCTCTGAGAGGCTACAATGTGGATAGCAGCTGGAATTGAAAAAAAATCCTTTTTCAACAAGGAGTGTAATAGGATGTGCTGGTTGGGAGTAGCAGCCAATCTACATCATGTCTCTTTGGGACAAAATTGGTCTGTCTCTGAGCCTTCTTTGGTTGATATATAAGAAAAAAAAGGTCTTTAACAGGTCTGTTTCCTTGGGCCTCTGCTGGCTGCTCTTCCATGCTAGAGCAACCTTGTCTGAGGGGCAGACAGATCCCTGACTATCCCGGAGACTCAGCCCATATCCAGCCCATGCAGTTTGTGTCTGGTGCTGAGGTTTACAGCCCCTCATGGCTGAACTTCTTTAGTGGTTTTAGTATGTCAGATCCTCCATGTTGGGGTGCCTTTCTGTTACTGTGCCTTGTCCACAGCAACTGGGTTTGAGTTGGAGGACTCTGTCCAGCTCTTATGGATGTCAGCAATGATGGAGCTGATCTAATGTGCAGGACATGAATGAAGAGCTCAGAGAGCGTCACCCTTAGTACAGTTGCCTTGGTGTATTTAAGTAGCTTTGCCGTGACTTTGGTGTCTGGACACCACAGTGAAAATTGGCTTTTCCTCACTGTTGATGGAAGTATGGTAGAGCAGATGCTAAATCCAGACATGAATTCCTGTCCCTGGCCTTCCCTAGACTTTGCTCTACGTGAAAGCTGCTGCATGATGTTGGAGCCGACGTGCTGGCTTTGCAGCCTGTTTGTAGAGAATCAAAGGCTCTTACATGAATTCTTGAGATGAAGTAGAAAATGATCTCTTATGCCCATCATTCCAGTCCAGTGAGACAGTTTTTTCCAGAGCTGCTGTTCTCTTCTCATGCAGAATTATATAATTTAGAAAATAAATTGTGTAAGACTCTCTTGATAGCTGTGCTGAACAGTCTGTTCAGACACAAGTGTTTATTTTCAAAACCTTTCAAGATACTCAGTGTCCAAACAACCAAGCATTTCCTGGAATTGTACCCAGATATATGATGTGGTAGATGCACTCTGAACATGCCCCTAAGTCAGTGCAAACACAACTGCAGCTCCCAGTCTCCTTTAATCAAGATCTGCAAAGTGGCTGTTAGGTAATGCTGTGTTTCAAGAACTATTCCCTGTCTCTTGTTTGTCCCTTCCACTTGAAAGTGAAGCTGTTGCTGGCAGGACCACTGGGACAGGTGATGCTGTCGTGGTGGCAGCCACAGCCAGTGGCTGGGTGTGGGTGTTTGTGCTGGTTGGGGCACTGCCTGAGCAGCAAAGGCCGCATCTCTCAGGTGCAAAGGGTTCTAGGAACTGCAGGAGAAAGCTCTGGGCAAGAGGATGGTGTTTGCGGATGGTAAATGCCAGCAGAGCACGGCACCTGGCTAGAAATTCCCGGAAGGCTGTCTGTCTGACTGTCTGTCTCTCTGCCTGCCAGCCAGGGGTTATGTGACTGGCTCATGCTGGCTCTGCCGAGTACCAGCAGCTGAATCCTGCTGGGCCCTGGCACCTTGCCTAGGCGTTGAAAAGCATCTCTGCAGTGCAGCCTTTTCTGATGGCCTTGGGGCGTAGTGGTCCTTCTCCCTGTGCTGGCAGGCAAACACCCTGGCTTTCTGCTGGAGGCTGTAAGCCACCAGGAACAGCTCACAGAGCAGGTTTCCAGCCCCACACCATCTATGGGTGGTGCAGACAAGCTGAATTCTGGTCTGATTGTAGCTTTGCCTGCTGCCCTGCCCCAAGCACATGCACAGACACGATGGTCTGTAGTCACATGAGGTTTCTGTTGTATCACCTGCCCTACACGAATGACCAGGGTCTGAGGTTCATAAATACCTGCTCTCACTTAAAACACTGTCCTCAGCTTAGGACTTCATTTCAAACAAGTTTATGATGCAATACCTAAAGAAGTTGTGGGCATCCAGAATCCATGAATGCATTAGCTCTGACTCTGCTGTTGTGGTTACCTCTTCCAGGACTATCTTACTGAGTGTAATCTCTTTGCTTAATGAGCCCAACACATTCTCCCCAGCCAATGTGGATGCGTCAGTCATGTTCAGGAAATGGAGGGACAGTAAAGGAAAAGACAAGGAGTATGCTGAAATCATAAGGTAAGCTTTGCTCTGTGTGATGCTGTGCTACTGGCCTCCTGCTTTGAATCCTATGATACGGGCTGATTTCACAATTTGGTGAAACCAGCTTCTCACTGTGGTTGCTCCTTTCAAAATGAATTTTACAGCTTTATTCCAAGTTCATTCTTCTGGACAGAAATGGTGCAAACTTCTGTCTTTGTATTGTTCTTTTTCAGACTAATCTGGCATGGTGCTCTGCAAAACCTATTGGCTGCTAGTAAATTCCAGTTTAAGTCCCTGCATGCCTTTGAGGACTGCTTGCATTGCTTGGGATGTGATTCAAACTGCCTTCATGCTACAAATTCTGTGCTTAATGCACTCATGAATCATAATCTTGTCCCTCCAATTTGAAGGAATATCAGTAGGATTTGGCAAGTGCTTGCACAGCTGGGTTTGATTAGCTGGAAGTGCTGTTTAGTCTTGATTGCCCTTTTCTGAGAAATTCATGGTTCCTCAGGTGCTGTAGGGAGTTGGTGTAAACTTGAGCCAAGATTGCTGTGGAGTGGCAAATGGGCAGTCCATACTGCAGTGAGACTGCTGTCACACTTGCCTGGGGTAATGCCTTGACTGCTAGCTGGATATACCCCCAGTTGGAGCTACGCAGGGCAGTCAGTCACTGGCCTGGGCTGTGCAAAGAGCCTTGCTGGGAGGTTATTTTAGTCCCCTCCAGCTCTATTGGCTTCAGCTGGATGTACTCCATGAACAGAGTATGGCAGACTGAGCATATGGGTAGGAGTAAAGGAACAGGCTGCCATCTACTCCTCTCCCTGCTGGCAGGCAGCAAAAGTTCACAGCCCAAGTACTGCTGAGAGGCACCAGCCAGAGCCCATCCTGGGGCCATGGGAAACACTTGTTTCCTGCTATCCTCAGTCAGTGTTGGGGTTACAGCTGCATCTCAGGGTGCAGCCACATGCTCTTACCCTCTAGTTGGGAGCTCAGCTGACAAATGCTTGTGGGAATTGCAGTTTTGAGCGCACCGTGGCAGAGTTGTCAGTGGCAGAGTCAATAAATCATCCTAGGAAATCCCTGACCATCCCTACGGTAGCAAATGGAATTTGCTTTGGCCTCTGGCAGGCCTCTAATGCGGAGCCCTGTGGAATAACTGATTCCATGTGTTGCTGAGAGCATGTGTGCTGCAAACACCCTTGGCATGCTCCCAAGCCTGGGGCTGCAGGAACCAAATCTGTTTCCAGTGCTGCTTGTGGTGCCTCCTGCAAACCTGAGCTCCCCTGACCCTGAGCTGCCAAGAGGGCTGGGCAGGGCCTGGAAGGAGGGCGAGGAGTTGAGCCACTGGCACACGGCCCTGCTCATCATGTTCCTGCTGTGTCCTTCTCCCCACAGGAAACAAGTTTTGGCTACCAAAGCTGAGGC
>VXBT01002225.1:0-13313 GCA_013400235.1 Oriolus oriolus | reverse complement strand
GTCCCTGCCCGGCGGGGAAGCTTTCCTGCTCCTGTTCCCTTCCCGCTGGCGTGACCCACGGCGTCCGTGCAGCTCGGATCCCGTGCAGCCCGCTGGTGGGTTATGTGCTGGGAGCCGGGCCGGTGCCTCCAGTTTCAGACCCCACTTGTGCCCAGTACGTACCGGTTCTGCAGCACCGCCCGACGGCAGTCACAGTTCCGTCATGCCGGTCTTTTCTCGGGGGCTTTTCGCTATTCCCAGGGGATCACACCACCTCAGACACCCGTGAGAGAAACAGTGTATCCTCTAACTGTTCCTGCCGAGCAGTATCTTCTTCTGGCATCTTTCTTTTCTGAGGTAGCCTGAAATGAAAAGTGAACCTCGTAAAATGGCTTAATCATAAAAACACTGAAAGATTCTGTCTCTGACTTGATGGCGCTAATTCCTATATGGAATCATTAGCATCCTCTACCATTGTGTAAAGCAACTGCATTAACTGCAGACCTCTTACACTTTGCGTTTTGCTCTTAGTCTTGCAGTTGTGGGAAATAGAGGAACTTGAGCATTCATCTCCAATTGATACTTTTCCGATCTAGATTTGTACTTGTTGGGCTTCAGTGATCCCTGTGGGTGGGTCCCTTCTGACTCAGTATTCTATGATTCTGTGATTGTCCTGTGACTGCCATTTTTCTCATCATTAATATGTTTTACTTAAAATCTTTGCTCTGTTTTTGCTGTGGTTTAGCTCACCTTGAATCAAAATAAGAAAAAGAAAAAACAAAATGAAAAGAAAGTTAAAAAGCCAATCTTGGCTGTCATTTTCTAACATTCAGTGCTATTTGAACATATAGCAGCTGTGTTTAATATGTCAAGCTATACATGGTGCAAGTTGAGATTTTGGTTTATAGTGGGTTTTATCCTACAAACTGCAAGTCCCTGGCATACATCTAGCACATCTGTGTGAGATAATCAAGGACAGTCTGTCCATCAGTAAGCCTAAGTTTTGTATAAAGACCTTACAGCACTGCTGGAAATATTTAGGCCTCTACAAATCACAAATGTGTGGAGAAATCTGTGTAGTACAGATGGGTGAACTCTCCATATTTATATGGAGTAGCTGTAAATACTAAGCAAAAAGACTGTTTAGGTGTCACATGATTATAAATTGAAGTCTTGTTATTTCTTGTGCCTTTCCTGCCCCTGATACTTCTATTTCCCTGAATCTCTTTTGCTACCGGTTGCTGCTAACTCTGTGTTAGGACTGTAATGCTCTTATGGCCTTCCTGCTGTGATTCAGCGTGTTTGTTTCTCTTGCCTATGCTTTGTTCCCTTCCCAGCTGTATTCATTTGAGATGTACATTTCTCACCACACCAAGCAGGAGTACAGCAGTTTCTGCAAATGTCATGAACTTCAACAAGGCCAAGTACGAAGTCCTGCACCTGGATTGAGGCAATTCCAGGCACAAATATAGTCTGAACAGAGAATGGGTTGAGACTAGCCCTAGGGAGAAAGACATGGGGGTGTTTGTGGGCAAAAAGCTGAATAAGAACCAGCACTGTGTGCTCGCAGCTCAGAAACCCAACCACCTGCGCTGCATCAGAAGAGGTGTGGCCAGCAGGTCAAGGGAGGGGATTCTGCCCCTCTGCTTTGGTGAGACTCCACCTGGAATACTGCATCCAGGTCTTGGGCCCCCTAACACAAAGAAGACATGGACCTGTTGGAACTAGTCCAGAGGAGGCCACTAAGCTGATCACAGGACTGCAGCACCTCTCCTGTGAAGACAGGCTGAGAGAGAGAGACAAGGTTGTTCAGCCTGGAGAATATTCCAGGAAGACCTCTTTGTGGCCTTCCAGTCCCTAAAGGGAAGAGCTCGAGAAGGACTTTTCACAAGGCCATGTAGTCACAGGACAAAGGGAAATGGCCTTAAGCTGAAAGAGGGCAGGTCTAGATTGATATTAGGAAGAAATTCTTTACTGTGAGAGTGGTAAGGCACCAGAGTAAGTTGTCCAGACAGGCTGTGGACTTGCCATCCCTGAAGGGGCTCAGGACCAGTCTGGATAGGGCTTTGAGCAACCTGGAGTAGTGGAAGGTGTTCCTGCACATGGCAGGGAGTTTGGAACTAGATGATCTTTAAGGTCCATTCCAACCTAAATCATTCTATGATTCTATCCGTGCTTTCAGCTAAAGCCAACTGAAGGATTATGGTAGGAACGTAGCTGGTTTTGTAGACAAGAGATGTTTCTACGACATTTACCTAAGAACTTGATTTTCACATAAACATGTTGCTAGTATGTTTAGACTGCAGAGATAAGCTTCCAAGTTAGAGCAAGTGCAAGAGCTTTAAGTTACTATCTCATCTCAGGATGCACAAAGTATATGTCAGGCTACTCAAGAAATGATGGATTAAGAGTTGTCTGAGTGTATTACCTTCACTTACAAATATTCCCCAAACAACTAGTTCAGAATGGATCAGCTGTGCATGGGCTGTATTACTTGGACTGCAGAAATAAAATACTACAATAAGTGTAGTCCTGAGGTCTTCTGAGGCCAGTCATCCTCATGTTTAATTGTTGACTTTGGTATTAAACTTTAACTTTTTTATTTTTCCTAATTATTTTTTTCTATTCCTCAGTACTAAATATTTCTTCATGCTTTTCAGCTTCCCATCACCACTGTTTCTTGGAATTGGACAGGTATGTTCACAAGTAAAGCGTAATAAAAGTATTCATTATTTTGTAAGTTAAACTAATGATAAGGTGGGTTTTAGGGGGTAAAATCACAGTTATAGAGAACTACTTGTTTTCTGGATTAGATACACTATAAGGAACTGTAATTTGTTCCATTGAAAGCAGGCAACTTTGAACTTGAGTCAAAATTATTGCCTGGAGAGGGTCATGTAAAAGACTGGAATGCTATTTATTTCTCCTTGTAAAGTTCAGTAATTAAGAGATCTGGCCTTCAAAACTGTCTAGCTTTGTTCTAGCAAGTGCATACATTCTATGAGGGTCCTTGAGCTTTGTGGACTACATGCAGAGATATTGCCTCTCTTCGTAGCCAAATCATGTATTTCCTCATAAATCTCTCCCCATTTCCCAGCAGTATTCCAGTAGGACCGGTGCAAAATTTTGATTATTTGTTGGTTCATTTGCCCATGGGTAAATTGCAGTATTGCAGCAGAAATGTTTTTTATTATTTTTGTTGTTAGGAGGCATTGTAGCAAAACCAAAGTTCAAATGCTTGTGGACTGGGTCCATAAAGAGGAATGTGTCACTGCAGAGTGATCACTGATAAAGATTGAGCCTTGAAGCAGGTGTTGTTTAGGCAAATACATTTTATAGAGAATTTGCTTTCTGCCAAGGTTGTACACCAGGGGGTAGTGAGGAAGAATTGCAAACAGGGTACTGCAAGTCTGACGTCTTTGCTGTTGGGTGCTAGAGAGTGTAAAATGTCTTGTACAGGCTTTGTGATGTGTGAGAGAGAGACAGTTTTACACATCCATACAGCTCAAGGAACCACGGATCATGTTTCAGTGAAAGACTAGAAAATGTGGCAATAATTCATATGATGTTGCAGCTTTTTCCTTTGCAGAACCTAAGACTTAATGGCATTTCCATTTTTTTGTTGACTGATCTTTCCAAGATTTCCCTGAACACTACATATAGTACATATGATGTGGTATAATTTAGTCTGCAGATCATGACCACCTCATTCCCTAGACAATCGATTACTGTATTTTTGTATTAGGAAAATTTGACCCTTTTTTTTTTACTGCCTGGGGACAGCATTAACACCTGTGATGTATGATTGCTCAGATATTCTTCTTAATTCTGTCTGCATCTTTATTATTTCTTCCTCATGTTGTCAACAGACTGATCAATGCCCAACCTGCATCTTGCATTACCAAAAAAAAAAAAGCTTTAGGAGTGATTTTGCAGACTAAACAAAAGCTCTCTGAGTAAAAATTTCATGGTTTATCTGGGATGGTGTCTTATGTTATTAGCTCCTTCTCAGCATGCATTGTTTCACAGAGTGCCACTAATTTTCTTCAGGATAGTAAAGTATGTGTGTGTATTTTACTCTTAAATAAATAGCTGGCAAAATTGATAAGAGTAAAATTATTTCAATTTATTAATTGCATTCTGTGCTGTTCTTTTAGAGGAATGCATAAAACCTAGAATTTGTCAAATTCATATAAAGGTTTTTTCTTTGAAGCAGTTTTTTCATTCATACTTTACAAGTTTGCTCTTATGTGACTTCTCGTTTTTTCTTTTTGTTTAGATGGCAGCCACTATACTTATCTTGTATGTGTCAAAACTAAATAAGATTGTTCACTTCCCTGATTTTGACAAAAGTATACCTGTGAAGGTAAGGATTACATATGTCCTGGTATTAATAGGAAAGAGTTACTTCTTATAGTACCATTCTTTCTTACAGAGATGAGAAAAACATGTGCTTTTCTTTTCCAAATGGGATTATTTATATCATTGTTTCATGTAAACATGGATTTGATAATTTTAATTTCTCTGCAATATTCTAGTATGTTTGTGCTGTAGAGATAAATACTGTTTGCAGAGAAATCTGGTGCCATTGTCTTATGCAGCACATGGGAAGGGTGCTTTACCTTCATAGAGCTGGATGAACTCTTTCATATTCCTGAAGTGTTTTTCTGGATATAGCTCTCTGTGGGATCAGTGGGAGACATGTTTGTGAAAGACTTTTGAACACACACGAAGGGAGAAAGGCTGCTTAGAAATATGAATGGAGCATGTAATAAAATAAGAGGAAAATAATGTGGTAGATGAGAAGCCAGAACAAAGTTGACTCCCAGTGTAAGATTTATGTTCCATAGGAGGGACTAAAATAATGCCCACTGAAAATGCTGTAGGTAGCAACTAGCTGCATCACACAGACCTTAAATGTGTCTGGTCTAAGGAGGCAGGACAGAGCAAATGTGAGAGGGTCTCTTCTTACCTCAGTTTGGGAACTAGGGTGTGAAATGACTACAGCAATGATCCTTGAAGATTTTTTTTCATCTATACAATGTTAGTGGAGTGCTTCTTTGATGCATTAGCCTGTGTGTTTATGTCTTGTTGCAGGGTATTGGTCGTGTTTGCTCCAGGACACAGGGAGAGTTCTCAGCCCTGCTGCAGGGGTCATATATTATAGCTTTTCAGGCCAGCATCTTTACTGCAGAATCTTGTCTTACTATCAGTATGAGGTTTACAAAGGATGTCTCAGAGACATGTTTATTCTTAATGCATGTTGAAATCATTGGCATCTCTACAAGTACAAGTCTTGGAGGAAAATCTATGGTATCATTCATAAAATAGACAATCCTTCTTTATTCCAGAATAAGAAAGGTTTTCCAGTGGGTAGCTATGAGTTCCTCTTATAAACAACTTATTGAGACCTTGAGAAGTTTCTTCCCTCTCTCCCCACCAGTCCCACTGTGCTCCCTCTCTGCTGTTGTCTTCACTTTAACATAACTACAAAGGCATTTAAAAAATACACCACCAATTTTCTTTATCCTAGTAGTATCTGTTGTTTTGGAAGACTTTTCTGGATAGGCTGGGAGCAGTCAGCATTTTAGCACCCAGGACTTGCATATTGCTTGTAGTGCTGGATTTGACTAGTCACAGTGAATCAGCTGGATTGCTCATTGTTGATTTCTCTACTTTTTAAGGAACCCTTAGATCAACTCCTTATCCTTTTGTCAGCTTTTGCTTTGATGCTAAGATAATCATTACTTTTCACTCCTGAACTGGTTTACATAATCAGTGCTTTCAGTTAGAGTTTTAAAGTAGTGAAATGCTTATTTTAGTGATGAAGCCTTGAAGTTCCTGACCCTTTTTAAGTAAATGATTCACTGATCTCTGCTGTTGTGCTGGATGTTGTAATTTTGTCTTTACAATGGAACAAATTTCAGAGGAAAGATAATATAATGTCAGCTCTGTTTTCAGCCTATAGATTAAATGAACCAAAATGTTCTAAATAAAAATCTGCAGACGAGACAATGCATTACAAAATTTTTGCAAGCTTATGTCGACAGGCTGAATATTTATTGTTACTTATACTCCTGCTTTCTTTATAGTCTTGTTTACTTTTACTGTGACTTTCACTTAAAAGTTAACTTCAGTTGACTATCAGTTAACTTTTGCTTCACCTTTCCTCTCTCTTGCTGTGAAAGAAACACAGAATTTTTAACACAGATAAAATACACCCCACTCCTCAGTATGCTTTTCCAGCAGACAAAATTTTAAGAATGCATAGCCTCCGACAAACGCAGTGTCTGCTGAAGTGTCCCTGTGACACTAACAAGAGCAATTATTACACATTAGGATAGAGGTTCTGTTAGGTCTTCTGCCATTTCAGCCCCTCTTGACTGATAGTGAGTAGGACCAAATGCACACACTGCCTTTGTCCCCACTGATTACTTTGGGTGGTTTAAATTCCACAACTTCCAACCTTACCCATTCTGTGATACTGTAATTTTTTCTGTAACAGGAAAATTAATGGCTTTGAATTGCAGCTGATTATTGTAGGGATCCATGGCTTCTTGTACATTTTCTTAAGGCTCTGAAGTTCTGTTATTGTTTCTCTGTATTGTGTTATGTATGATATGTTTCTGTGCGAGTCAGTCTCTTTGCTAGAAGCAAAGTTTAATTTACTCATCAATACTTACCTTTCCTTTCTAGTATCTCACATAGCATAATTTTTTGGTTAGATCTAAAATGTTGTAACTTCCAGCTGTACTAATATATGTGGAGTACGTAGAGAAGCACAGCGTACTTACAGTTTATTGATTTTTTTACTCCACCTCTTCACTTGCTTATTTAGCTACTGTTATTAATATTACTTTTATACCTAAAATTAAATGTTAAAATGGGTATTAATCTGAGGATTATAGTATCTAGAATAAAACTGATTAACATTTACTCTAAATGGATTCTAAGTCTCATTAGTGGTAGATTGCAACTCTTCTAATGACATCAGTGAAGCTGTGGTCATGACCAATCACATAAATGGGAGCTGCATAGTTACATTTAAGCATAGTTACATTTTTTACCTCTTAAAAAACTCCCTCTTTCTTGCTAAAAGTACATCTGATATTACAGATATCAAATTCTGTCAAGTAAACTTTCTCAACAGTACTTCTAAACATAATAATCTGAGTTGTGCTTTTAATTTTATCACAGTTGTTTCCTCTGCCTCTGATTTATGTTGGAAACCACTTAAGTGGATTATCAAGTACCAGCAAACTCAGGTACAGTAAATAGAAATTATAAGTAGACTGTTTGGATTTTACCCTTTTCTCTTCTGGGATAAAGAAGAACACCAAAGAAGAGCGTTGTCTAGAGTCTTAAATTAGTGTGGTGTCTGTCTGCCTGTCTATCTAAACCCCTGGTACTGTTATGAAATTTTTACCCAAACATTTGATCTGTTTACAACTTTTCTGCTTCCTTTAAGGAGAGCTTAGCCAGGCCTGTACTGACATAAAATCACAGTACTGTTATGTGACCATGAAAGACCATTTTCGCTTCCTGCCTAAGCATCCAGCTTTTCCTGAGTGTCCTAACCAGAGAGTTGGAAAACTGTAAGATATTTCTGAAGGAAGAAGCATAAGGAAAATATTTGTACCACAACATCATGGCAGATATTTAGGAGTCACCAAGAGATTAAAAAACTGCTGTGTAGTGGGGTGGTGGTGGTGGCAGTGGCCAAGCCCTGCTGGGTGCCAAAACCAGGTTGTCAGGGAGCACTGCTGAATGGTGCCTTGACTCTCGTGTGCCGGTAAGCATAGACCCATGAGAGTTGTTTCCATGCTAGGGCTAAAAAAGTGTAAGTAATGTAGACATGTGCTGTAACAGAATGAATGACTGTATTTTCTGTGGAAGAGGAGCACAGAAGCATGATGGCTGCACCAGCACTGGAGGGTATAGCCCTACCATTGTAGTTTTTTATGTCATTGCAGGCTCCTGAGGGTTTGATACTAAGCTAAACCAAAACAGAATTTTGCAGGTTTGTGTGCATTTTGTAACTACGAGAGAGATGCTAGGAAAGAAAACAGAATCACAGAATCATCGAATTGTCAAGGTTGGAAAAGACCTTTAAAATCATCCAGTCCAACTGTCAACCCAGCACTACCACTGTAACCCTGGACCAGTGACCTCATCACCCTGTGCCAGATCCAAACACTCTCAGGGATGGTGATTCCACCATCTCCCTGGACAGCCCACTCCAACGCCTGACCACCCTAACAGTGACGGTTTTTTTCTAATACCTAGTCTGAATCTCCCGTCTCACCTGGAGGCCATTTGCTCTGGTACTCTCACTGCAGCACAGTAGAAGAAACCTGCCGTCACCTCTCTACACCCTTCTTTCAGGGAGCTGTGGAGAATGATAAGTGATGAGGTCCCCCAATGCATTACTTTAAATTTGTTTACATTTCTTTTTATTTATAGAATTAATGTTCTCTAGCTACAAACAATAGATGCCTGATTCTGCAACTCTTTGTTGGATGTGTTCACTATTTCCACTGAAATAGACATGACTTAGGCAGTACTGTCCCTAGTAGCACTTCAGCCATTGTAAATATGAAAGTAAGTTCAAAACTGTAAAAGTTTTGAAATTACTTTCCCTTTTTCTCTGACTGTAAATTTAAATGTTTAGTAGGGTTTATAAATGCACCCTTTTCTCTGACTGTAAATTTAAATGTTTAGTAGGGTTTATAAATGCACCTTCTCCCTCTCCTGTGGCTGGGTGTACCTCTTTTAGATTTACTGGTTGTAACTAATTTTTATAACAGAAACTTAAAAATGCCTGCAGTGTTTTTACCATTAACATTTTGTCACACTGCATTTTGTTACAATATATTACACTTGTTTACATTGTGGAATTCTGCACCTTGTTTGGGTTGTCTGAAAGGTGTAGATGATCTTACACATAAATTCAAAATGTCTGTTGCAAAGTAATTAAACATTGTGTTTGGAATTGTATCATTTATTAATGCAATTGTTAATAGTTATCTTAAGCAGGAGATTAATTGGTCCATATGGCCATGCTGTCACATTTCCAAAGTGTCAGATGAAAGTGTTTTCTCACTCAGAAAGGTTTCCAACTGCATTACTTCATGGAAATCAACAACATGTTGCTCAAAAGTAGCAGTTTGTTTGGTGGCTGCAGCTGGTCCCACCTTCATATTTCTTGTGTTTTCTCTAATTTTTTGGTCATGGATTTATTTTACTTTTTTCAAAGTACAGCTTGTTTACTAAGCATGTTTTCTTTGTATTTTATTTCTGTTACATGTTTTCAGAGACAGGTTTATTGTCTCTTCTCTTAAGTTTACAATAGAAATATTTTTTATTTAACTCTGACTATGAATTTTGCAGAAAGAATTCTTTCATAAGGGTTATGCTAGGTAAAAATACCTATTATATTTCATTTCAGTAATGCAGAGCGACCTTCAGAACATAGCCAGTTGCACTGGTTTACAAGTTGGCAAAGCTTGTTATCCTTCAATGTTTTGGTTGTCTAATGTGCATCTAATGCCAGACTGACATTTTTATATATGCACTAAGTGACTTGGTATTTGTTTTGGTTTCTTATTGCTGGACTAAATGTTCCATCCCCTGGTTAGTAAAATAAGAATTAGAATATAAGAATGCTGTTAATCTGATACTATGCTTGGATTTTATTTTGTTTTTTTGACAGTTTGCCGATGTTTACAGTGCTCAGGAAGTTTACCATTCCACTTACTTTACTGCTGGAAATCATCATACTTGGGTGATCCTTTTTGTTTGTTTTTTTTTTTTTTTTCATTTAAGATACCTTTATTTTAGATCATATCAAATGGATTACTTGTATCATCTCATCACAATATTGAATGAGTGATTTTTACTTACAAATAGAGAAAAGCAAAGAAAGTGATTTTATGTAGCTTTCTTGA
Organism: Oriolus oriolus; assembly: GCA_013400235.1. Classification (NCBI taxonomy): domain Eukaryota; kingdom Metazoa; phylum Chordata; class Aves; order Passeriformes; family Corvidae; genus Oriolus; species Oriolus oriolus. The sequence goes on along the minus strand of VXBT01002225.1, from coordinate 3,387 downwards.
AGGCATAGGTATATACATTTTAGTGAACAGAGGAAAAAAAATCAGCCCAGCTTCATTTTCACTAGAAAAATTTGTTCTCTAGACTGTTGCACAGATTTTAGGTCAGCAGACACAACTCAGACACTTTCAGTAGTTATGTTTGTGTCTCATCTTGGAGTCTCCTAAACTGCAAACTGCTTCAAACAGACAGATCCTAATGTCTCCAAACAGTGCTGACAGCATGGCAGTCTGCTTGTGTAGAGTAGCTGTCTGGGTCAAGTCTGAAAACATACCAGGTTAATGAAGCAAAAAAGTGTCTACCAGTTGTTAAATCAGAGAATTCCTTACTTACAGATACCCATGTTATTTTTCTGAGAAATTAAGAAGGATATGCTAGCTGCTCAGGATCTCAAGTTTCAATTGTACTGAGTTGGAGGGACAGGAGTACAAATACATCATACTTTGTCTAGAACTTCACTCATTCTATCCACGTGGCTGGTGCTGGACTCACAAGGTGAACTCACAAGGTGAAAACCAGCTTGCTGAAGCTGAACCCAGGCAACATGAGAGTGATGGTCGGTGCAAAGCTTTCAAAAAGCCCCCAAGGAAACTGCCATCTCCTTTTGGCTGAAGCAGCATTTAGATGATCAGTGTGATCCATATTTGGGGATGCTCTGGAATTCTTTTGTAGTTTTAAGTTCTCCCACTGAAAGCAAAACTTGCTGTCTTCTGTTGGCCTGAAGACTCCTGCAGGCAAATGAAAAAAAATGTGAGTCAGTGAGATTATCATATGTGCTCAGCTGGAGAACAGCAATGTGGGCTATGAGTGCAAGCAACATCCTAACCAAAGGAAAGCTTGGGAGCAGAATGCTGTATTGGTACAAACTGACCCAGTGTATTTCCTCAAGGCTGAAAATGGAAGGACTCTAGAGAGTCTGTGCAGGCTTATGTCAGTATTTTCGAAACAGGTTCAGGTTGTTACTCTTGAGAGTCATTATGATCAAAGCCTTATTTATCTAGAGTCTGCTCAGTGCTTTATTGTTGGGACAGTGGTCCACAGACGTGCTCCTTTACACACATGATTTCTCCAAGAGCATTTCTTCAAGAGTGTTGTACATTTTGTTTTGATAGATCTCTCTCAGTCTATCTTGACAGAATAAGGACCAGGGGAATATCTGTAAGGCGTATTGCAGTATGGTGCAAAAATGAGTGCTTGAGATACTTCCAAATAAAGTAGTGTAGACATAAAAACTAGAATAGTTTTACAGTATGCTTTTCACTACTCTGTCGCAGCACTGATGTGGTAGCGAAGAATGTCATAAGCTCCACATTTTCCCTTTCAAGTACACAGTTTCAGTTTGAGTTCAAAATAAGTATCTATTTGAAAATAATCCAGACAGTGTACTGAATGGCATCTTCCTCAGCAAAGGTGGTATGAAAAACTGCATGAGCGATGTATAGTGATTTTCCTTTATTGGACTGCTGGAAGACACTGAAATATGTCTATCATGAATATCAATACACATTAAATTAGTTTGGTTCAGTGCTGTTACTTTAAACCTTTAATCTTTACTTTTATAATTGTCTAGTAACAGAGTGCTCACAGTGCTTTTTCAATCTTCGTTCTCAGGGCCAAGGTCTGACAGCATGGCACATGGGCAATCACATTGTTTCTGTAAGGTTATCAAGACTTTGCCCTCCTGTGAAATGTTCTATGACTGTTAATTGCTTTGAAACTTCTCAGGCAGACAGCCATTTAATAACCGCTTCAAGTAATGAAAATGTGAACTGTTTTAATTTTTGCCTACAGGAAACGGTACCCACTGAATATTATAGTCAGCGTATTTGCCATCATTCTTGGGGCTTTCATAGCCGCTGGGTAAGGTTTTAATTTTCTATACAAAGCCATATTATGAGGGGAGGGACAGCAGGAGGATTTTTTCCTTATTTCGTTCCAAGTAAGCCTAAGGTGAGATCAGTTACTCTGGATAAAGCTGATTTGGAAAATCTCTCTAGTGACATCACTGGGAGGTGCAGGTATAGAAAGGAAAAAGTCTAATTCCTGCTAGCAGTCTTTGGGTGTGTCTTTTTCCACCTCTAGGTTTTCCATGTTTGCAGGATAGTAAGTGAAGCAAGTTAAAACTGTGAGAAATGTTGCTTTTATTTCATGGTAACAGTGTATTTTAATAATCTTTGAAAAGTGTATTCTTACTCTGGATAGACTGATATTTTGGTTGTCAAATATGGAGTTAGCCATTGTTTGTTTTTTTAATCACAAAAAACCCCACTTTTCTTTTTAATGAGTTCCATTGTGAGATAAAGTTCAAAAAGCACTCGTATGTTGTTGTACTCTGTTTTCTGCTTGAACATTCCTTTACCTAACTGGAAAGGTAATGTTTTGTTTGTTTGTTTCCTGGCTTTGCTATGAACATGGGTAAATAATTTCCATGTGATGTGACCCAGATAGAGCCATGTCCTATTAAATGAATTAGTCTGTATCTATGAGGTAACTAGTCAAAACAGAAAGGATGACAATATGTCTGGTCTGACTGTAAAAAACACTTAGATTTTATTCCCTAGCTACTTTTTGTATTAAAAAAAATAGGTGAGTATACTCTGTTATAATTGGACTGGTTGTCCGGGTTGTGATGGGTGGAATTCTTCTCTGAATGAAAACTGAACATTTCCTGCCACTTTCACACTGAGTACTAGGAGCTCTCTGATGTCCCATTTGTGATGGTCCTGTGACTTGAGAAATGTAAAGTACTTTGATTTTCAAAGAAGGCTTAAAGCAAAACCTGTGACTGGCTGGAGTTCACAGGATTTGCATATTCTCATTTGCAATATTCATCTAGGTAAGCAAGGTAATGGAATGGGTTGCATATTTTTTGCTTATTTACAATATAGTATTTCTTTCCCAGGTCTGATCTGTCTTTCAATCTGGAAGGCTACATCTTTGTGTTGCTAAACGATATCTTCACAGCAGCAAATGGAGTTTATACAAAGCAGAAGATTGATCCAAAGGTAACTGTGGGGTGATTAGATTGAATTTAGCATTATGACAATATGATAACAGTGGGCTACTTATTATATGACTTTTATGTACTTACCATTATGAACTAATAAATAACTTTGTTGACTTTCACATTTCAGTTGATATATGCATTCTTAATAGAGAACAGCCTGGGAAAAAATTGTTATTTATACCTCTGGCCAGGCTTTGCTAAACAGTGTATTTTCTTTTCTCCCAAATCTTTTCTAAAAAATATAAAATAAATGCAAACCATAAACAAAGAGTTTACCACTAAATTTGATATGTATTTCTATAAGAAGGATGTCTTTTTGACTAGAAACACACTTTATGTGAGGTTTACAGCATACTCCTGCAGAAGCTGGCAGCCCATGGCT
>VXBT01002222.1:7357-19270 GCA_013400235.1 Oriolus oriolus | reverse complement strand
GGAGCCATGAATGAGGGCTGGGGTCTGCCCCCATCCCATCCCACCCCAGAGGGATCCAGGGATGCAGGAGCACCGCTGCGCGGAGCTGCGGCTCTCAGGGAGCTTCGATCCGGGGGAGGAACTGCAACGTGGTGGGATTTCTCTAAAAAAGCCCTGCACGACTCACCCCCCACCGCCTCGGCCTCGGCTCCGTGGTGGGAGATCCACGGAAAAATAATAATCCTTGTCTCTGGGGGGGAGGGAGGGAGCTGAGGCAGGGCTGGGAGCCGCTCCGGGGGCGTGGAGGGATGCCTGGCCACCTGTGCCGAGGGTCAGGCAGGCACGGGACACTCCCCTCCCCGGGGATTGGGGTGCTGCAGCACGGATCTCTCCCTGGAGCGGGTTTTCCCTCGGGCACAGGGGGCAGGAAAAGCGCGAGGCCGCTGCTCCAGGGGCCGTTTCGGCCGCTTCCCGACAGCAGCTCCAGACCCAAACACGCACACGTGCGGAACCCTCCCTCCCCCGAGGAGCAGGAAGGGATGAGCCAAGGGCTATAAATACTCGTGCCGGGTCGAAGGGAAGAGCCAGGAGCTGCGGAGGGGTCTGGGCGCTGGCAGAGCCCCTCGGGGAGGCGCTGGGAGCATTTGGGGATTATTAATAGCTCGGCATTCCTTCCACGGCGGAGGCGGCGCCGGGAGCGCTCGGCCCGGGAAGCACAAGGAACCTCTTTTCTTTCCGAGACCCACCACGGGGGGTTTGTGACTCCCCCACCCCAAAACCTGCCCGTGATGGGCGCCAGATCCATGAAAGGAAAACGCACCCCCGGGACAACGNGGGGGAGGGGGGGGGGCCGTGGGAGGGGAGAGGAGGAGAGGGGAGGGGGCCGCAGCGCTGCAGCACAGCCGAGGGATGAATGGAGCCTTTGTGCTGCTGCGGCAGCGCCGTTACCACGTCAACCTTCGGCGGAGGAAGGAACGGGGCCAGCTCGGCTCCCGCTCCCGCATCCGCCCCATCCCGGGCCCTCCGTGCTCTGCCTTTTGTCCGGGACACCGGCAAGGACACGCGGCTCCGCAGAGAGCTCCGGAGCCGGGGCAGCTCGCTCCCCCAGGGGTGGTTGTGGTTGTCCCAGGGGGTTGGGGAGCAGGGAATTGCCCCTCGGGAGCGGTCAGGCACAAAACTTTCCGTGCTTCAAACTGGTTTTGGTCATCAAAGAGGATAAAAAGCTCCTCTCCCCCAGTCCCACACTCAGAGGTGAAACCCCTCAGTGAGATGTGAAGTAAGGAAGAGCTTCCAGGTAAGGAAGAGCTTCCCAAACTCCCACCGGGAAAGGAAGGCAGTTTTGGGGTAGTTTAACCCCCACCTGCCAAACCTGAGTCCCTTCAAGGCAGCGCTTGCTAAGGGGCTGCTCAGTGGCTGCTGGGATCCCGGAGCAGGGCCTCGGGATGCTGGATCCCAGGGCAGAGGGGAGAGCTGTGCTGGGGACGGGACGCAGCCGCCTCACCCAGGAGCCGGCTTTACCTTCAGATCCGTGTTGAGAATCCAGATGAAGGTGCAGACCCTGGCGTTGCTGGGACACTTCAGGACAATGAATCCTCCAGGTCCATTCTCACCCCTGTGGAGGAAAGCCAGGAGGGTCAGGCAGAGCCAGGCTGGGATTCTGGCTGGGATTCTCCGTGGCTCTGGGATGCACCGCACGGAGCCGAGCCTGGCAGTGAAGGCCAGAGCCCGGTGGGGCAGGAGCAGATGCTGGGAGCCCGGGAAGGTGTGTGCCTTGGCTCCAGGTACACGAGCCAGCACGGCAGGGCAGCTTTCCCACAGGTGCCTTGGCAGCGCCGGTGCCAGGGCCGCCGGTGGAGCAGCAGCTCTGCCTCTGGATTGCGCCAGCTGCTCCCCACGGGAAGCTTTCCCAGGCACAGCCCTGGGTGCAAACAAGAGGTCCCAGGAAGCCCTGTGTGCTCAGGACAGGCTCGGCACTTGTCACTCCAGCCCCCAGATCCTTCCCGGCACCATCTGATCCGTCTCCGAGACGGGAGCTGTGCACACACAGCCCAAATACAGATTTCCCTTCCCTCTTCAGAACACGCTATTTTTGCTGTGTGCGTTTGTTCAAGGATTTTTCCAGGCCCTGAAAGTCCCCAGTTCCTGAATAGACGGAGGCAGCTCCAACGGCTCCGAGATAAAATGGCAATTACTTTAACCAGATTATTAGGAAAACCAAAGTCGGAGCACAGCGGCACAGCTGGGCCCCGGCAGGAACAAGGAGTCCTTGTCTGATGAGTGCGATCCCGCCGGGATCCATCACCAGCCTGTCCCTTCGGAAGGGGAGAGGCCAAAGCCCTGCCCAGATTTTGGGAGCTGCTCCATCCTTGTTTCACCCACGGGGCCATCCCTCAATGCCTCAAATTCGGTGAGCGAGCGGCTTACGAGGAGCCAAAGGCATGTGAGAGGCTCGGAGCCACAGCCAGCTGTTTATTGCCCCTCAGAAATTCCTGTTTGGGAATCAACTGCTACATAAACAGGATGTGGGACTGGGATGGGGTTCGGGCTGTTACTGGTCGGCACCTCCACTCCCCCGAGCTGGGAAACGCCCCAGCACCGCTGACAGCACTGAGAGTTTCTTGAACAAAGGGAGACGAACAAGGGAAGCGAGGTTCAGCTCCACAAATAGCTCAGCTTCCTGCAAATCCTGCCAGGAAGGCAGCAGGGCTTGCAGTTAAGTGGCTCTTTGCCTCGAAGCTCTGGAGAAGTGCGTGATCTCAGCTAAAAAAACAGCACCTGCCTCTCACCTGACGTACTTGGAGAGCGGAGGCTTCAGGCTGTGCGTGGTCGACATCCCTGAGGAAACGTACCTGTCTCTCCTCCTCTCGATCCGACGCACGTTCACGAAATCCCTGCGCAGAGAAAGGGCTTAAAAACACACCTGGGATGTGGAGGGGGCAGATCCCGCTCTCTGGACCTCTGGGGAAGGCTGTGGCAGGGCTGTGTCAACGCAGGGACAAAGCACAGCCAAGCGCTGGTATCTGGAAGCCCGACCCACCGGGGTTTGGAGCTCTGAGAATCCTGCCAGCGATGTCTGGGGGAAATTTCAGGGGCTGCTCGCCCTTGGAGCGTTACCCGCAGAGCCAACCAGCCCTACCACGGTGACACTGGAGCTCCCGGCAGCCCAGAGCATTCCCAGTGCCCCCCAGAGGGGTCTCCCCGTGGTTTGGGGGGAGTTTAGGGGCAGAGTGAGATGAACTGACCTTGGGGACACCACCCCACCGGCAGCTCCGGCCGCCACGTCGTACGAGACGATCGTGTTGTCCTCGACCCGCTGCAAGATCTGGGGAGAGGGGGGTAAAATAAACAAAAAGAAGAGAGATTTGCTCAGATTGTGCCTCCAACCCCACACGTGCCAAGAGGATACAGCCCCTCCCCCAAATCAGCACTGGGATCAGACCCGAGGCTCTTTCGGGGCGGAGGGAGATGAGCGGTGTGTGCACGGGTTTGTCTCCCGAGTTTCTGGGGGGCACAGGTGTCACCTCCAGCTACCCACCACGACACCCAGACCCTCCCAGCAGGCAGAGGCAGGTTTGGCTCAGCCCTGGCCCCTGTCCCTGCCCTCCTCTCGGGCTCTTGGCCGGGCACAGGCGTGCAGCCGGCTGCCGCGGAGCGCGCGGAGCGAACGGATGAGCGGCGGAGATTTAACGCCTCGGTGACTGGGATCCAGCTCGGCTCCAGCACCGCCAGCAGCCCGTGTTGGACGGGGAAGCTCCAGCTCTCCGCTCCAAGGAGCTTCTGTGATTAAGCCATCTTTGTCCAGCACGCTCACCTGGCAAGCTGCCACTGTTCTGTTCCACAGGATCATCTTCTCGGGCTGCAGAATCACCTCCTGGTAAACCATTTCAGGAGAGCACTGAAGGAAAGCCTGAGGACAGAGCCAGAGCAGTCAGCCAGCCCCTCTGCTCCCCTCGGGGGAGATTATTTTTAAGGAAAACAGGGCAAAACACAAAGGACAAGTGGGATCACAGAGGAGGGGAGGGGTGAGGCCGGCCTGGCTCCCGTGTGTGCAAAGCCACGGCTGTCACCCCTCTATCCCAGCGCGGAAAGGCGCCTGGAGGGCACACAGACCTCCCAGGTCAGGGAGGACACACAGACCTCAGGATCTGGGAGTTGCTGAGCTCTGCCTGCCCCTCTCCCACCCTCAGCAGTTCCCCGTGCACCATCGCTTCGGGAAGTTGCATTTTTGACCGCTTTTTTTTTCCTTTCTCCAAGGCATTCCAAGCTCCAGCACACACAACATCCACTCCCCCAATCCCCACGGGACCGGGGATCTTCGGAGGCAAACAGTTCACGCAGGAAAGTGGGACCATCCAGCTTTTGCTGGTGAACACAGAGCTGCTCCACTGGCAGCTCCTGCCAGCGAGGCAACATATGCACTGGAACAAAGAAAAGCCACGGCAGCACCAACGCTTCATTAAAGCGTGGTTCCCAGCCAAGCCACTCCAGCTCGGGAGAGGGCACGGAGCAAGGCACTTCCGAGCGGCTCTTCCCGGTGCCAGGCGGCAGCAGACGCACGCTCAGCCCTGGCCTTGCTGGCAATTAGTTCCAATTAGCCTCCTTGGTCAGATTAGTCCGAGATGCTGGGGTTGGAAGCGAGTCTCGCAGTCACCTGCTCCCGACTCTACCAGCGGAGTCTGGGGCCCAGGATGTTGACTGGGGAGTTTGTCTGCCAGCCAAGGGGTTTTCCTGGAGAGATTCCCTAGTGCTGTTCATCTGTCTCAAGCACGGGGAGCGTGTTCTGCAGCCTGACCCGTCCTGAAAGCCGAGCCGTGCCTCTTCCCCGGTGCCAAAGAGACCAAGGAATCGGCCCGAGGATGTTCTTACCTTTAAAATAAAGGTCTTGCCGTGGAAAGGGATCTCAAAAGTGTAAACAACATCACCAAAGTCCTGCGCAAGAGATGAGAAAGTTGTGTTTTTATCAGCAAAAGGGATTGTTTCTATTTGGGGTGAAGTTTGCTAAAACTCTGAGGGCTCCTGTCACCCCCTGCCCCCCACACCAGGCAGCGACCCCAGCACGGAAACTGCCCCGAGCACGTTTTAGTTGGCCGTGCCTAAATTTCCATCAACAAAACAATATCCAGAGAGGCAGCAGGGATGAGACAGAAAAAGAATCCGCCCCGTGCCAGGCTGCAAACCCCACGTCAAGGTCACATTCTCTTTGTAGCAGCACCGGGGTGCGAAGGGGGTTCGCTGCCAGCGCTGCTGGTGTTACCTACGGCTGAGAAGAGCCTCCCCGGAGGGGCCGGGGATGGGCAGATGAAAACCTTTCATCGTTAGCCCTGTGTTAAACTCTGATTAGTCTATTTAAATCCATCCCCCTTTGGAAAAAGAAAACAATCTGCCCAGCTAGTTTGGCATCAGACAAAGGATCACTTGACAGGGGAATTTGAAACACCAGATGAGACAGCAGTTTGCAGGATTCGCACCCCCTCCAGCCGTGTTTCAACCTCGTGAAACAAGGTTGGGTTTGGGGGGAGAACCCCTCCTCTTTCTCTGTGCTCTTCAGAGAGAGAAAAGAGCTCTGGGCACCCCAGAAAAGTCTGGAGTGGGCAGAGCCACATCCCAAATTTACACCCCAGCATCCAGCAGGTTCCAGGTGCTGGGGAAGGAGGGCAGCAGTGGCTTTGAGGGTGGGAAGAGCAGTTAGTGCCGCACAGGGGCCAAGACCCCAGTTTGGGCACCCAGCAGGCTCAAAGGCGCTGCGCCGTGGAGCAAGGGCAGGGCTGGAGCTGTGGGATCAGCATTCCCCTGCTCCTTCCCATGGCTCTGCATCCCAAAGGTGAGCCGGCCACCCCAGCCCACCCTCCGGACAGAGGGAGGAAGGAAGGGCCCTTTCCCGTCAAACTGCGAGGCAATTAAACGTCTAATTAAATAAGAGGGGATTTTACATTTAACTGAACTGGAATAGATTCCTAATTCAATCAGGTAATTGTAACGCTTGTTAATTTTTCATGGCGCAAGGAGGTTTCCAAAGCCTCGTTTGTCCCGGTTTTTGCTAAGCCATCCATGCCCTCTGCCAGCTGGGGAGGAAAAACCACACTTGCATTGTTTTTCTCAAACTTCCAGTTCTCCTCCTGGGCGAGGATTTGGTCCACAACCTCCATGGCCTCTTTGCCTTGTCGGACATACTCCTTTTCCTGGGAAAGAAGGGAGGATTTCATTAGCTGGGTGTGCGGGAAGCTCGAGGAGCGTGTGTGAGGCTGCTCCCCCCTCCCCGGGCTGGCAGAGGGAAAGGGGATCAGAAATCTCTTAATTTGGGTCACAGAGGCCTCATTTTGGAGCTCCAAGTCACGCTCCCCGCCCTGGCTGGGATCCACACACCAGCTGCTCCCGGCGGCTCCCGCCTTAGCAGGAGGGTTTCCAGCAGGCAAAGGGCTCTGGGATGTGCAGCTTCCTTCCTGGAGGAGCCAGAACTGGAGCTGAACAGCAGCGGGATCACTTGGAAAAGGGCACAAAGCCCGTGCCCAGCCAGGTTTTGGGGAGGTCAAGGGCCACCTTTCAAGCTGTGGGGACAGGTGAGGTGATGGCCATCCCAGAATGTGACCAAAGGACCAGGGATGGAAGGGGGAAGGGAGAGGGACAGGCAGGAGCAGAGCCAGAACACAGCCCTGCGGGATGCTGCAGGGAAGAGCACACAGCCATGGGGAAGTGGGATAAAGTTGGGGGGCTCACACAACCCCTCCTGCAGTGGCCATGATGCCACCGGTCCCGTGGCACAGAGGGGGCTCAGCCACACGTGCCAAGAGCTGAGGGGTCTGGAATAGGGGGCAGCAGAACCTGATGGGACCACAGGGCTGGGGAGACTCCCCCAGCCCCGGATCAGCCTGGAGCTGAGGGCAGGGCCAGCCCCTGTTTACCTGAGTTGTCAAGGCCTTCCTGCCCACACCCTCCTCATCTGACTCGTTGTCTGACCCTGCAGGGAAGCACCAATTAACTCACAGTTAATGAACACCCCACTGGTACCACCTCCCTCCCTTCTCGTGGGGGACAGGGTCCGATCTCTGTCCCTTATCCAGCAGGAAGGGCTCTCACTAAGGATGACTCCGGCCCTGTCTCCCCGAACACTCGCTCAGCTCTCTGGAGGGCTGAACTCATCCCGGGTGTCAGCCACACCAGGAACAGTGCTCCAGAGGGCTGGGCTCGCCCCGGGTGTCAGCTGTACCAGGAACAGTGTTCCAGAGGGCTGGGCTCATCCCGGGTGTCAGCCACACCAGGAACAGTGTTCCAGAGGGCTGGGCTCATCCCGGGTGTCAGCTGTACCAGGAACAGTGCTCCAGAGGGCTGGGCTCGCCCCGGGTGTCAGCTGTACCAGGAACAGTGTTCCAGAGGGCTGGGCTTGTCCCGGGTGTCAGCCACACCAGGAACAGTGTTCCAGAGGGCTGGGCTCATCCTGGGTGTCAGCCACACCAGGAACAGTGCTCCAGAGGGCTGGGTTTGCCCCGAGTGTCAGCCACACTGGGACAACTATTCCAGAGAGCTGGGCTTGTCCCGGGTGTCAGCTGTACCAGGAACAGTGTTCCAGAGGGCTGGGCTCATCCCTCTGTCAGCTACACTGGAACAACTGCTCTGGAGAACTGGGCTCATCGCGGGTGTCAGCCACACTGGGACACCTATTCCAGAGGGCTGAGCTCATCCCGGGTGTCAGCTACACCAGGGAAAGTGTTCCAGAGGGCTGGGCTTGTTCCGGGTGTCAGCTACACCAGGACAACTGCTCTGGAAAACCGGGCTCATCCTGGGTGTCAGCTACACTGGGACACCTATTCCAGAGGGCTGAGCTCATCCCTGTGTCAGCCACACTGGGACAACTGCTCTGGAGAGCTGAGCTCACCCTGGGTGTCAGCTACACCAGGTCAATCCAGCTGAGATGTCCCCACTCCCACGCCGGGAGCTCTCCGGTGCCGGCACAGGGCAGTGACGTGCCACCAGCCCTTATCTTCACCCGCCTGTGACCACCCACCCCCGTGCCCTCAGCCCCAGGGCAGCATTTTCCAAGCACCCAGCTCAGAGCATTTAATCCCAAGCCCACACAAGGCTCCAGCTCCCCACAGAGCTGCTGCCGGGCTCGTGGGGCTGAGGGCGGCTCCAATAAAAAGGTGTCATGGGGAGAGCGTGGCAGTGCCACCCCTGCCCTGCTGCAGGCATGGAGAGGGGAGAGGGGACCCTGTTTTGCAGTGCCACCCCTGCCCCGATACAGGCACAGAGAGGGGAGAGGGGACCCTGTTTTGCAGTGCCAGTTCTTGGAGGCTGTGCCAAGGGTTGGGATAACGAGGCAGAGCTCGGGGAAGAGATGATGGAGGTGAGGAATTCCAAGGTGGGATGAGCATGGGAAGCGAGGTGACGGCACGGGTGATCTTACCTGCGAAGGACTCAGGTGGGGAGTAGAACTGTCCCTCGGAGAGGGCTCGGGGGTACAGCAGCGGCCTTGAGGCTGCAGCCTGGGCTGCCAGGAACCCTGGGAAGGGGAGCACAAGGATTTAACACCTGGCAGGTTCTGGGACTCCAGCCCTGCCCAAAGAGCCCCTTGTTTCCCACGTTTTCCCACTGACACCAGCCAGCCTCAGCTCCTATTGCCTCATCTTTCGTCTGAGACGTTTTATCTGCCCCGGAGATCAATGGGCTCTTCTGCCTGTCAAATAATCCAAAGGCGATTAAGCATCTAATTAAATAAGAGCTTCCCCTGGAAGCAATTTGGAACCTGAGCCTAATCCAATAGAGACATTAAACACTTGATCATTTTTCATCTTAAAGCCTCCTTGCAAGACCCAAACATCCTCTGGTGCCTTCCAGTCAGAGCATTTCTGACTGAGCCCCGCCTGACAAATGCCCCTTTTCGTTTAGTGCCACTTCCCAGCCAGTGACTCCTGGGAGAGGGACAAACTCCTCGTGCTGCCACAGGAATGGGCAGCTATCCCAGGCCAGGCTGGGCACTCGCTCCCTGGAAGGACCCTGGGAGTTACAGGGCGATGTGTGAAGCATTAGGTCAGCCTCAATCCCCGCTCGGTGTGACCTCAGAGACCGCAGGGCACAGAATTTCACACCCCATAACTCACCCCGTGCCACATAATGTGTCTGCGACTCCAGCAGCCCTCCTGGAAAGGGTTCCAGCCAGATCCAAACACAGATAGCAGGGACAGGGAGTCCAACCCTCCGCCTGGCATTTGCCTCACTGTTTCCAAACACTTTCCCCCATGCAGAGGTGAGCTCTGTCTCCAGCACGTCTGGCTGCAGGATCCAGGCATTGGGAAATCTGGCACATTTTTCTCCCCTCAATTAAAAGATGCTTTTTATAATCTGGTATTTTCTTCCCCTGAAGGGACTTGCTGACCAAAACAGAACTGAGTCAGGCACATCCCATCCCAGCCAGCCTGGAGATCCCTTTTCCAGAAATGCCAGAGCAGCAGCAAACCCAGGCCTGGTTGGTTTTGTCCAACTCCTACCAGAGAGAAGCAAAAATACTCACATCGTTCCTCTTCTGCTTCCTGAGTTAGGACTTTGAAATCCAGGAACCAGGTCTCCAGCCAAGCAATGACAAAGGAGACGATGGGAAGCAAATACCCAAAAGCCCCTTTGGTCAGAAGCTGTGTGGAAAGAAGCAGAATGGAACCACAGGGAACGACCCAAACAGGGAATAAAACAGCACTGAGAAATCACAAAGCAACTCCCTGCGAGCCCAGGGAAACCAACCTCGGACAGGATGACCTTCACAATCAGGAAGGCACTGGATACCAGTGTAGTGACCTGAAAAGCAAACAGACGGAGCTCAGATCCCTGGGAAGCCCAGGAGGAGAGGGAAAACCCCCCACGGGAAAGGCCGGAGCGCCTCCTTACCGCGATGACCCACCAGTGGCGCAGGCGGACGACGGCGTAGCCCAAGAGCAGCACAACGAAGCGAAACAGAGCCAAGAGCTGCAACAACAAACAGCCAGCGCCACCAGTCACTGCCCTTGTCCCTCTGCCAGGTGCCGGGAGGGCAGGGACAGGCGCCAGCTCCCGGGGAACAGAGGGTCAAGGCTGCACCAGGAGGGATTCAGCGAGGTGGGTGAGGGGAGACCCCAGACTCTCCCAACCCCGCTGTGTTCCAGAGCTTTGCAGGAGGCTGAGATACTCACAAAGATATCAAAGAACGAGGTCTTGAACTTGTAGCTGATGATTTCATCCTTCAGGTTCTTCTTGATGCCCTCCTTGGTCTGAGGGAGACAGGGAAGCAGGAAGCTGTTGAGTGCACTGATAAGAAACTAACAGGAGAAGGAGCCAAGCAGTGCCCGGGGTTATGGCCAGGTCAGGGAATACACCTGGAATACAAACGGTCCCACAGGCCTGGCGTGGGCTCCTCGGCCAGCACAGGACCAGGGAGGATCCCATGGCACATTTCCTGCCTGGATTCACACCGTGTTTCCCCCCCGGGATTCACACCCGAGGAGCGTGGGTGGGGCAGGAGGGGCGTTAAACACCTCGAGGCGGTGACTTCCAACACCCAAATCCTCGGCCACCAGTTCCTCACAGCCTGGAGCCCCTGGATGGTCACCTCCCACTGCTGCCCGCCTCGTCCAGGTCCCAGATTTCAGAGGAATGGGAGGAGACACGGAAAAAATGGAAAACCACAGGAAAAAGGTTTCTCGGGAACCTTCACTAACGCACTGAGCATCTTCCTGCGGGGGCTCTCGGGGTCACTGAGCACCTGGGGGGATTTAAGGATCCTCCTCATGCAAAGCACCGAGGGGTCCCTTCTCCCTCCAGCTGGCTTCCCACGGTTCACAGCAGTGCTCCAGGAAATCTGATGGAAGAAGGGAACCAGTAGGTTCAAACGTGCTGGCAAAGGGGAAGAGGGAGGAGAGGGGGCCGCACAGCCACGGGCTGCAGGGGAACCTGAGAGAGGCAAAAACACCCTCTGGGGTTTACGGGAGTGTGGAAAAAGCTCATCCCGAGATAATCCAGGGTCTGCCGGCCCCGGTTCTTTGGACACCATAAATCCTGGGAGCCTGGAATGGCTGCCTGTGAGGAAGTGGAGGGCTCAGGTAACTGGAACAAATGCTTCACCTTTAGGCTATGGCTTTGGACGGGGCCCAGCTGGCCGGGAGCTGGCGGAGCTGGCAGCTGTTGGATGGGCTGTGAGGAACAAGCTGGTGGATCTCAGGCCAGTCCTTGGCAGCCAGGCTGTCCTGGCACTCCAAGGGCAGCCACTGGGAAAGGATCCCTCTGGGTCAGGGCTGCAGCTTAAAATCCAGGCAGAGGGAGGCAAAAAGGAGGCGGGGGGTGAAGCTGGGCTGTGCCTCCAGCTGACCTGTGGCCAGAGGACTCGGGCCAGCCTTGCTGAGGGGCCACCGAGAGCCTCTTCCCCCATCCCTGGCTCCGTGGGGTGCTGCAGGAAGGAGGGGATACAGGGAAAGCTTCGGGGGATGGATTTCGGGGGGCGTTTTCTGTTGGATGGGCTGTGAGGAACAAGTTGGTAGATGCCAGTCCCCGGCAGCCAGGGGTGTGTCCTGGCACTCCAAGGGCAGCAGCCACTGGGATTGGGAAGGGATCCCTGTGAGTCTGGGATGGGGCTTAATATGAACCAAAGGGGCAAAAAGGTGGAGGGCAAAGCTGGGCTGTGCCTCCAGCTGACCTGTGGCCATGGGACTCGGGCCAGCCTTGCTGAGTGGCCACCGAGAGCCTCACCCCACAGCCCGACTCCATGGGGTGCTGCAGGAAGGACGAGACACAGGGAAAGCTTTGGGTGATGGTTTGGGGGCTGTTCTCATCTTAAAACACAGGCTGTGCACCAGGCAGATGAAGCACCGGAGGCATCTCCCTGGCTCTGAGAGCACCCAGCCTGCACAATTACGGTTTGCTTTTAACGAGGGGCAATTTGCTCGGCTTATCTCACAGCGAAGGAAAAACGGTTGGATAAAA
>VXBT01002221.1:1296040-1325301 GCA_013400235.1 Oriolus oriolus | reverse complement strand
TGTGGACGAGCGCGGCGCATCCCTGTCCCGTCCCCATCCCGTCCCCCGCCGCGCCCAGCGCTCCCTGCCGGCGGGGCCGCCCTGGGCGCTGCCGCGCGTACTCGTCCGCGTCCCCGCGGGGCTGGGCGGGGGGATCGGGCTTCGCTTCCCTTCCCTTCCCCGGGAACGCCTGAGGGCGGGGGCGGCCGGGCGGGCAGGGCCAGGGCCGGTGGAGGGGAGGCGGCCGGGACACCCCGGTCTGGCTGATGCTGGCGCTGCCCCGCGCAGCACCGGGCTCCGGCAGGCTGGTAGCGGCGGTCGGGACTCAGGAGGGGCCCCCCCGGCTCCCTTCCCCTTCCCTCCCTCCGCGGCGGGCGGCGCTGGCGGATTTTCTCCCGCCGCGGCCCCCTCGCTGTCCCCCAGACATGGTAGGTCACCTCCAGCTGCAAGGGATGGACGAGAGCCTGAAGGAGAAGAGCCGGGAAGGCTTGCTGGACAGCCCGGACTCGGGGCTGCCCCCCAGCCCCAGCCCCCCTTTCTACTCCCTGTCGCCCGGTGAGGGCCGAGCAGGGGGCAGCGGCGCTGCGGACCCCCCGGCCCCGGGCCACCGGCGAGAGGCCAAGGACGGCAAAGTGGTAAGAGCCAAACCTGGGCACCGGGCTCTGTCCCCTCCGGGCCCCGCGGGGGAAAGGCTGGCCGAGCCCCGGAGCGGGGGGCAGGCAGGAGGGCTCCTGTGACCACTGCCTGGGCACTCCTGGGCTGAGTTCCCCCCGCAGTGCCCCTCCGCCGGCCGAGGGCACTCCGGGCTGCCTGTGGCGGCTGCAGTCCGGTGTTGGCAGCGCCGCTGCTGTGCCCGGCAGGGCTTGGCCCGGTGCCGGGCAGGGTTTTTGGATACACGCACAGAGTGTTGGCAGTTTGGCTGGGTGAACTCTAATAACGGTGTGGGAGTGAAACCCAAGTCTGAACCAGGCTCTTCTGCCCACCTTTGGAACAGAAAAAGTGTAATTGCTTCTCAGTGACACTGCTCTGCCTGGTAGGTACAGGTTGGAGCTGCATCCATCGGGACCCAGGCAGGGTCGTCTAGCTCCCAGCCGTCATTACGCCCTGGCATCCCACATCTGGTTTGTGAGAAGCGTGGAGCCACGTTTGCTGGAGCCCTGGCTGAAAGAAAGACAAAAGTGCCCGTTAGCTGGGGCAGGGTAGGGATGTGTGTCCGGGGAGCTGGTGCGGGACAGGGGCTGGGAAAGGCTGTGTGCCGCTGCCCTTTGCTGGAGCGGGGCTTTGTGGCATGAGCCCGCGTGAAAGATCTGTCCGCTGGCGGCTGAGCGGAGCCAGGGGTAGTGGTTTGTAAGCTCAGACAGCTGGCAGAGCACTGCAGCTTTCGGTCAGCCTGATGCAGTGCCAGTGAAGCGGTTGAATGTGGAGTAGGATTTGGGTAGATTTATTGTGACTATTATTCTGCTTTATTTGTTTATTTCTATCCCTGAGCTATAAAACCTGTTTTTAAAACACAACGTTCAGAGCCTAAGTGGTGGTGGTGGTGGAGGTTTTTAAAGGATGATGAAAGTTCTTCCCCAGGGCTCTTGAAAATTTTTTAAGACATGTATAAAATATGTTTGTAGGTGTATTCAGTGCGGTTAATTGGCTTCTATATGGAATGAAATCTGCAGCACAAATTTTTCCATGAGAAAAGTTTATCTACCTATGGTTTAGTGACAATTCAAAGACTTCTTTCCCATAGAGACATTTTGCAATGACTCCTCACACCCTCGTGCACTTTCTCAAGTTCTAAGGCTGTCTGAGTATATTACTGAAAGCTACCTTTTGCTCCTGAACATGCCAAAACCTTCCCCATGAACAATGACTCCTCACAGTGGAGAGGGTGTGAGGTGTTATTATGAAAGTCAAATCTCAAACCTGCTAACGCCGCGGTTCCTAATATGGAGCTGTACCTGCAGATGCCTGGGCGTGTGTGCCATCTCGATGGGAGTGTTTATGTACAGAGTTACCCACACACCTCTGATTTGGCAGGATCAGGCTGTTGCTATGTGTCTGTAAAATAAAATGGGGGAGGAAGGTGAGTGAAGGCTGCTGGACCAAAAAACAGCAGGGGTGGAGGTGTCTGTAAAACTCTGTAATGGGGATATGACAGTCTCCATTCCAGGAATATGACAGCTGGCCACCACTCCACCCAATAAAGCCCTTAGATATTGAAGAAGAAAGGACATGAGAAAATTTATTTCAGTTCATGGGTCATTAGGATTGAGAGTTTTAGTGCTTGACTCCTACAGGGAAAAAAGTTATTCCTGTGATCTGTATAAGGTAAAATTAAGTTTTCTAATTATTTTGATCATTAATGAATGTTTTAGACACTTCAGAAAAGCTCACACTGTAGACGTTTCCAAATTTTGTACCACATTGCAAGGGTAGCCCTGGGCTCCTGCTTAGAGTATGGGTTCCATACCTTGGGGATATTTCCATGCTCTTAGCAGGTACAGAAGGTTGCAGGGGTCCAAATGCTGAAACCAGTTGGACTGTATTATTTGGAGTGGTGCTGGGCTCTCCTCTTTAGCTCTGTTTGGTCCACTGCAAAATAATGAAGTAAATAGGAATTTTCACTCTATTTCACTACAGAGAGTTTCACTTCCTCTCATTTCCACTGTGCAAATACTGTACTTGCAGCTGTTATTAAAACAGGAAAAATATGGAGAGCATTTCTTGCTTCATACTTCTAAATCGCAGTGTCTAATTAGCTTTAATTTTGCCGTTTAACAAGGGCTTGCAGATCTATGAGCAGTTATGCAACCTATGAATGTACTTCTGTTCAAGTCTACTCCTCTGCTGTTCATCAGAGCATGCAGAATTGGCAAATCAATAATTGCAGCTATTTGCACACCAAGAAATGCCTTTTTTAATCGCCTGTTATATTAGTGTTTGTTTTGCTTATAAACGTGACAGAGCCAGGAACCCAGCCTGCGCTCTTTGTGTTGGAATACTATAAAACCATATATAAGCTCAATCACCAACAGCCAAACTTCTAGTATGTACAGTTACAATAAATTGCTGTCAGGTGAAGGAAACAACATTCCAGATCTGAGTGAAGTATTTAATCCTATTCTTTGCTGCAGAACTATCAAACCACCAGTCTGAACCCAGTTGCGTTCTTCTGCAGTCAGCTATTTTGCTCCAACCTCACAAATATGTTACAGAATTTTTCTGCTTTAGGACAGCCCTTCTCATGCAGACTAAAAGGAGATTGCATGCCCTTATCGAAGACTTTCTTGTGTGCAAAATCTGTGCTCTCTCTGCTCTGTGTTATTAACTGTGACTCTGAAAAAGTAAACTCTCTGCTCTTTAATAAGCACAACTTTGTTTCAAAGACAATGCACCATTTATTCACATTTAACCAGCCAATTTGGGAACAGCTTTGGGATCCAAGAAAATATGAAAGGCAGTTTAGGGCCAGAGTCATAAATACCACAAGTTCAACACCATTTAGGGGCTTTTTTTTTTTTTTTTTCACATTTTACTTGTAGTGCAGGAGAAATTAGCTTTTATTTCTTCAAATAAAGTCCATGTAGGGAATTTGTCAAGTGTTTTGTGCTTAAGTGCAAATATCCTAAGGAAAATAGAAGGTGACTTTTACCTAGTTCTGCCTTTTAAATCTGAAACATTATTAAATTGATTCTTATGACTTGGGTTACTGAATTCTCTAGGCTGTGCCTGTAAAGCTGGGCCAAAAGGAACAGAAGTACAACAAAATAAATCCTTAATAATATGCACAAAGAAACAGTTGCTGAAAGTGTAGGGAATGAAATGACATCAAAGTACCCATATCTGCTCAGAGTTTTCCCTGTTGTTCTTGCCCTGGGATACAGATTTAGGCTAGAAGAACTGCTTTTGGACTGTGCTGAAATAAGTGCTTTGCATTCATTGCACAACTCCTAATGGTTATCAGGGGACATCAGGATCACATTCATCTGCAGAACTATCAGTCCTACCTTCTTGAAGCAGCAGATTTTATGTTCCTTCCCAACAGTGAAAGGAACTTTTGCCACTGCAGCGAGTTCCTTTTTCTTTGTAAGACTTAAGTATTTGTGCACTCAACCTGCCTCAGTGAGCACTGGCTTCTGTGGGACTATATCCCAGTGAATCAGCTGTAGGGATGTAGGGAATTTCTGCTTACATTCAGGAGCAAGATTGGTTCAGAATCACTCTCGTGTGGTGGGAGGAGATTCCAGCTTCATCTCAAGTATGGAGAAGGAGACCTTGCCCCTTGGCGCAGCCTTCACAGACAACAAGTGTGTGCCAACCCTGTTGGATTAGTGGCTCATAATAAAAAAATCCCAAAAAACCCAGAACATCTCTTCCTGACACGCAGCGTTTTGAAGACCCCTTCCATCACAGAGCCAGCATCTCATCCTACATGGAAAGTGCTCCAGGAAATGGGACAGTGTCTTGTAGGGACTGGGTGGGGAACACGGCCATCAAAGGCTTTCCATGTAACTTCCAGACCTGGCAGCACCTACAGTGAAAGCACACGTGAGGGGGAGGCCCCGCACCCCGCCCTGAGCCAGCCTGCAGCCCACACACGAGGCAGGGGATGTGGCTCTCCAAGGCCGTGTGGGTCCCAGCAGCTCTGGGAAAGCCCCAGGCTGGTGCGGGGAGCGGGGCACCCGTCTGGCACCACAGCAGGGTTTGCCTCAGGGCTTGTTGGCAGCCTGGCATCCTGACCCACTTCTGAGCCACTCCCGCGGGGCTGGATCCTGCAGGAATTCCCCCAGCAGGGGCTGGTGGTGGCTTCAGTTCCACCCTGTGTCCTCTCCTGGCAAAGGCTAATCCCACCTGGCTGTTCCCTGCCCCTCAGCCCCATCCAGTTCTGGGTATGTACCCTCTCCTCTTCCTCCTTGGTGAAGAACAGGGAATGGCTCTGGGCCTCGCTTGATCTGCCTCACCTGATCTGACAGATGTCCCTTCTGGGCAGATCAGGGAAACAGGCATCAGGATCTCATCATCTGCTCTGAAAAGTGTGGCTCTGATGAAAGACATTGATGTCTCCTAGCTGTTGAATTTCCGTTGTGTCCCTGGGTAACCCTGTGGACAATAAGTAAAGCAGCACACATTTCTCACTTGAAATAAAAGAGGGAGATAAGCAGGAAGGATGTAATTCTTTGAAATAATAAAGCCCTGCTCTCTACCTGAGGTTTGCATTTACTGTTATCACCTCCCAATATAATCTCATCCGGCTCTCGTATAAATTACTCGTAATGTGCAATACGTGCAGATATTGGGAAAATAAATGGTCTGTTAAACAAATATTGCTTATCTTCTAGAGCGGAGAATGTAGATGTGTGTCAAATAACTCAGCTAGATCTTTCATTATAGCTGTAAATAACAGCTGAGTAAAGTGACATTTTCATGGACCTGACATGTTACCATAGTGGGAAAATGTGGTGAGAGATTTCCTTATGCCCTAGCTAAGTTAGGAGCTGGGAATTTGGGAAGCTATATCCTGTTTGTAGCCCTGACACTGTTTCCCCTTACAGTCCCTAGAGATGTAGTGCCACATCTTAGTGCCTTCCATATAATGACCGTAGCAGAAGGAGTTGGTCAGTTCTGGTTCTTTGTGCTCTCTGGGGAAAGGTTTTGGGGATTTATTTATTTCAAGTCACGTTAATTTCCTTTCCTTTTTCTTGCTTTGCTGCCTGGAATTTGGCAGCTAAGGAACAGTCAATGTGGTCGTTGAGCTGTAGATTGAATTCCGTTCAGCAACCAATTTTATCTGTGTTTATCTATCTGCTACTTGCAAAAAGCAGAGTTTAGCTGCCCAGGCCGTTACATGCCTGAAAGGCATCAGAGTTAAGGCAGAGGGAAAAATGCAGCCAAACAAGAAAGCTCTTCAACTTTTAAATAATACTGTAACTCTTTGCTGGTTGAAACAAATTACTTACTGGAAAAGAAATAAAAATAATAGCACATTTACTGCTTAATATTCACTTTGGATCTATTTTGTAAACATGGGAGTCACTGTTTTGATCTCTCCATGATCTGTCTTTTGATCTTTCATTTTGTCTTCTCAACCTTCCTTGCCTGCCAGACTCCTCCTGTCCTTGCATAAAGATGGCAGGGCTGTGGTGGCTTTTGTGGAGCTGCGTCTGGTAAGTGCCAGCACAGCTCCAGTTCTTGGGGATGGCTGAATCAGGTCCCCACT
This sequence comes from Oriolus oriolus, assembly GCA_013400235.1. Lineage (NCBI taxonomy): Eukaryota > Metazoa > Chordata > Aves > Passeriformes > Corvidae > Oriolus > Oriolus oriolus. The sequence goes on along the minus strand of VXBT01002221.1, from coordinate 1,319,111 downwards.
GCAGCGTTCCGGCACAGCAACCCTTGGATAGACAGACCTTGACTATGGATCACTTGTGGACAGCCTGGTCTGAAGTGATGTGGGCTTCTCCTCCTCACCATCAGTGACCCCCAGGAGTGTGCAGCAAGCTCTGCTCCCTGCCAGCCTGTCCGTAGTGTGGGGTAATACAGAAACCTACCTTATTTGTGGAGTGTTTGGAGACCACCAGGTGATTCCTAGAAACGAGCCAGGGATCATGATTTTCTCAAAGGAGCTCAGCAGTCCAGTGCTCCTCTTCTTTCAATCATTCCTGTGCAGAAGGAAAAATAATTGAGTCAGTATTTTTTTTACAGGCAGAATATTTTTGTTTTGTTTTTTTCCTTAAAGTAGATTTGAAGGAGTTGGTGTCAAACTCTTGCCAAAAAGCCAGCTTTTGACATGTGCCAAGCATATAACATTTCAGCCCCAAAGACAACTCTTTTGGAAAGCTCATATCCCCTGTTCCTTGCTTCCCAGCTGCGGGTGACTTGCAGGAGCCGACATTTCAGAACATCATTGGAGGGAAAACAAAATGTCACTTGAGGTTCCTTTCAGTGGCTGCCGTGTGAAACCTGTGGTTGCTGTTTAGTGACCTGTTCACGCCGTGCAAACAAATCAGTTGCTGTTTGGTGAGCAGCCTGCAGGGTCTTACAGACCTCTATTTTTAGGCTGTGCTTTGTAAGTTATTGACATCTTCCACATGCAGACTTCCAGGTTACTTCAAGGCTTTTGACCTGCAGCAACTCGCTGCTCGAAGAGAGGTCTGAGTCTGTGATGGTCTCGACAGGCAGTAGAAATCCTGGCTTTGGCCTGCCAATGTCCTCAGTTGTTCCAGCTTTCTAAACTAAGCCAAGCCTGCAGGTCTGAAGTTGGTGCTCATCTACAGCGCATGAAATGCCTTTTGCCACCCTCCCCTGCCCAGAGCAAGGTTAACTGTGATCCCAATGGAAATAGTCTCATCGCTGCCCCATCCAGAGCTAACCTGGAGAGCACTTAATCCTGCTCTCACCAACTTCAGCGGCAACTTTCTGACTCTGATTGATGTCAGTCGTGCATGCCAGCGCCTCCGTTCCTCCGTGCACGCTGGTATTGTTTCTGCAGCGTGTTCTTGTTTCCTGTTCCCTGCTGTGGGACTTGTGCTTTCCACAGACGGCGACTGCCGCCGTGCCCACGCTCTGACCGAGCAGCACCCCCGGCGCTCAGCGGGCTGGGAAGGCTGTTCCATGCACACGCTGGGGGCCAGATGCCCCAGCAGTGCTCCTGCTAAGCCACAGGAAAGGCTTGGTCTCCCGCATCCTGGGGATGTTCAGAGCACTCTTAGTGTCAGCATTTGTTAGCAAGGAGTGTGAAGGCTTGTTTGCTTGGAAGCACTTCTTTGAAACCGCTTCTTTAAAGGAGGGACACGTATCCCCAGCCTTATTTCCTCCACCAGTTCAAGCAATCTGCATCCCTCTGCAGGTGAGCCCTCAAAGGGCAGCCTGCCTGCTGTTCACAAAGCTCATGAGCATGTGCAAATGGTGTTTGACTCCTGCATCCAATTGAACCTCTTCTTTTGTACAGAATGTCTTTAGAAAGAGCTCTGACCATGTGCAGACTGTTACAAGCTGGATATCTGCACCCCTGTGAACCGAGGCTTGTCTGATGTAAAAAATTCACATTTCAGAAGCAAAGAGCTTTATTTATGACCAGAAAGGCTGCCCTTGCCCTCCCCTGTCAAGAGCGTTGAAAGCAATCCAGGAATGAACTTTGCCTTTTGGCCAGTGTTTGGTAGGGAGCATGTATATATTTTGTTTTCTTTTCCCCTCCCATACCTATGCAGATACTGTTCTGTTTTTACAATGGAACAGAAATATTCAATCAAAAAGAGGGGTTGGCCATTTTACTTTATAGTACAACTTTACACAGCAGTAAAGTGCAGGGATATTTCAGTATGAAAAGGAGAAACAGCTTTGTGGCTTTGGGACACAGAATTGAAGGGCTTGGCAAATTCAGATGGAGCGGTGACATTTTTTGCCTTAGCCTGAGGCAGAAAGCCTGAACCAGTAGAGGAAAGGTAGCCATCTACAGACCCTGCACAGAGGCTGCCAGCCATCTCCTTTAAAGAGATCCTGTGTCCCCGTGTGTCGTAAATATCTGCTGACAGAAAAGTAGTGGCAGAGGCTGAAACCTGCAGTGACATTTTTCCAGGAGGACAGGATTAGGCTTAATTAGCTGCTGGGTTTGGTCCAGGCACCAGATACAGGATCCCCATATGTGGGAACTGGTGTTTAGGAGCACTCCAGTATAGAGAAGTGGGATTACTCATTTCTGTGGAGAGTAGAGGAGCTTAGGCTGGTCTGTGACAATCTGTCAGAGTAAGTTCATGGTGCAATTAGTCTTAAAAAGTCCCATTTTCAGTGTCATGAATTGGAGCTGCTCAATTCATTTCAAAGTCCTGGCTTGGAACTGGCTTCCTGCATTGCAGAGGCCACAAGGTGCCCCAGTGTCTCACCCCACCCTCAGTTTTATGGTTAAGAAGAATGTCCTTTGGAGCACAAGAGCCATTTTTGGCACAGAGACTTCAGGAACAGCAAGTCTGTCACTTCCTCTGCTGGATTGTTGCAAGGGATACATGATTTTATGTACATATTTGTATGTATGACTATAAAAATATTTATATGTGTCTCACTTAAGTAGACCTACATCCTTTAAGTCAGTAGGAGCCTCTGTGTTAGGAGCACTTCTCCATGCTGACACATTTTGAATGTTTCTAAGACTTGTTGATTCCTGGCCAGTAAAGGCAGCATCAGGGCTAAAGAAAACTCAAAAAAAATTGCAATTCCTATGAGAAACAAGAAAGGAAGAAGGAAAGGCAAGGCTACATTTCAGCAAACAGATACTGCAGCATGGAGTGGCAGAGATGTGGGAACAGTCACGTACCTGGGAGGTGTGCTGGGGCAGAGGGAGGTGTTGGTGGGTGAGGACAGTCCAGGTGTTGTGTTAGGCTGCTCAGCTGCCAGCCACAGCACGTTATGAACTGTGCCAGCCCCATCTGTTGTGTCCCAACGCTTGCTGTGCTCTCCTTCCCGCAGATGCCTTACCTGCTCCTGAACCCGTCCATGCCAGAGATGAGGCCTCGAATGTACCCTGTGTTTTTTGGAGAAAGCATTGAGGTCAACCCTGAGCCCATGCAGGAAATCAGGTACAGATGGGATTGGGTGGGTGGATGGGGATTTCTGTCTTTTTTCTGGTGCTTCTGCCAAAAATTAAAATGTGTTTACAAATGGGAGTCATGGTTATTTTGATGGAAAGGGAAGGACAGGTGGGAGGGTAATTCCTGAATTAAAGACACTGACAGCAGCAGAGGCAGAGGGGAGGAGGCAAGAGCTGGAGGGAGGTTTTAACAGAAGGCAGCTTTCCTTCCAAGGCCAGCTCAAATCCAAGGCTATGAGAGAAAACCATTCCCATCTGTGGGCTTGATGGCCTCCACTAAGTAATCTGATGGTCTTCATACTGTTCCCAGATGACTCGTATCTTCAGAAGAAGCAGCACCCTTCTAATTGGCACCTGGTTTTTTTCGCTATTGGCACGGAGAAACCAACGTTAGACAGCCCACAGAGACTGAATGAGCTCCTCTTTGTGAGCCAGTGATGGAGATGTTCTGCCCTCCTGTGGGGCTGGTGCTGTGGCCGATGGATAAATGTTGGTCTTTGCTCTTCTTTTACTCTCTTGCTGGTGTGGAATGTACCCTGCAAACAGCATGGAGCAGTTACACGCAGCTCGGGGCAGGGACAGTGGGAGGACTGAAAACCCCCTCGACCTATGCAAACGTCTCTCTGGAAATGCACCCCAGTAAATCTTTGCTGGCTGAGGAACTGCTAGTGGGCATGTTTTTATGGTGATTACATTGGAGTCTTGTTTTATGTGTGCTGAATGACTTGCTTACACCCTAGCTGTGCAAAATACATTACAGCAGCTCAGATTACATGCGGTGCACAATCAGTCAGCCCCCTTCTGGGTGGAGGTAATGACAAGCACACACCCAGCTTTTAATCTTTTTTACGTGGAGCTGCACATTCCTTGGCTGCTGATTGCTGGAGGAGCGTTTGGGGAGCGGGGAAAACCGGTGGAAGTCCTGCTGTTCCCCATGGCTAGGGATTCTAGGAAAAACCCTTTTTGTGGCCTGGTATCCACACATCCTTTCTGGATGAGTGCAGAAAAAAGGCAGGGCAGTGACATCCTACCTTTTGTGGTTCTTCATCTGTTGGCAATTCACGTGGCCAATTCCTTTGAGACCAGTGGTTTGGGTGTTGGGCAGCCACAGCCCACAATATCCCTTTGCTTTACCAGCTCTTTCAGCATTGCTTGGATTTTCTGTAGGCTCCAACAAGCAACCTCCCCCCTCATCTCCCAGCACTCAGATTTTAGCTGGTTTGGGCATTTTTGTGCAGTGATGGCAAGGTGATATAAAGAAAAAGGACAGACAGCCTTGACAGCTCAACAAGTCCATTGCAGGGTGTTTGTCTGCCTCCAGTGTCGCTCTCAGGGCTGAGCTGAGGCCCCAGTGGGACCCATGGAGAAAACCAGAGGAAGAAGAGTGTTGCTTGGAGCCTGTGCAACAAGGTGTTTTCTGCCCTGGTATGACCACATTGCAGAAATGCTGAGATGGATTCACAGCAAGGTGGGGTTCCGACAAGATTCCCCAGCAGGACAGACTCCTCTTGGGTTGTAGAGTTGGCATTTGCCCCAGAGTCTGTGCAGTAAGAGGTGGTAAATGCTGGCAGCTTCGAAGGGTTAAAGAAGAGTCCTGCCTGTCTTGCCTCCTTTGCTTCCTGGGCTGTGCTCCTGACTCCTTGCTATCCTCTGTAGGTGCAATTCCGAGGTGAAGTACGACTCAGAGAAGCACTACCGGGATGACATCTTCTACGGCCCCATCCCCACCGTCACCACGTACAGCGAGACCATCATCGCTGCTCCCAATTGCACCTGGCGGAACTACAAGTCCCAGCTGATCTTCGAGCCCCGCCAGAAGCCGGTGAGGTTTCAGAGCACGACCATCATTTTTCCTAAGTGTGCCAAGAACATTTACCGGACCACCCTCAACTACAGCTTGGGTTGCGCCAAGCGCTGGTTTGCTTCCAGCGTGCAGCTGGAACTCTGCGAGGAAACCAACCCGTGCGTCGCGTACAGCGAGACCCTCTGACCCGCGCCACCCCCGAGAGGCCACGGCCTTCGCCGGGGCTCGGGCTGGGCCTTGCTTGATGGCGACTGAATATTCATGGCTGGAGAACGCCCTCGTCTCAGGAGAGGCTGAACTGGCTGGGCGGAGGCTTGCAGGGCACAGGATGGTTTTGATCAGCGAGAGGCTGGCTTGTATTTTGCGACGTTCCTGACATTCATGATCTGGATTTTATTTTGGGGGGTTTTTTCCCCCCGAGCATATCTATTTTTGGCTTGTGTTTAGATGAAATCAAGATGACAAAGGACCCTGTTACCCGTAGCAGAATGATGCCTTATGAGCTCTGTAGGTCTCGTCTAGCACATAGGTGAGAGTCACTGTAAGCTTCTGAGCTATTTTGGTCTCGGCAAAGGGAAGACCAACTGCAGAGTCAGCGTCTGGTCGGCCCAGCACACACCAGGCCAGATCTCTTTTAGAGCTGAAATGCAGAGGAGGTGGTTATTTGTATCAGTACATCACAGCTTGCTCCAACAGCTCATCTGAGTGAGAGCTGCCGTATTACAGCACTGCAGTCACCCCACTTCCTGAGAGGGGTGGAGGCTGTCACCCCAAGAAAAAGAGGATTTAAACAGGTCCCCTAGCTCTTGCTAGCAGCTGGGTGTTTGTATACCATAGCAAGGCACAGCACAACCAGGAGATGGGAGAAGGGCCTGCCCAGATGCACGGACACATCTTCTGTGAGGCCAGCCAGGAGTAAGCAGGGGGAGACTGAGGAAAATGAACAGCTGAAGGGCTAGGTTCTGAAAGTGACTGAGTGATTTAGGAGCCCAGTGCCCTTTTATCAAAAATATTGTCAGACCAAGTGTGCCATGCTGTTCACTGCCTCTAACACTCAATTTAAGGGATCTGTATGCACTTACAGCCCTTCTGGGTTTCAGGGTGTGGCTGTATTGCACAGAGGAGCCAGGGCAAGGTTAACTCACCCTCTCAATAGTTTCCATATTTGTGGCATGGGCAGCTTTGCTGCCTGTAGAGGAGCAGCCAAACTTCTTCAGTGTAGAGCTTGAAGGATTGAAGAGCCCAAATCCGTCCAGTTTTTCCTTAATCAGTCAGGCTGTAGCACTAAAAACAGGTACTTCACAAACAGCTGAGCTGTCTCTGCAAAAGGACCAAGAAACAGCGAGCAGGAGTCAGTGCAGCCATCCTAAGGTAAACCATTCCCCCCTCATGAATCCCGTCTCCTGGTATATCTTCACTTTGGTGTCTTGCTGAAAGTCTGGAAAAGCCTGGATTCCCACAAACATATAACTTTTGAAAATAGCACGGAATTGTCTCCAAAAATCTTACCAAGAATTCTTGCATGCTGCTCAGACTTAGAAATAACCACACAGCTCCGGAAATTAATTTCCAGCTTTCTCTCTTCTAAACTTTCCATTTTGTTCCTGACTTGCTGTGAGTCTGATGGAGTTATTTCAGAACACAGCTGAGCAGCCAAGTCAGAAAGCCAATTAACAATGTCAACAAGACGTAGCTGATTGCCCAGAACAGTTGACGCACAAACCCACAGAGATTTTAAAAAAAAAAAAATCTGAAAAACTTGAAAAAATAATAAAATTAGTGACATGTAGAGATACTTTTTCCATCAGTTTCAACAAGCTGTTGGTAAATGTGACCAGAACTGTGACCTTTATGAAACAGAGTTCTCTTGTTTAAAATGTAGCACAGTTTTTCCACCAGAGGTAAATACAAAGTCTTTAAATACAAACTTAAATCCTGACAGCTGAAGCATCATTAGTGCTGAAAGATGTGTGTTATGGCAGTGCTGAACTCTGCCTCTCTGCGGGGAGTTAGGACTTGGTAGGGAGAAACCTCTCAAAGGATTTCCAAGGCTTCCACCTACTGTTGAATTCTTTACAGCAACACAAACAAAGATTATATTTGTTATTGGTCAGATTCTGCTGTCACCGTCTGTCAGCATCAAAGCCTGGAAAAGCAGCATCTGCCTCCAGAGGGATTATTATGCCTGAAGCGACCCTTCTCCCCAGGGCTCCAGCAGACAGGAGTGCTGTGGAGCTGGCTTATGCAGCAGGGAGTTGGTGCTTGGATGAACGTGGTCCCAGTGCAGCGAGCTTGGTGATGCAGTTACTTGCTAGTTCGTCTTGAGGTCTGTCCTGTTGGCCACGTGCTGCTGAGCGAGTCTCGGGAGCAGGGGAAATAACCCTCTGCCTTCATGGGGACACCTGAGGGCTCTGGAGGGCTCATTCCACACATCCCTGAGAGTCTGCAAAGGGGCAGGTTTCCAAGCTGACAGCAGGGTAATCCAGGTCTGAAAGCAAGGCCAGTACTCACACCCAGGAGATGCCTGCACGATGACAGATTGGACTGCAGGCACCTCCACTGAGCAAGCACGGAGACAGGCTGACCTCAGAGCTGAGGGGATGCCAGACTCTCCCTGTTCTGACCATACATCAGGCTTTGCTCCTCTTAACAGCTGGATTATTCCCCTGCTTCGAACACAAAGCTGCAGTTCTTGATCATTCTGGTCTTTGAGCGGGACAGGTTTTCCCCAGAAAAATCCCTTCCATCGTGACTGGCTGCAGGCTTCTGCCCACTCTGTCCGCTGTTAGTTCTGTTCCCTAAATATCAGCTGCAACAGTAAAAAAGAATTCAAGGCAAGCCGAAAAAACCTAGTGTGCAAATACAAATCCAGCAGAGAAACTGAACTTCAACCTGGACTTTCACCACACAGGGACAGGGGCTGCTGAGGCAGAGTCTCACAGGTGGATGTGACCCCCGGGAGGGTGCAGTGGAGGGCTGCATCCTTGGCACTGGAGGGTCCCACACGCCCAGCCCAGGCCTCTTTGAAGCTTCATGCTTTGTTTTCTCTGCAAATACGCTAGAAGTGACCTAACATGCTCCTGCTCCTTTGAGTTTTAAGCAGCTTTTCTGGTCTTGCCATTTTAGGGAAAAAAAAAAAGAGAGAAAGCAGCTTGGGTTTCTAGGCTGCTGAACACATTTTGAGCTGTGTAGCCACGGTGGCTATGGTGGGACTGTCACCCTGGACCACTTCCAAACTGGGACATTGCCAAGTGCCTGAGATCTGGAGACATTTTTGAAAAATCCCTTCTTACAGGGTGTCTCCCATGGGCCCATCACACGCTGCTTTTCTTCTCAGCAAAAGCTGGCATTGGAAAGGGACTTTGTTTTTCCTGAGGTCAAGGAAACCATGGAGGGTCAAGTCTTCACCCTTGCCTGGGCACAGATCCCAACCCTTCCTGCCCACCCTCTGTCCCTGCTGCTCCCATCCCTGTGGCTGGGTTAGGCAGTGGTAGAAAAGCCAAAGTTGGTCTTACTCATCACTGGGAAAAGTGATGACTTTTTTTGCTTTGCTTCAACACCAGGAACTGAAGTGTGTTTTTGTTTTGCCAGTGAAGAATCACTCTGGGCAGCCAAGAAGTGCCTTGTGCCATACCTGTAGTGTGTTTGTACATCCAAAAGGAACGATTGGTCCCACTAGGGAGGTGCTTTTCTTTTAAATGGAGCGTTATTAATCTCAACCAACAGACCTTTGTTCTGCATATTTTCTCAAAGATACAAATGATAAATTTAGACCAACGAAAGGTGAGTTTTCCTTGAACAGCTGGGACTGTGGCTACACTATTTCTCCCCAGGATCCTGATGTGCATGTTGCCCACAGCCCTGCAAGCCTGATGGGTAAAGTCAGACACTGCCTTTATGTTTTTTGATGGGGGGAAGATTGGTTTTTTCAATGTGGAAACTCCCTGTCCCAAAGGTGGGGGGTCTCTCTTCCCTTCATCCCTATGACTCTTTTGCCCCGGAATGCAACAGAGCATGCTCGTGTCTGGTCTGCCTGCATTGCTGTCACTGCATTTGGGGCCAAAAAGATGAAACCCTAACCAAATACTGAACTTTCAGAAGCTGTGGAATATGTTGCACAAACCACAGAGAAACTTTGACCAAAAGTTTACTGCTTGTCTTTATTTTTTGCCTTTTTCTCTTTTTTTTTTTTTCCTTCCTAAGCCAGCTCTACTTTTCTCAATGTGAAATACAGACAGATTTGCACCCTGGGTGCACACCTTCTGGGACTGATGAAGTGGTGTTTGGGTGTTGATAGCAGTGTTTGAGTGAGCTGCTGGTCAGAGAAGTGAATGCTGTTTACTATTTATGTTGAGTGTGTCTTAAAAAAAAATGGGAAAGGTCACCAGAAGGCTAATGAGCAAAAGACTTTGTAGAGCAAACTGAAGATTAAAGACTGCGTGAATCTGACCTAGGGATGAGTGGTTCTGTGTGTGAACACTGTGAGCTAGGATATTTAGCCATTGGAGTTTCAACCTGCCTCTTTTCCTGTAGGAAAGGACGTCTTTGCCTTTTCTAGAGCTGAAACAAAATCAGATCCATCCTCTGTCACAGTCATTCAGTCCCGCTGAAGTCTGTGAGCATCAGCATTCTCCAGGCTCACGAGGTACTTTCTGTGTGCATCAATCAAACATGCACAGAGCTGTGCCTCTGTGGAGGTGGGGAAATGCTTTATAGGGGATGATGGATCTTCTTGTGGGATATTCAGATTTCTACTGCCAGATAAAGTCTGCTCCCTGAGGATCACCTGATCGCTCACAAATTGATCTGTTCTGAACATCTCCCCTAAAGCCCCATAACCGTTGGATTTTATAAGTCTTGGGAGGCACTAATTCTTTTTCAAATACTGTAATGGCCATCAAAATGAGCAGAGTATCCTACCATGTGAATTGTGACCTGAGGATGGGGTTGAAAGGTGTCTGAAGGTTAGAGAAGGAAGAAGAGAACTTAAAGTGGTGGAAATGCATAAGGATGTGTCATATTTTTATTTTTGTAAGTCTGATTCTCTAAGTGCTTGTAAAGTACTTTACTGTTGTATATGTGGTGATGCAGTAGCTCACAATATCCTTTTATTTTTGTATATTCCTTCCTCCACCATAATCCCTTTCTGTTCAACTCATAGAGAGTAATTTAAGAAGACAAAATTTATATATCGTAATAAAATGCTCAAACCCTCATGCTGATGTATGCAGAGTTTCCTTCCTCTTCCTTATCCCTTTACTTGGTGCCTAATGCCCTTTTCCTATCCAGGGGGGACATTTCTGGTGTGTCCATCCCTTTCTGTGGATTTCAGCCCAGCTCCTGTGGGTGGGTGGCTGTGGCACAGTCAGTCGGTGCTGTGGTGTGCAAACCCTGCTCTGCCTCATGTGCCCAGGGAAAGCTGAAAAGCTGGGGAGGAACTCTCAGAGGCAGCTTTACCTTTCAGGATTCCCCTGGTTGGAAGTTGGACCATTTCTTCGCTCTAAATTTCCCTCTTCTGCTTCATGGTGTTCTACTCAGCTATGAAGCCTTGGTGTTCTATCGGGACAATTCCCCTCCCAGCTTTTCCATGGCCTCCAAGGGCAGGAGGAACCAACACAATGCTTATGTCATATCCAGGTATCCACATCCTGGTGCAGTCCTGGGATCCGTGCTATGTCCTGGCTTCCCGAATCACGACGGAGGATGAGCTGCACCGGGGCTGAGACCCTGCCTGGCCACGAAGTGCATTCTAAAGCCATTGCTGTAAATGCCTCAGGCTCACCAGCCAGCCATTAGTGGAGCACTCCTTTGTCTTCCAAGACCCAAGATGTCTGCAGGGAGAATCTGACACTAATCCTTATGGAAAAATCATTGGATTTATAGGGATGAAGTCAATAGGCTTGGATGAAAACGGCTGTAAAACTCTAAGGAATGGAAAGGAGAAGCAAAGCCATGTTATGCAAGAAGCTCCCTTCAGCTGCAGGGTAAGTGCCCGTGTCCTCATCCCAAGCTTTTTGACACAAATCATGGCTGAACTGCTGCTAGGATGAAGGATGGGAGACAAGCTCATGGCTAAGAACCTGAGGGAACACAACAACACGGAGAAGGCAGGGGTTGCGCAGGCTGGGTGAGTTCACTGGCCGACACCCAAATGCCAGATGAAGGACATGTGCATCCACTCCTGCTGCTTAAATAAAACCATAAAATGTGAATGCTGTCCAGTGAAGATTCCTGAGGTGGCAGCTAAATCCTCAGCAGCAAAAGCAGTATTAGATGCAGGATATGTGTTTTGGCAAGTGTGCTCAGATGAGCTAACCCCTAAGCTAGTGGCTTTTACTGTGCTAGCTGGATGTTGTAAATTTAAGCAGATGATTCTTGGTATTAGTTTTGCTCCTGGGATATTTCAGAGAGTAATTGCACATATCTCTGAGGGATTACAAGGTGCTGAAGTTATAATGGATGGACTTTGAATTTAAACTAGATTCCTTTAGGAACAGAAGGAAAGGTTTAGGCTGGTTTTACAGACAGCAAGAATGCTGAGTATAAAATGCCAAAAGCCTCACCTAAAAGAATTTGCTGATTATGGGCAGCTACAAATTAAATAATAATAAAACTCCACATGCTGGCATCTCTATTCCACTCAACAAAGCAGAGCTGTAAGGAAACAATAGATGCCTTCATCAGATTTCATTCGACAGCTATTTACAGTCAACAAACAATGGAAAGATTTGCCAGAGAAAGAGCCTTACCTGATCCTGGAGCAGTAAAAACGTCCCCCTGCTGCCAAACCATCGGTTCAAACTACTACGTGCAAGGCCTTGGGCTGGGTGTTTGCTCTCCATCAGCAGATGGCAATCTCACAGCCTGGACCTGCAGAAGTGTCTTCAGAAGTTCTAGGCAACGCCAAGCAGCTGGAGGTTATAATGTCCTCAAAAACGTCATGAATCTGTTGCAATGCGAAGGAATCACCAGAAGCATGCCTGGAATGATGGCCACCTACAGGAGCTGCGTCTCCTCTGGCACAGGACACTGAACTGTCACTTGCTCCATCTCTGTGGGGAGACTGGAATGGGAGACCATCACAGCAGATACATCTCTGTTCCCTGAGCTGACCCTGTGGCTTCACACCTGCCTCCTCCAGGAGCCATTCCAGGATGACTGAACCCACCTGGGATGCTTTAGATGCAGCTCTGCGACCTCCTCGTGTCCTGTGTCGCAGGCTCAGTGCCTCAAGGGGCACCTTGGCTTCAGCAGTTGGGCCCCCAGGGTGGCTGCATGGGGCCTCTGGTGCTTGGCATGGTGCAGGATGGTGACTTCCCCCTCAGCAGTGTCTGCCCAGCTACAGGATGTGGATCCAGTGCTGGTTTCCATCCCATTGCTCGGGGGAGCAATTCCCAGTGTGGATGCAGCCCCTGCAAATACTCCACAGCCTGTCAGGAACGTGGCTTGGCCACGCAGGTTTGCCACCACACTGCCCATCCCCAGCTCTGTTCCTAAATCCCCTGGTCTGATGGCACTGCAGAGGAGCAAGGACCTGCCCCAGGGCTGCGCATCTTCTGCCAAAGCCCTGAGTCTCCTTCTCCTGGCAACAAGCCCAGCCACAGCAGGGAAATTAATGCAGGAATGGCTTGTTCTCGAGCAGGATAAAGGGTCCTGGAATTGCTTTTTTGGGGTGTAAGGAAGGAGTTTTATGAGCTCTATTTTCTGCTTCTAATAATGATATTGGATCTAAACAGTTCCACGCCTTGGAGTCCAAGACAGATGGGGAGTTCACATCTACAAGGATGAAAATGCTCATCCTGCCAAGCCTTTGATTCTCATCGTATCCTTCCTACCCTACAAACAGGCGGACAGCACATTTCTAGCATAAAAATATCCTCCTCTCCAGCTAACCACCTCCAGATTCCCTTCCTGAGCCTGTTCTGGGCCTGGTGATTAGACATTTCTATATACATAAACATTCAGATCATCTCCCCAAGGTTCTTCCTGTCTCACAAGCAAATCCTGAGACCAGCGGCTGTTTGCAGCTCCTTGAAATACAAATGGGATCGGGGCTCCTTCCAGGCTGACTGCTGTGGTTGGGGCTCTCCAGGCACCTCCCCAGGGCTCCTGGCTGTGTGCTCCCTTCACAGGACACCGAGATGCCCATCACCACCTCCTCTGGAGGCCAAACTGCTCCAAACACACCTTGTGTGGCTGCTGTTGATGGTGCCAAGGGAGTGCATAGACTGGGAAACATTTTGGACTGGGATGCAGCACAGGAGTGCCTGGGCACAGGCACACTTGCAGAGGGAGGGTGCAAAACCACGCCAAAACCCACACAAAGCAGTGGAGGAACGAACAACAGACGCACACGCATGTGCAAACTGCATTCTCTTTGATGGAGGATTGTAGAAACATTACCTTCCCTTGGGGCTTTGCAGTGAAATAACCTGATTATTCATGAACCAGCCAGAACCATCAATCCCTCATTTATCATTTTCAACATAAATAATAAGGGCAAGAGAGGAACACACCAGCAATAAACTAGTTATAGATGTAGTGTTGAAATCTGCCCATATCCTTTAAATATGCCCCACTTACTGATAACAAACAGGGATCCAGCCGACTCCTCTCCTGATTCCTGAGCATTGGATTACAAAGGACACAAGCCAACACTCAGCTTCATGCGAGTGAAAGTCCATTTGGCGCTTGCGTGGGCGGCCAGCTAGGAAATGGCAGCAAATTTAAAAAAAACACATTTGTCTTGCTGACAAATGCCTCCAGGAAATAAAAGTCTTTGTATTCTTCTTTGACCTCTTCCACTCACAGATGGGTTTTGCTGTGCTTCCGACAGCGATTTTTTTTTAGCGCCTGCACTTCCAGGATATTAATTTTATCTGCTGACGAGCACGGCTCAGAGAGGCCACGATGCACATCACATTATGGGCCTGTTTTGGCCAAGTAGCAAGGCCTTGGAGGGGCAGAGCTGGGGTTTTAACTTCAAGTCCAGCTTCTAATGAGGCATTTTGGGATGGCAGCATCTCTTGGAGCATCCTTGGCTGGTCGAGCACCAGCTTTACCCTGAGATATACATTGACCCAGAGGAGAGAGCCCCCAGAGCCACGCAAATCCCTCACCAGTATCTGGGAGAGGAGTTGAGCATCCTTCCAGCTCTAGTCTGAGCCTGTTCTCCGAGTGGAGTGAAGGTGGAGTGGAGCAGGGAATGGTGGAGCAGCCGCTGAGGCTCAGGGTGCTTTGCTAAGCTCTGCTCTGCCTCCAGGTCTGCCCTGAACTCTGCAGACGCGGCCCTTTCCGAGTCCTCCGGGACTTGTTCTGGCAGCGCCAGCCCCGTGTGCGAGCCCAGCCCTGGCTGAGGCACACTCTGAATGAGCCACGTGTTCTGAAGGCCTCCAGGCTTGGCACCGACCGGCGGGGACCCTTTGGAGCCCGGCTGTGTTGAGGGGCAGCCCAGCTCGGCGCTCTGTGGGAAAGCTTCCTGTGCTCTCCCTCTGCCACTCACTTCACTCCCCCAAGGGTCTCCCTTCTGTGTGCGCTCCGAAAGGAGCGGGGAGGGAAAGCACAGTGTGTTTAAACACTGCCTAACGGTGAAAAGTAACATCTGGAGAACAGCCTTGCCCTTCACAGAGAGTCCTCCACCTCCACAACTCCCAACAGGGAACAGTTCCAGAAGGAGCCCATCAGCTCAGCACTGGGACCAACTCTCCCTGCGGGTGCCATCAGCTTGGGGACAGCAGCCACTGACCAGGGGACAGCAGGTTCCCAAGAGCCCTGGGTGGCTGGCTAAAGCCACACTCACTGCTGGGAGATTTTAGAGAGTAAGGGAAGAGCGCGCTCAGCAGCCTCAGCTCAGCAAAGGGTGACTCCTTGCCCATGCCTGTGCCTCCCACGCTGGCCCATCTCCCCCATTCCCCCAGGAAATGGGCACAGGAGAAACCTGCTTCATTCGAGCCTGTTTCCACAGAGGTTCTTCCAGCCAACATTAACACACTCTGCTTTACTTCCCAGCATGGCCCTGGGCAGAAAGCAACATCTGAACCTAATAAAAAGGCTGCTCTCCCCCTCAAAGAGACCCAAGAGCAACCTCTCTGCTATTTGGTTTCCAACCTCTGCTATTTGGTTTCTCCTTCACCAGTGGATGGAGGAGGCAGCTCCAGCTCAGAGGTTCTGGCTGGCCTGAAGGGAAGCAGGATGTTCTGGCAGCCCACGGAGACTGGTAGCTTAAAAATGAGTCCAGTGGGGTGGAGTTAGATGGGTTTCAGTGCTAAGGAGCCAGTTGTGACTTCTCACTGGTCTGCAGAGTTGGGGTGTAAGGACTTGGTCTTCCCTTGAACAGAATGGCACTCTTTTTCAGTTCCAAAAACACGAAAGCTGGAGATGGCTCTAAGCCAAGGCCCAGGACTAACATCCCCATGGGAAAAGCTCTGCTTTGGTCCAGCTGGAATGCAGATCCAGACCTGGCACCCATCTTCAGGCACACACCGACCGGGTTCCTCGTGTCTGACTTTTGGCAGCTGCTTTGCTTTCTGGAAAGGGCTCAGGGCGAAACAGCAGCAGAAAATACTCCTGTGTCTTGGGCAGAGCTGGATCAGGATTTCACAGCTGAAGTCTGGACTTTTGCAAACAAACACCCGAGTCAGTGGGGTCCAAACCTCTTCAGAATCCCTGTCCCACTGGAGCTCATTTGGGGCCCATCACCTGCTGACAGCTGCGCTGAGCAGTTCGAAGAAAGTGTTGAATGAGGATGGAGTGTCTTCAACAGCAACCTCCTGGATGGTGCTGCTCAGCTTTTTGCTCTTCATGAAACCTTCCCTTCCTCCTGTGCCATTGCAGGCAGGAGAGAACCCCCCAGGAGCTCCTGGAGCTGCCCCTCTCTCACAGGCACAGTGTTTTCCACAAATACTGACCTGCAGCCTTATGGAACCACTGCCCATGGGTGAGACCTCAGAACAACCTCCCCAGGACTCCTGCGGGCTCCGTGGGTTTCCTCAGCATCTGCTCTGGAGCACTGGGGGTGCCATGGCAATTAATAATGACTAATCTAGATGCACCATCATTAGCATGGCCAGTGTGGTCAGCGTCTCCTATGCCCTCACTTACCTCAGCAAATACTGCAACAGTTTTCTCCAAGCTGAACATGCATCTAGTCATCAAAGAGATTGCAAATGACTAATAAATATGAAAAGAAGTTGGGGAACAGCAAAAATTTCTGGACCGAGATCAATCTTTACTGACAACTGCTGCTTTTCCTGAGCAAAAGTACCCTGCAGAGTTTAAAACAGCATCCGACTTCAAAGCAGACAGCTCTCCAGATGGAGCTCACCGCCCCTGCAACACCCTGTGCTTCGTCAGGTTCCACGCACTTACAGAGGGACGGTCAGATTGTTGCCAAAGAAGGGAAACACGCCGGCCTCTTCAAACCCAGGGGCTCAGCAATGTGTGACCGATGCACTCCCCACGATGCTTGGTGGCGAAACTGATCTCTGGGCCGGCCTCCCGAGCACCACGGGCAGTCCTTTCTGCCTGGTCTCGTTTTACAAGGGCCAGCAAGAGGAAAGCCTCACCTGTCAGCTGTGTCTGCAGCTGAGATGAATGCGGTCCCTCCTTGGGGGGATCCGGACTGGAAGGCAGGATCCAGAAAGTGCTGTGTTTGCAGCACAAGGATTTCACCTTTCAACCCTGTTTCAGCCCATTTCCAGCCCAGGGCATGCAGGCAGATGCTGTGCGTTTCACAGGGGCGGCTCTGGCCACCCTGGTGCCACCACGGGAAGGGACCTGCAGCCCTGCGGGGTCTGGCAGTGTCCCACACGCTGGTGGCTGCCAGGGCTTCACCTCCCCAAGCCCCCCTGCATCCCTTTTAGGGGATTTCTCCACAGCTGGAGAACTGTGTGCCCACAAACTTCATTTCAGGAGCGTTTCTGCACAGCTGGTGTGTTTGGTTGTGCTGCAGGCCCCCAGCCCCTCGGAGCTCTTGCCCTTCAGTAACGCCAACGCCAACCTCGGATCACTCCAGATACAACTGCTCCAACCTCCCGTCGGTGGCCAGTGATTTATTACCACTCCACTGCCTGGAGTCCTGACAAATACTTTTTGGTAATTGCAGGAGGCCAAAAAATGAGAGGATAAATAAACCTGACAATTAATTCAGCTGTTACTCACACACGCACGTAGTGACACTCATTCCCAAGTCTCTTATGAACCCATTTCTTCCCAGATGGCACAGAAGCCAGGCAGAGCTCAGCCAGCCTGGACACCTCTGCCTCTGCCCAGCACCCTTCAGGGTCCCAGTGCTGATAAGAGCCAGACATCCCACCAAAAGCTGCTCGATTTTCCTTCCAAGTTACTCGCCAGCCTACCCTGTCTCATGTCCTGCCAAAATCAGCTCTTTAGCCCTCTGCATCATTATCACAGAGCATGTATAATTTCACGGCAAATCACAAGAACTGATGAATGGCTATTTGGATTGCAATTGTCAGGAGAGTATAAAACACTTCCTGCCGTACAGAGCCCAGCTCTCCTGGCCAAAGGCTCAGCTGGGGAGCCCCTGCTCTGCTGGGGCTGGTGTGTGAGGGCTGTGGGCCACCATCCTGTGAGGACCCAGGGCTGGGCACTACCAGCACAGGGGTGTGGTATTCTGGTGTGATTTGTACCTTTTTTTAAAAAAAATCTTGCCCTGCTCATCGCTGGGCGCTGCAGCTGCAGCCCACTCCCCTTCATCGCCCACAGGGCACCTGCAGCCCTGGGAGGGTGCTGGCACCCAGTGCAGTGTCCTGGGCTGCACAAGCACAGCCTCCACCTCGTGCCCTTTTCTCCCTGCTCTTGTCACTCAACCTGGCCTAGCTAAAGAAAGAAAAAAATCATCTTTTTGTTTTCATTCTTTCCAAAAGAAAAAAAAAATCTCTAATCCTGACTAAACACCGATTGGTCACCAGAAGGTCACAATGCCCCTGCACCTTCTCACCGTCTGTCCAGGGCAAAGGCGTAAGGGATGTCTTTTATCTTCCCTTTCCCCTCAAAAACTCCTGTCTGCCACCCAAAATACCAGTGAGTGTGGATTGCTGACATCTTTTTATTGCTGGTTTTCAAAGCCATCTGCTTTTGTCCCATTTCATTTTCATCTCTTTATGTAAGAGCTTTGCAAGTAGACATAAAGTTTTCCATCATTAAATTCTAAGCGTTGGCCTTGAATTTAGAGTTTTCCCACCTTCTGTTTCTTCAGCATCAGTGTGAATTATTGACCAGGGAGACGGCTGTCAGCCCTTGTCAGCATTTAAACCCTGATGTGAGAGGTTGAACAGCCCAGCTCCTGTTTGTACTGGTTATTAACTTACTCTAATTGCCTTCAGAGTGGCAAAAGCCTTTCCATGAAGGTTTTTCAACAAAATCACTGATCTCAGGAGATCTTTAGGCTGATTTTTAAGAGCCAGCAGTATCTGCCTAGTGCATCGCCACGGCAGCTGGAGGAGCACATGGAGACTGGAGGGGGCAGGTTTGGTCAAAGTGGGTACATACCTGGAGAGATTTCAGAGGGTGTCTCGGCAATCCAGATGATCTAGGGTGACTCTCAGCAGCATGGAGAAAGAAGCCTTTTGGATAACCCCTGGGCAGACCAGGCAGGCAGTGCTGACAGAAGGCAGGGGGTACACCCTGGCTGAAATGCTCATTGCTGTGCTCAGGAAAACATCATCTGTGTCAAATCCATCCCTGAGCCCCAGGAAAGGCAGCACAAGGTCCCCACACCACCTAATAGCTAGTCAATGGACTGAATTCCACACAGCCATCAATTAGTCCTCACACACAGCCATCCCCCTCAGCTCAGTGACCCCCCACTCATCGCTCCCCACCTCACACACACCCCCCAGCACTGGGAAGAGCTCCCCAGCTGATGGCATCACTGTGGGACGGGGACTTGGGGACTCCCAGCTGAACTCAGCCACACCCCATGGGACTGGCGTTGGAGGTGAAGCAATTTAGACCCACAAATAGACACCAGAGCTTCTTAATTAGGTAATGGCTCATTAGCCTCCCCCAAAATTTCCTGCAGCCTTGGGTCAACACGACAAGGGTCTAGGGGTGCTCACTGTGCCCTCACACATGGAAAAGCACCTGCTGCCACCACCCCTTGGTCCCCTCAGCCCATTTTACCTCGGACACCCCATCAGTGCCAGCACAGGGGTCCCTTAACCCCCCACCCCTCGCCTGCAGCCGCCTCAGCTGCCCCGTGAGCAGCTCGTCCTGCCCGGGCTCACACACCCCCTCAGGCACGAGCTGCTTTCTGCTGCCAAATAAGTTTTGGGTTGGGTTGGGTTGGTTTGTTTGCTTTTTTATTATTTAACCAGCACGGCAGTGGTCGCCCACTGTCCCCCACTGCTCGCTGGTGGGCACGCCGAGCACAGTAAC
Source organism: Oriolus oriolus (assembly GCA_013400235.1). Taxonomy (NCBI): domain Eukaryota; kingdom Metazoa; phylum Chordata; class Aves; order Passeriformes; family Corvidae; genus Oriolus; species Oriolus oriolus. Next base: position 1,299,697 of record VXBT01002221.1, on the reverse strand, counting down.
AGTGAACAAACCCGTCACCTTTAGCAGAAGAACCCCCTCCCCTCTGGAGCAAGCTGTGGAATTATTTACACCTGGTGCTCTCTGTACAAGTCCCTGCACAGCAGCCGTGCACAGGCTGGGTACACACCGAGCGATTCCCCCCGTACAGTTCGAGCGATAAAATTGTCCAGTGATTGGTTTGCATTTGTACAAGTTACAAAGTCGGTGAACATTAAGTTTAAACTTGGGGTTTTGGAATAGTTTAATGCGAGTTTCTCCAGGATTGCACAACCGCAGGCAGCAGCACGGATGAGGAGGTGCTGTCAGACCCTGCTGCGAGATTCTGGGGTGCTTGGGGATGTCTCGGTGGGGAGAACGAGGGCCAGACGGGGAAGCACCACAACCTACAGGAGCAGCAGCTCCTCCTTTCCCAAAACCACACTCCCCCGAAGCCACATCTGAGCAGGTAAAGCCATCCCTCTGCAGCCTCCCAGGTCTGGGCTGCTTCCCCACCAAGCCGCTGAGGGCCTCCTGCCTTGGGTTGGGTGATTTGACACAATTAACCCGCAGCAGGAGGGTGCTCTGCTCCTGCACCACAGCAAGGAGACTCAGAGCTTCCCAGTGGGAGCTGCTGCTGCTCCATGTGCTCCCTTCGCAGTCCCTCCATCCCTGTCCCTGCTGCTGGGCGGGGATGGGGCGTGCGTGGGGCTGAGCTCTCAGCAAGGGGGCTCCCCCAGAGTAGGATCCTCCTGGAGCAAAACCCACCTCAAACAGTCTCCTGCATCCCTGGGCTGCTCCCCCAGCCTAGGGCAGGCAGGATGGGGATACACGGCACAGCCAGGGCCGGAGCTCCTGCACAGAGCTGGGAACGTCAGCAATGTTGTCACCTTCCTCCATTCACGAACAACCCCAAAGGATCCCACCGAGCAGGGGGTGAGGCTGCTGGAGCCCTGCAGCATCTCGGTGTCACCAGTGTCTCCCCAGCACCTTCATGTCCTCCCAGCCCTGCCCAGCAGCTGGGGGGGTAACATCTGCCCAACCATCCATCCAGCAGCCCTGAGCCACAAACCCCGTAAGGGCTCCAACAACCTCACCACCACCTCAGAACGCTTCTGCCACGCTCACAGCACAGCCTCGGGTGCTGCTGTGCTCTGGGCTCCCGGCCAGCCCCAGTCCCTCACCCTGCACACACAGAGAGCAGTGGGAGTGAGAGCAGAAGAGAACCATGGCTCCGGGGTTGGCACTGAAGGCTGGGACAGGCTCTTCTCTCTCCATCCCACGGCTCTGGGTGCTGGCCATGCTGCTGGTGAACACTGCCCATGGCTAACGGGGAGTGCAACCCAACCCTGCCCCAGCTGCTCCTGGCTGGAGCCCATGGCCCTTCCCGGTGTCCCAACACCCGGCTGCAGGGTTGGCACGGGCTGCCCACACACTGAGGGACCTGAACGCCACCCCAGTACCTCCATCCCTGGTGTGCTGCAGTGCCACTGGTGAGAGCAGCTGCGGCAAAGCCCCAAAGGCAGCAGCTCCACCACCCTTCCTTTGCCCCTCTGGCCACGCCTCAGCCCTCGATGGGTCACGGGCAGGGTCTGTGATGCCACTCTGCCAGCTCTGCAGCCACCTTCCACCGGCACCCGGCGCCTTCCTGGACATCTGGAGACACCAAGCAGCACACAGTATTGCTACTGTGCCAAGTGGGAACTTTATTCTTTGTTGTGGTTGGGTTTTTTTTTTGCTATTTTTTCCGAATCAGCTAAGGAGGCGGCTTTGAAGATGGGTCGGATTTGGGTAATTCTTTTTTTCCCAGCAAAATCTGCAACATTTTAATAGTGTTTTGCCCAGACATCAGCTCTGTGAGTTTGTACAGCTCAGAGCCACGGAGACATCAGCAGCAATAACCTGGGAACGGAAAGACTTTCCACATCGCTTGTGCATTGTCTCGGATTTTTTTTTTTTAAAAAAAAAAAAAAAAGCACAACAGAAAAGACACAAACATTGATGAACATTTAAAAACCTGTACATTGTAAAAAAACAAAACAAAAAATAAAACCCAACAGAAAAAAAAAAAAACCAAAACCAAACCCCAAACAAACAACAAACACCATCATTCTCTTGCTTTGAAATCAGAATCAACCTGGGAACGTTGCAGGGGGAAAAGAAAGATCCATGGGGAAGGTGACGGTGCCGGCCGCGCCGCTGAGCCCGCGGGGCTGCTGGAGGCTGCGGGGCTGGGCCGGGCTGGGGCTCCTCTAGCGTATAGAATGCAAAGCATTTAATACATTTTATTTTTTTTTTCTTTTGCCATTTGTTTTCCCCCCAGAGCGAGAAAGCAGAAGTGAATGAAAAAAAGTCTACTATTTTTGTTCTTTAACCATGTAACTGCAGATATGAGCCAACATCATGGAATGAAAAAAATAATGTAAAGTAGAGCATTCGTGTGTATCACAAAAATACAATAAAAACTTTTTTTTAACTTTTTTTCCTTTTTTTTTTTTTTTTTAAAGTTTCCTGTGAACTCCCTGCCATGCTGGCCTCCTGCCCACTCTGCCCCTGCCCTGGCCAGCTCGGAGAGCTCTGGAGAATCAACGTCTACAACCAGCAAAGGTGTGTGTAACGGGGGGCCCTGCAACCATGGCAAGATTTTTGTTTGGTTTTTTTTTTTTAAACTAAGTACATACATTCTCCTGACTCCCAGATAACTTTGATGGATCATTGTTACCTTTTTTTTTTTTAAACCCTTCCATACAATGGACAAATGCATCAAAGCCTGCATGTAAGAACAGAACCTCTTTTACAGCATGTAATACTGTGTTTTGTTTAAGTCCTTCCTTGCGTAAAATATTGACATAATTCACTGAAGGTATCAAAAATATACCCTGTAGACCAATACAATTTACAATTGCCTTTTCTCACCATTCAGAAAACAATGCACTTAAAGCAACCGAGCCCCTCGGCGGGCAGCGCGTGAGCCAGCCCAGGGACGTCCCTGCCCGCTCCGAGTGACCCGGGATTGCTTCCATCGAAGGGACCAGGATTTTTTGTGGGTTTTTTTTAAGAAATAGCTCTTCACTCCCTCCCCTGCCCGCTCTTCCCAGCCACGTTCGAAGCGTGTTGTCGCGGGGCTGAAACGTCTTGTGACATGGGAACGCCGGGCGAGCAGCCCTCGGATCAGCCAGGGAACCGACCGCGGGCGTTCCGTCCCGTTCCACTTCTCAACCGTTTCTGGCTTTTTTTTAATCTTTTCTTTAACCCGCTCAAGGTTTTGCAATTCTGAGGCACATCCCCACGGCCGGGTACGGGGGAGCATCCCACCGCCCGCTGCCGACTCCGCAGCAGCATCCCACAGCCCGGCCCCTCGCTCGCTGCCACGGGAAGGGGCCGGCAGAGCGTCCGAGCGCTCGCTGTCCCTCTCGAGCGCGGGGTCACCGCCCAGCACGGCTGCCAAGATCGAAGATGGGTTCCTTGGGTTTTGTCTCGTTAAGGCTTTTTTCTTTTCTTTATCAGACCGAAGAGGATGCAGAAATTTCCAGATGTTGAGAAAGAAAAAAAATAACCCAAACAAAATTTAAAAAAAAAACCGAAACCATCATCCCCCTCAAATTGGCTGGTTGGGAGGGAATGGAAAAAAGAAAAAAAAAAAAAAAAAAAAAAGAAAAAAGGAAAAAAAAAAAAACCCCT
>VXBT01002221.1:1177370-1292822 GCA_013400235.1 Oriolus oriolus | reverse complement strand
CTGCCCCAGCCCCCCTTTCCCCCCAGGCCGGGTTCCCACGGGGAGCAGGGCCCCCCGGGCTGAGTGGGACAGGATGCAGAGGCGAAGTGTCGGCGTGGTTGTGAGTCTCAAGCCATGCAGTTATGGAGCAGCACCGCACAGGGACCAGAGGCTCAGCCACGCCACCGTCATTCCCGGGGTGGCAGTCACAGGGAACAAGCAAGGGCAAAATACAGACACAAAACTGCCAGGCCCCCCCCCGCTGACCCCATCCTGGGGTGTTTGTTCTGGGATCGCTGCCCCTCTGCTTGGAAAGGGACAGATCCCAGGTTCCCATAAACCTGGTGTGAACATCTATCTTGCTGTAAACAGGTAAGGTCTTCCCTGGTCCCCTCTAGCCAAAACTGACCCTCAAATCTCAGGTCCCACCTGGCTGCACCTGCTCACCCCAGCAGCTGATGCCAGCTCACTCCTCCCAATCTCATTTCCACTGGTGAGCAGTCCTACACCACTGGCCCTCCCACAGCACCTCCTGCCCTTGGCTGTGGGAAAACTGCTGTTCTCCTACTTATAACTAACAACCTGAAGGCATTCCTGCTGTAGGAGAGCATTAATCCCTAATTAATTAAGTACCAATTAGTATTCCTCAGTGGGGATTTGCTCCATTCATTTGAAAGCCCACCCGGACACGTCGCAGGTGGCAACAGTGTGACAGCTTCCCGCTGTCCTTCCCCCACGGGCTGGTCATGGGCCTGAGCACTCCTCCAGCTCCCAAGAAACACCTCCTCCTGCCCCAGCACCCCTCACCTCCCTTCGGTCCTCAGCATCACCACAGGGTGCTGCTCTTGCCCCGGTTTGCTTTTGCAGCTGGCTCCTGCGTCCTGCCCAGCCCGCAGGGACACTGAGCCCACCGCCCACCCTCACATTCCCCTCTGCCACTGCCCTCCCACCCGCCCACAGGCGACCACAAGGTCCCACCAAGAGCAGGGTGCTCTCTCCAGGTGTGAGGTCCACCCTGCTAAGATGGTTTAACCCTTGGATGGCATCACACGGCCAACCCTTGCTTGACCTTTAACCCCTCCTCAAACTCTGCCAGGCTTTCCAAGGAATTCCACTGCCCTGTCTCCAACCCAACAGCAGGGAGTTACGGTGTGTCCTGAGGCCTCTGCCTCCCAGCAACTGTCACCCTTGGTCTTAAGGGAAAACAAAAGTAGGAGATGCTTAAATCTACCGAGCCTCCTGCTCTCCATAGCTGTGAGCCCTGTGGGGAATGAGGTACAGGTATGTGGGGAGTTACCTGCTCCGGTAATCGCTGGCATGTTGAAAATCTCTGTCCCAGGCTGCCCCACATCTGGAGGAAAACAAAGAAGCTCTTCAGTGTGGAGAGAGCACATGCAGGTTAGTGGCAGGGAGGCCCTGCCACGGCAGCCGTGACAAGATTCCCGTCTCTCTGTCACAGCACTCCCAACAGCAGCCCAGCTCCCCCGGGCACAGGGCTGGGTCTGCGGGTGCTGGCTGGGACCAGGAGTAACTCCCAGTGCCTTCGGGAGATCCACAGTGGGCACCTTCACCAGGTGGGAAAGGGCAAAAAAGCAGAGCCCAGAAAGTCAGGGCAATGTCTCTGTGCTCAGTGCTGGCCTCCCTCCCTGCCTCCCTCCCTCCTGCCCTTGGGATTACAAGCTCCACGAAGCCAAACCCTCTCTCCTGCCTAAGGGATTTTCAAAGGCTCAGTGCCCCCTATGCATGGAGCAGGTCTGGGCAGTGGAGAGGGCGAGGGGGAGGAGAAGAAATGTTAAATCAATATTTTCCCTCTTAGCTGAGCTGTTTGACTTCGATATTGCTTTCCTTAGAATAACAGAAATTCTCATCAAATAAGAGGTGTATCCAATTTCTATATATTTTTTCTTGATAAGGGAAAGTGTGGAAGGTCAGGGGGTTCAGCCACATGTCCCCAGAGGGGCATAACAATACTGTTGGCTCATGGTAACATCATCCAGGAGACGAGACAGCTCGGTCCCTCTTATCCGATGCAGCTGTTGTAAGATGGATTCAAATTGAATTAGTATTGACTGTATAATGCTGGGCTAAATTAAATTATGATCCTATCTACTCTATTAGCGGTTAATGAATGAACGGGCTGAATTTCTGATCTGAGCCAGCCTGGTTAGTTTTACAGAGCTGCACCAATATTGATGTAGGGCTTAAAGTAAGGTTGGGGGGAGATGCATCTCAAGGAGGAAGGATTCAGCTTGGCTGGCCAGTCATTAAAATATCAATTGCTCTTAAGTCTCCTTCATGCTCGGCTCATTATTTCCTTCCTACTGAGGTTATCTGGTGTGGGTGGGATTGACACCCTCAGAGCACAGAGATCAGAGACCGGGGTGGGAAGTCTCCCCTTGCCTCCCCAGATGCACACAGTCACTGCTGGCACCAGTACAGAGCACTCTAGGAAACGTTTGGACCTTGTACTTCATAGAATCACAGAATATTCTGAGTTGGAAGGGAGCCACAAGGACCATCGAGTCCGACTTCAGAGCAGACAGAGCTGGCTGGGAGCTCCCAGCCCTTTAACACAGCAGCACCCATTCCCAAATCTCCTCTGCTTCATGTGTCCTCGAGGCTTTTCCTCCCCTGGTGCCCTGCATTCGCCTCCCCACAGGTTCTTACTGTACTCTGTCTCGTTTTTGTTGGTCGTGCTGAGCTTCTTGATGATCTCCTGTTTCTTGGACTTCACCATGGCAGAGTTGCTCTCAGTCAGCTTGCTGAAGAAGGCTGGACGCTGAGTGTTGTTTCCTGGGGACTTGGACCCCATCCTGCAGAGCAGAAGACCATTGGAAACCTCTGAAACTCCACTGTACAAAGTCCTGCGTAAAGAGCCTCTTCCCTCAGTGTAACTGCTCAGGATCAGGCTGGGAGCTCCTGGGATACTCAGCATCTCCAACCCGTCTCCCTATCCCCATGATAAACGCACCCCACGGTATTGAGAAGCTGCTACAAACCCAGCACCCTGGGATGGGACACTGCTTCGTGCAGCAAGGACAGCAGCCCGGGCCCGGCCTGGATGGGACATCCCCATCCCCAGCTGCCCCCCCGCTCCCGGGCCGTACCTCTGGTCCATGGGCTCTCCCTCGCGGAACAGGACGGGGTACGGGGCGCTCTTGGCGTGCTCCGCTTCTCCCACGCCGTCTGGTGGAGACACGGGCTCGATACAGCTGTCCGGCCCCCCGGCCGCCGCCTTGCCCTGCTCCGGGGACCTGCGCAGCAACGGGGAGGTGCCATCGGTCACCGCGACAGCCCCGGCCCTGCGCAGCAGCTCGGGGCTGCGAGGGGACGAGGACTCCTGGTGCTTTTCGGCTGGAGGGAGAGCGTGGCTGGGCAGGCAGAGCTGGACTGAGCCCCTGACAGTGGGGACAGCTGAGCCACCCCGAACACAGCAGCCCAGGAGGGACCTGCTGGAGGCGGGGACCCAGGGATCCCTGTGGAGAGCTGCGACATCAACCTTTTGGGGACACTGCTTTTGGTTCTCGGTATTTGTGAACACAGCGGGGGCAGAACCCGCCACCTCCCACCCTCCTTGTCAGGGCCACACAGGAGCTGGGTGGCTGCAGGAGGAGGCCTGGAGCTGGGGCAGCTTGGAGAGGATCAATACTGGCCCCTGATGCCTGCCCGTGGCCAGAGCCTGGGAGACAGCCAGGCTCAAGCCTGCGAGGAATTCCTCATGGAGAGTTCTGGGAATTCACATCTTTGTTCTTTCTGTGGTTTCTCTTTTTTCCCCAGTTTTTTTCATCACTGGGTGGTCAGGGCTGGGCTCTTTTCCTTCATGTTATAAAGCCAACTCTAGGACCAGGCAGAGCTGGGAAGAATAATCCCATTTACTGACAAGGCACCACTCATTCCTGGATACATCTGGGTGGGTGTCTGGGTGGGAAGACAGACTCATTTTTTAATTCCATTCACCAGTAATCAGACCTGCCTTGTAGCAGCACAGGGATTTGAAAGTGACTTTAAAACAAATACAGGTGGTGCCTGAAATGAACAATTCTAGTTGTCAGGGCACATGCGTGTAATAAAAACTTCTGATTCACTGCGAAAGATGAAGATAAAATTAACTTTGAACCAATGAGAAACATGTTGCCTCAGGTTTTTTGGAATCATCTGTGGTCAGGGACTGAGAACAGTGACAGGACAAGAGGCAACACGCACCAGCAAAACACATGAAATTCCATCCCAACACAGGAAGACCCATTTTTCCTGTGAGGGTGCTGAAATGCTGGGACAGGTTGGCCACAGAGGTGCTGTGTCCACCACTGGAGATATTCTGAACCCAAGTGGCCATGAGCCAGGACAACCTGCTCAAGAGGTCACTGCTGGGCTGGATGATCTCAAGGGATCCCTTCCCACCTAAACTGTCCTGTGACACCAGCCAGATTGGGAAGGGAATTATGCACGGACTCTAAGGGGGTCTAAAGAGCATCTCCAGATCACCAGGGATGGCAAGAGGCACCACCCCAGGGGAAAGACGCCCAGATCAGAAAGGAGTTGGGCTGTGTAAGCAGGGAATAGGCCCAGCACCAAGCTGGGGAGAGCAATGCCAAACTCCAGCCCACCCCGTGCACCCCCTCACCGCGGCGCCAGGTAGCCAAGGGCACCCGCCCGACTTCCCCTGAGCCACCTGGGTCCACCTGAGCTCAGACTGGCACAAGCCCACCTGTGCCAGCTTGGGCTGGCCTGTGAGCTCACCTTTTGCCGCCCTCGTTCTGCGGGGAGATGCGCGAGGCCGCCGCGTGCTCCTGCTGCTGCAGGTAGGCCTCGCTGGGGGTGCGGCGCAGGTCCAGCACCGGGCACGCCGCGCCGGGGAACGAATACACCGGGGCCTGGATGTGGGAGTTGAGCTGCTGCGGGTGATGGCGCGTGTAGTCCTGCGTGATGACCTCCTGGGGAAGAAACCCGAGTCAGAAACGCAGCTGGTTTCGACCTTCGCCCTGCTGGGCCCAGCTAAGAGGGTGAGCAGGAGGGAAATAGGCTGGTTTGAACCTGCAGATGGAACTTCTGCCTCCTGTCTGCAACAGCTCTTGGGACGGGCTTCTTGGGGACACAAATACCCAGGCTGAACGCCCCTGATGCCCCCTGCTCTCCAGCCCCCAGCTAGAGGAGTTGTCTCCAGCATCACTCCCAGCCCATCCCCACCAGACACGTTCCACTGAGCTCTTCCCTCCTCCCTGGAGCCCCAGCAGGAGGGTGAGGGGTGTAAAAGAGGCTAGTTAGTTACACTGATGTGCTGGGCCAGCGTGACCACCCGCTGGTTCATGCCCTTGATGCTCTGGCTGGACTGCAGGGGCTGGCACTGGGGGCCGTCGGGCTGCCGCAGGTGCTGCAGGTGGGCGGCTTCGGGAGCCGAGGCCTTCAGCGAGCCTGGGGGGCACCAAGAAGAGAGCAGGAATGAGATGACATCCGTGTCCCCTTCCTTGATGCCATCCCAACACCGGGGCATGGTCAGCTCGGGCTCTCACGCGCCAGCCCCTGTTCTCACCTTGCTGCTTCTGCCTCAGGTCGTGCTCCCCGTGCCCCTTCTCTGCGTCCTGCAGCAGCTTGGCCCCTTTCTCATGGGACAGGCTGGGCGAGCTCACGGGACTCACTGCTTCCATCCGCTCGGGGCTGTAGCCTCCATGATAGCCTGAGGAAACGGAAGGGAGTTAAAACCAGGAGCTCACTCAGCTTTTCCCTAGCACTGCTGCACCATCACTTGTGGGTAGAGTCACGTGTTCAGCAAAGTGGGCGGAAAAAGAGATGAAGGAAGACCCGGCGGGTCACACTGCAGGGCCACCTCCGACGCCCAGCTGTGCTGATGGCTGCTGTGAAGAGGTGATGTCTCATTCCTGCAGAGCTGGACACTCAGCAGCTCTCGGTGACGCCTGAGAGCCAGGCACCAAGTCCAGCCTCTGCAGGTTCACTACTTGTTCCCCCATTTTCTCCACCCACTGAAAGCCCCACTATGGCGGAGGGACAGCGATGCCCAGAGAGTGGAGGTGGCTACACAAGAGCTCTCCAAGTGCATTACAAAGCAAAGCCCAAAGCCCAGCATGGCCAGGACCAGGGACTTGAGAACTGGATGTGAGGCCCTGGAGAGCCCAGATGCCACTCCGGAGACAGGGGACTCACAAACCGCAGGGGCAAAACGGGACCATTCTCTGCATTTTAATGCCTTTCACAGGCTCACAGAACCACTTAGGCTGGTAAGACTCCTCTGAGCTCATTGAGTCCAACCACGAACCTACCACTGACAAGTCCACCACCTCCATCCTTGGGTTATGGGAAGGGGAGTGGGGCAGAAACTCGCAGTGCTGATGGCCAAGGCAGATGCTACAACTTGAAGATGGGGTCCCACCAAATCCCCACAGGCTGCTTGTTGCTTCTGCATGCTGGTGGAAGCCTGGATGAATGGTCTGGGTGAAGGCTGGTCCCATCAAGAATGACCCAGACCTTGAAATCCATCCCCCTCTCCACGCTTTCCATTGGAATAACTAATCCCAGTGCTTTTGCGTCTTACACAAGATTCCTATTAGGTGGTTCTTGTGGAAAACAGCTGGAAACAGCTGCTGAGCACGGCTGGGCTCAGGGATCCCAGGACAGCCATGTCCATAGTGCCCACCTCGGGCAGCATCCAGCGCCAGGACCCTGAGTGAGGTCACCCTGAGCACAGGGACCCCATCCAAGCTGAGACCCACAAAGCCCTCTGAGACCCTGCAGCTCACGAGCAGGGACGGGGTTTGTCTGATGGCCGGCAGCTTTGTCACGCTCACAATCCCAGTGCTCCACTTCGCTCGTTTGATTTATTACCCACAACTGTTCCTTACAGACTGCCTGGGAATTTCTAAGGATGGGGAAATCGAAATTAGCAAATGGCTATTGTCTGTAAAAAGCAATACCAGGAACTGGACAACATTTGCAAAACAGGACTTGGCAATGGGAAAAACTAAAAGAAGGTGGGAGAAGGGAAGATCCTTAAAACACACAAAAATAAAGAAGTCTTGAATAACACAACGACCAGGAAGCAGAGGGACAAGCACGCTCGGGGAGCTGATGGAGCCAATATCCAAAACGTGCAACTAAAAATAAAAACCAATGAAATAAAACGGGTGTCAGGCCACAGCTCTCTCACCTCTGCCCTCCAATTTCTGACCATTACTAGTGGAGTCGTTACTCAGCGAGCCTCTTTCTCCCTGCCCCTTATCGCGAGACATGTGGCGCGTGACAATCACACCCGTGAAGTCGGCCGCTGTCGTGGTGGTCTTACCGAGTGCTCGGAGCTCCTGCTCCTGCATGGAAAAGCGTTTACTTTGACTCTTTTCTCTACTGTGCTGCTCGGAGCCCGAGGCTGCGTGCTGCTGGTCCAGAGGGTGGTGGTGCTGCTGGCTTTTCCCCTGTCCTCTGCCATAGTGATGAGAAGAACCAGGTCCGGAGGCGGGCAAAGGTCTCGACTCCATGGCTTTGATGGGCGAAGGCGACTGCTCGAGGTTGGCCCCGCTGGGCAGCTTTGAGGTGTAGACGTTGTTGTCAGTCTGGGCTCGTTCTGTCTTGGCTTCCCGCACCCTCGAGGCCTCTTTCTGCAGGATGGCCGGGTCCAGCGGGGCCGCGTAGCCGTCGGCCGCGCCGAGGGAGGAGCGCAGGGTGGAGGCTGAGGGGAAGGCGGCAGAGCGGATCGGTGACGTGGTAGTGGTGGAGGAGGATCTGGAAGGAAACGAAGACAAGGCCAAGATGAGAGAAGCACACGGAGAAATGGAATGCTCTTACCAGAGCCTCAGCGTTCAGCCTTGCCTGGCTGAGCTCCTTCCAGGCCTCCTGAGCGCAGGGTTGGCCCATGCAGGGCCAGGGAGGAGGGCTTGGATGGAGCCTCCACCACAGTAACTGGCCACAGGGTATTGGGCCTGAATGCATCGACTGCAGAACATCAAACCCATGGACAGGTCCCAAGACCTTGAGAACTCCACCACCAGGCAATCTTCAGCAAGAGGAGCAATACCTGTACTTGGGCACAGGCACACTCCTAATTTTTTTCCCGGTAGCAGGAAAAGCCACCAGGAAAAGCAAAAGAATTGGGGCACCAAAATGTGCCTCTCCCCACCACAACTTCCCTTGAAATCCCAATCCTGTTCCCACTGAGAATGAAGGGAAACCAACCCTCACTCCTTCCTCTCAGAGATGCTCATTAATTAAGTTACGGTGCAGGCATCCAGGCAAGCACTGGAAACCGTGGTGGGGGGAACGTACCGCAGGACGGAAGGGGTGGGGGTCTCCGAGGAGATGATCTTCATGCTCGTGTTGTGGAGCACGCTGGGGCGCTGCTGGATGGTCTCGTGGGTGCGGGGTGAGACGGGAGAGTGCTGGTGGCTGTGGGAGTGGGAGGACGAACGGCTGCTGGACTGCTCTGTACCTGGGGAGAGCACACGGAAGGGCTGCTTTAGCTCTGTCCAACAGCCCTAACCCTCCCTCCAGCCAGCACTGGCCCCAGAGTGTGGTGCTGGACTCCTCCCCAGCCTACCTGGTCTCCAGATGGGCGCGTGCTCCACCGTGGTGGAGGCTAGGATGGATTTTTCACGCTCCCTCTCTCGTTCCCGCTCCCGCTCCCGTTCCCGTTCGGACACCGATGATCCTGACTGTTTGGTCATGTGCGTGGGCCCTCCTGAAACCCAGTGAGGAAGGCAGTGAGAGGGCTGCAGACACAGCAATTCCCCCCGGGAATGCTGCCTGCTTTTCACATCGCTGCGTCTGCAGAGCAGATAAGGAACGGCTCCGTCCAAGGTCACCTGGAGCAGGACAGATGAGGGCAACCAGCGCGGCAAAAGCCAGACAAATCATGGAATAGCTGTCCTGGCGCTGTCTCCAGGGTACGACCTTCCACAGAGCTCTTTGCTTTGGGGAGGAAGGGGGAAAAGCAAGGAAGCCCTCAACAAGCAGGAAGAGAGGGAGTCAGTGGACTGGTCCCTGGGTGAGAATTAATTGGGGGTCTCTCCATCTGCCCTGGCAGGCTGAGCCCACGACCTTGGCTTGGTTAGGAGCATCCTGCTCAATCATTTTCCCACTGGAAAAGCAACCTGCAGCATTACCTGGGGACAGAGGGGAGCTGCTGTGCCGGCTGCCGAAGGTCTGGGGGGGTCCAGGGATGTAGGTGATGCGGTCCATGGTGGTGGCAGAGGTGCCAGGGGTAGGGGGCACGAGGACGGGCAGGTGTGGCACTTGGGACAGGTCGATGATGCCTGGAGAGAGAAGCGAGAGGACTGTCAGGACAACGCCGAGCTGCTGCAGCTTGGCCACGCTGGAGCTGGCAGTGCCAGCCTGACCCAGCCTCCTTCTCCCATGCTGCTCCCAAACCCCCGGACGGTGCCGTGCTGGGAGGACCTGCTGCATAGTTGAGGGCGAGGGAGGGCTCCCGGGGCGAGAGGCCGCGCAGCATGTCCGCCCGCTGCGCCATGGCCGTGGCTGCGGCGTTGTGGTGCATCTGCTGCGACGTGATGTAGTCGTTGATGATGGTCTGGCGGTTCTCCATGGCCGCCGTGTCCGGGTAGCCCCGGATGAGGTACGGGGGGTACAGGTGTGGGTACGTGGGGCTCGGAGCCAGGTGCCTCGGCAGGTAGTAAGCAGCAGCTGGGAGAGAAAAGGATGCAGATGTGAAGCCCCAGGGGCCTCAGGCTTTTGGAGCATAACAAGGACAATAACAGACTGTGCCCCCAGCTGAGGTACCTGCTTCCAGTTGGATTCCCCTCGGGATGGCGGCGGGGTCGAAAGGCAGCGGGATGTGCCCTCGGTACAGATCGACGCCGCTGACGCCGCGCAGCAGGTGCTCGTACGGGGAGATGGGGTGGTGGTGGTCGGGCACGGGAGCGTGCGGGGACTTGGAGTTGGTGAGCTCTCTCGATGTGGGGGTGATCTTTCTGTCCTGGGACACCGGCTTCCCAGCAGTGATGCTCCCTGCAGAGAGCAGAAGGAAATGAGTCAGAGACTGAGTGCTGCGGCCAAGCCACGTCCCTGAGGGATGCCTGCGGCCAAGTGTGTCCCACAGGGACAATGGTAGCTACCCTGAACTTGAGGGACCTTTCCCTCCTCCCTGCACTGCCATGCCCTGTTACACCACCAAGGTTGAGGTGGGCCAAGTCCCAGTTGCCCCTTGGGAGAGAGGCCTTTCCCAAATCATCCCTCCACGCCAGCACATCCGTGCTGGGCACTCTGTGCATTCACCCTGGCCTGCACAAGCAGCCGGTGGTGCAGCCTTGCTGCCACACTCTGCAGCACAAGGAGGTCACCGCCCGCGTTAGTGACGAGTGTGAACATCTCCCACTCAGTGTCCCAAGCACCTCTTTCCTGCCTGCCTATGGAAAAAAGAGCGCTGTGGGCCACTGCTGGGACAGGGAAGACGCTTTTGAAACACCAATGGCCGCACCAGCCACAGCCCAAGTCTCCCTTTGGTTACCCTGGTGCGGGTGAGGTGCCCTCACTTCAACAGTGTGAGCACCCCCACCAAGGGCGCTGAGCCCCAGCTGTCCCTGGCAGCCACCCCAGTGCCGTGAGTCAGCCGTGGGCGCGGGGTGCTGGGAAGAACGGGTTCAACAGGCACCTGCTGGGAACCGCTGGGGCAGGTGAGGTCAGCAGCCGCCTCCCGCACACCTCCCCTGCTCGCTTGTTGGAAATCTCACCATCAAATAAAAGGTTTGCCAAGTACCTTCGTGCTGCCGCGGCGTGGACTCCCGCGTGGAGACCGGAGAGCCCCTGTGCAAGTGGCTGCTGAAGGCCGTGCTGTGCCCTGCCTGGTGGTCCTCATAGCCGAGGGCACTTTGGTGGGGCTTGCCTGGCTCGGGTACAATCACAGGAGCCCCTCTGGCAATGGAGCCACCCGAGTTTGTCACAGGGCTCGGCCTGTTTTTCAGGCTCTCTTCATAAGCTCTTTCCAGATTCCTCGGGTCTTGGATGACATCCAGAGAATGCACAGAGTGGAAAGTCCTGCCGGGACTGCCGATGATGGACCGCACATCGTGCTTTTTGGTACTCGAGGAGGAAGAGCCGCTGTCATACTTCAGTGGGGTACCCTGGGGACAGGAGGCAGAGGGGACATCAAAGGGCCGCACAACAGAAGGAGCCCAGTGACTGCATCCCACCGAGGTTCAGCAGGACTCAGGATGCCTCATTCAGTGGGTCCACACACAAAGTTTCCTCGGTCAAACAGCCAACAGCCATCGGCAAAGCAGAGACAACCACTCGGCACAGGGCAGGGTGGAGGGCCCATCCTGCAAGCCTTGCTGTGCTCCAACAAGATGATGATGAGTCACTGCCGAGGGCTGGCTGTGCCCATCACGCCTCTCTCCTACACCCACTGCGAAATGGGATAGGACTACAAGGTGCCATGGGAACCCTGCAAATATTTGGAGACCAACAGGAGATAGCATGCCATGTTTCATCCTAACTGCTGGCCCTGCTGGGTTGCCACTTGCCCATGAAGGGAGGAGACCAAGTTTATGTGCACCCAGAGCCACAATGCTGAGGGCACCAAGTTGACTCTGTCCTTGAAAAAGAGGGAAATGCATCCTCTTTTGTTTACACATCTGGATGGATCACTGCTTTCTTAACGTGCCAGGGGTTCCCTGGGTTTTGTATTTTTCTGCTGGGAAGGGTTATAGGACGGTTTGGATTGGAAGGGATCCCTTCAAAGGATGGGGCAGGACAACCTGTGCCCAAGCAGAGTGTCAGTTCTTACCAGTGAGGCAACCCAAAGCTGTCTCTGCTCTCCTTTTACCCTGGGAATGGCTCCCAAGATCTGTGCAAGGACAGCAGTCTGAGCAGGACTGACCTCATCTGCTGCTCCCTCCACGCTCACCTGCGTGATGGAACCTTCCTTCAGAGGTCTCGTCAGAGAGATGTCTGGTGTCCGCCTCAGCTCCTCCCGGGGAATCTCATGGATTGATCTTCCTGCTTCTTTCACCGTGGCTACCAGGTCTTCATGGGCTGATTTAATTTTCAGAGGAGTAAGGCCCTCATGAGATCTGACCTTGTAGGCATCAGATAAGTCCCTTGGTGGAGTGTTTTCCCTCTTGAGCTGTTTGGCTTCTCTTCTGAGGTAGTCCTCATGGGCCTCCACATAGGACCGAGGTATTCCTGCAACCCCCAAGCAGATGATGGATGCAGAGGGCAATTCCCCAGGCACACACCAGACTCCCAGTCCCTGTGCAGATGCTCACTTCAAGGGGGTCTCTAGTTAACACACGTAACTCAGGGACTGGTACCCAGCTGAGCCCACAGAGCAGCTACACCCCTAATGCAACTGGTCCACCTCACATCTACCACCACTTTCTGGACCCACTTCACACTAATTTCAACCTGCTTCATGAGAATCACTGACAATTTTGTCCCTGACTTTGGCAGAATTTAGGTTGGTAGAAGCTGAGCAAGACTGAAAATCTCTCTGAGGACAAGTAGGGGCTTCAAAGATCTGCAGCTGGATCCTTGACGTGTACATCCTTGCTTCCTCCTGTCCTACCCCCAGAACAAGGGGCCACACATGTGAGATGCTTCCCCTGTCCGTGCCCATCTCGTGCTTGCAGGCCTTACCTTGTGTAATCGAGCCCCGCATGTGATGCTGCTCCTTTAGGTTATGGGGACTGTGTCGGTCTGGAGGGATGGCTCGACCCATGAGACCTAGAACAGATCCGAGAGGGAAAGCGGGGCTGTGACACAGGAGTTCACTTACGAGGAATACATGATAGTGTTAACAAGGATGCCTGGGACAAAACCACCACCAATTTCTAAATTATTTATTTTTCCCTTTTTTAAAAATGTGCTTCTTTTTCTCTGCTCTCCTGAAGCTGGTCTGTCAGGACACCCAAGGCAAACGGGCCACTCTCCATCCCTTGTTTTCCCATGCTGGTCAGAGGCTGTCCTGTTGGGATACCAGCTAACCATTGCCAGAACACTGGCACAGGAAGATGTCTCATGTAGACAGGAGGCAAGACGAGGTCTCCACGGGTCACTAACATAACACAGGTGAAAGGTTTCATCCAGACCCACCTTCAATGCTGGTAGATAAGGTATCACGGGCTGATAAGCCCCGGCTGATCCTCCCCTCCATCATATCGTAGGTCCGCTTAGTTCCTGTGGTCTCATGGGAAGCTCCCGAGCTCCTGCTGTCTTCTTTGGGACACTGAGAAGCAGCAACTCCACCTGGGGGAGGGAACAACAAGAGGCACCACCATGAGCATGGAAAGTCAGCATGGGCCGAGAGAGGGTGTTTACTGCTGCTTGTGTGCGTTGCTGAGGGGTCAGATCCCCTCCCAGCATCAGCCACCACTATGCAGTGCCAGAAACATCGCACAAGATTGGCTTCCAGGAAATTCAGCTGGTGTTTTCTCCCCTCCCTGCCTGCCTCAGACTCCAGATCTGTGCCTCCCGCTTGGGTAGGAGCACCCACCCTGTCATGTCCCACTCCCTCCCTCCCTGGTGGGGCCATCCCGTAGGCAGCAGAACAGCCTGGAGCCAGTAAGAGCAGCTGTGGTTCCACTGAACTTGGCTCTTTGGGTCTGGGGAGTTTTGTTTTTTTCCCCTGTTTGTTTTGATTTTTGCTAGACACCTACTGTTTGGGATCTGGGCCAGCCTTAACATTTGCCGAGACACTCCCTGGGTGAGAAAATCAGGGAAAACGGAGGAGAAGCAAAGCTGAGAATGATTCCTTTGAAACAGCACTGAGCACACATAGGAAGTGGGAGAGATGGTGCAAAGTCCCATGCAGGACCGAAGGAGCGAGCGCTAGAGTGAGGAGAGACCGCTGACCGCCCCTGATCTGAACCTGGAGCGGGCTCCCTGCGAACACGCAGTGGACATCAGTCCTGAGCTCCAGCCCCACCACCAGCACAGCCCTGCCCGTGCCAGGCAGCAGCACGCCCACCCGAGCAATGGGCACCCATCGCGTGCAGCGAGCTGCGAATTCAGCAGCTCCTGATCCAGCTGAATGCCTCGTGTTTATGCCACGAGCTCCACACAGGATGTCACCTAGGAGAGACAAACGCCTCTGCCCATCATCCTTGGCCAGGCTGCCCTTGCCAAGGATCGCCAGCACCCTGATCCTCCTCTCTGTGGGCAGAGAAGGTGGTTGTACAATTAGAGAAAGCAGGGAAGTTAAAAACATTCATTCTATTGTGGACAATCAGGAACAAAACTCCTCCTCGGCAAAACCCGTAATTAATAAAATGGGATTATTACAACTTCACACCCACTGTTGGTTTCCGCAATCAGCACCCACTCAATCCACAAAGTGTTTGGGGCTGTGTGTGGGGAAACAAGAGGGGGTCCGTGCCTGAGCCTTTGCTTCAGCTCCATTTGACAGGAGAAATCCGGGGGTGACATTCAGAATCAGCCAAGCACCGTGCGGGCGATGTGCCTGCACCCTGTCATCAAGGCACATCTGCTGCCACCAGCCCTCCTGCAGGAGGGGACGTGCTCCCAGGCACCCTTTGTACCACCGGGAAGCAGGGGGAGGGCGCGAGGGAGAAGAGAGACTAAACAGAAAGAAAACCATTCCAAACCCACGTCCCTCGCCTTGCAGAAGCCATCAGCAATCATATGCAGGATGAGAATAACCAATCTAGCACAATTCAGCTCACACATGCTACAGGATCTCGTCTCATTACAGCTCTTTTATTTTAAGCACCCTCATGACACTAAAGAATTTGCAATTTTTTTTCTGCTTGCCAAAATTCATAATCACCAACAGTTTCAGTTTTCTTATTTAATTTTTTTTTAACTCTTCTGTTCCTGGGCTGCTCAGCCTCGCCAGGCTGTACAGGGGGAAGGAGAGAGGCAGGGCTGGCAAGGCTGCAGCAGCTCGCGGGATCACTTGGGATGTGATAAACGCTATCAAGCATGTAAAAGGCTGCTGGGGAGAGGAAGGAATTAATTCCTCATCTGTGTCCACGGGGGGTAGCATGAGAGGTGACTGACACAGGCTGCAGCCAAGGAGACTCGGACTGACACAAACAACAGGGAAGAGTTTGGTCTGCAGCTCTCCCTCATTGCTGGGAGCGGGATCCCAGCACTGGGCATGGGCAACACCCACTGCCAGGAGCCCTCCCCATCTCTCCCTGATGGTGCCATTTCTGAGATCAACCTCGTTCGACCCCCAGCCCGGGCAGAGGTGATTAAAATAGCTTCTTGCACAAACAAGTCCTGAAATACTTCCTGCGTCCTCCCTGGTCCAAGCCTTGCCAACTGTCCCAAAGGGCATCCAGACACAAGTCTTCTACGGTGACATTTCTTATCTGGGCCAGAGTTGACAGTGGGCCCAGGGGGACATGCTAGGAGCCACTTTCCATGTGGCAGGCGAGAGGCACAGCACGGAGCCCTGTCCTGAAAGGTCCCTGCGGTCCCAGGACACACACGAAGGTGACATCAGCTGGAGCTTGAGCTGTCCCCATAGCCTGACCTGAACCCTCTGCCTGCGGCCCTGGATAAAATAACCCAGCCCGTGATGGAAAGAGCCGCCTGCACCTGTGGGCAAGAGGAAAGGGACTTGTGTGGGACACACTCTGCCTGCAGGACTGAGCACAGGGCCCAGGCTGCCAGGGATACTGTGCCCCAGGGAGGGAGGCAGAGGGCTCAGGCAGCACAGCAGCTTGCCAGAGACACATACTGAGGTAGCTGAGGTTGGGATCTGCTCCTCAGTCCTCCCCAAACTCAGCTGAGAAGGGCAGTGACACGTGAGGACGGCCATCCCTGTGCACACCAAAGCACACGCCAGTGCTTTACCCCAAGAGGATGCAGAGCTGCAGCACCTCTAAGTTGGCTCTTCCTGACCCCAAGTGCAGGCCAGGAGGAGCCCAGCTCCACAACAGAGATGCCTGACCCAGCACACGGTGAAAGGCAAGAATGGAGCTGTTTCCAGCCCCACTGGAGAGGAACATCTGTTTATCTCCAACGGGAGGCACCGGGACACGCAGAGCAGCTTTGATGGCCAGTGCTGCGATGGGCTGAGCAGGCGCAGAGCAGGCAGGAGCAGCTGGTGACCACCTGCTGGCACCGCTAACGCAGCGAGGCACCGCTGGCATTCACCGAGGCAAGGCGTTCCTGTGCTGGGGGCATGCGGCAGCAGCCAACACATCCCCAGACAGGCTCCCTGTGGGATGCAGGAATGGCTTCACCACCTCCAATCGCTCCAGCAAAGCTCACCAGATACTGAGGCTGGGTCCAGGAAGATTCCTGCAGGGCAGCCCCATGCTGGAAAAGCCTCACAGTGCCCAACTCAACGCAGGTGAGAATCTGACATCCAAATAAACCTCTATGCCAAACTACCTGACTTGCCTCCATCTTGCAGCTTTTTGAGTCCACCTTGGCCCAAGAGTTTGGGGGTGCCCTCGTAATGTTTTCAATCAGTCCTCCTCCAGCACAGGGTGCTAGGGGTGAAGGTAACACCTTCCTATCTGGTCCTCTCCTCTTCTCTGTTTCCCAAAGCCAAAACCATTGCCAAAACCATTGCAACCCTGCCTGCCATCTCTAAGACAAGACAACCACACGGGACAGACGGACACAGGGCACCAGGGTGGGAAAGGAGAGAAATGCTGGAAGCAAAGACATGAGGCTGGCCCGTTTTACTTTGTCAGCCTTTCCTCAAATAGCTCCCAAGTCCCAGCCACAGTGGCACAAACCCCTGGCATCCGCCCTAAAAAGGCAGAGAGGATTAGGACTCACCCTCGTAGGACAGCACGTGGCCTTTCTTCCCTTCGTAGATGACATGTCCTTTGGGCACGGCATCCTCCCTCGCCTTCTCTGCTCTGCTGGGGCTGTCTTCTCCGATTATCCTGGTAATGGTTCCTTTGTACAGCACTTCTGCCGGGGTGCCCTTGGAAAGCCACCAAGATCCATATTTAACAGTGTCACAACCAATTAAGCGAGCGCCGCGCGGGGACAGGCTGTTCCTCGCGGGGAGCCGAGCGCAGGGAGCACACCCGGCCTCCGCTTCCTGCCGCAGCCAACAGTGAGGGACCTGCAGCTTAATTATTGATGAGAATGATAACGAGGAGCGGTAAAAAGGTACGTGATCTGTGTGAGGCTGCTGGGAAGAGGCAGGGGATGAGGACAGCTCCAAAACAGCAACTCTCACCATGCATGTTTTGGAGTAAGCTACCTGGCCTTCTCTCTCTCCCCAGGTTTGGGGGACAGGGCTGCTGCTCCCCTGGGGACACCTCAGTGACAGCAGGCACTGCTCCAGCATTAGCTTCTTCCCTGCAGCCTACTTCCCCAGCTTGGCACGGGAGCCACAGAGATGTCCTGCCCACCCAGGCACATCTGCTGGCAGCAGCGTGACCTTCAGCGAGCTGCCTGCGTGCGGGAGCTGGCGGCTGGCAGCGCGCCCGGGCGAGACGGCAGGCGACAGCGAAACCGCTCCCGGAGCAGGTCGGGGAGCAGAGCCTGCCTCAGCTCTCCGACAGGAACAGCATCGGGCTCCCCACACAAACTGTGCAAACTGAAACCTCTCCTTTGCCACAGACACAGCTCATGGCACCTGCCCCCTGAATCCCCTTCAAAACACACAGAGCTGGATGTCTGTGAAGAGCTGCTGGTGATTAACACCCTTCTGCCACCGTGACCTGTCAGTGCCAACTGGGAACAGCCATCACGGGGTGACAGTCCCCCGTTCCCATCTCTGGGAAGGCACAGTGATGCTGTCAGAGACATTCCTGACTGACACCTGCCTACTGAGCTCATTTAACCCCAGCAAGCCCCGGGGTTGATGCCTGGGAGAAGCCTCGGGAACGCGATGCCCCCGCCAGCTTTGCTGGTGCTTCCAGGTTGTGCCACTCAGGCTATTTCCCCACCCCTGCTTGGGGATGCCCCTGCTCTTTACCAAGCCCTCAGAGCAGCAGCAGTCCCCAAAACCCAGGACGTGCCAGCACGTGGGTTCAGTGCTCTGGTCATTCACCCCTGCGGTGCACCTGGGCACCCAGCAATGGCCTGCCCAGCCCCAGGTAAGTCACGTGGACGTGCTCCGAGGGATGTGAAAGCAAGTGATGACAGATGGCTTCAGAGCAGAGAGCATACATTCAAGATCTGCTTCCTGTGAACTGGATGACTAATCTGAGATCAAGTATCAGCTCTGGTACCAGGAGCTGCTGCCAGAACAAGGGGCTCCTTCTCCCCAGCAGGAGCAGAGGGATGCAGGCTGCTGGGCCAGCAAGAGAGCCAGGCAATGCCCTGGGTCTGGGCTTGGTACCTTAATCCCGAACCAGACAAAGGAATCTGGATGCATTAATTAGCTGGCTGGATTCGTTAGCTGGATGCAAAACAGTGTCTCAGCAAACTGCTGATCTCCTGAACTGGCACATGGTGCTCAAGGTCCTTCATGCCCACCCACTGCTGCCCACAGCTGCTGCAGGAGCATCTGAGAGGATGGAGCAAGCGTTTGCTCTGATGGGTTATTTACAGCCCCTGAGCACCCACTCCTGGCAGTTGCTGGACACAGGGCACCAGGCAAGCTAAGCTTTGCTCTGGGCCAGGATTCAGGATCAGGTCCCCAGGGCCGAAGCCCACATGGTCATCCTCCTTGAAGAAGGCAGGCAAAAACTGGAGCCCGAGTGTCTTTAAATATCTGAATGATGGCCAGATAAAATCCCCACGGGAAACAGATATTTTTTTTTAATGCTCTCCGCTCTGTTACCAGATGAGTAATAACTCACACTGCAAGAAACTATCGCCCGCTTGCCAGCTGCTCTTCTGAAGATGGATGGTGAAGATTAAGGCCAAACTATCTTCCTGCTGAAGAGCCTTTGGGCAGGACCCCCAGCACAGCACGCTCAGCCCTGGCAGGAGCTCTCGCTACCTTACCTGCCCCTCACAGCCTCCTCCCTCCTCCACCTGGCCTGGGTCCTCCACCCATCTCCCTTGCTCCGTTCCACTTTATTGCCCTGGCAAGATGATTTTCCCAGAGCCATTTACAGCTGCTTTTGCCTCTGTTCTTGACAGCTACAAAAGGCAAAGCCGGGTTTAAAGGTGCTGAAAGGCCACAATGCTGTTTGCTGGGCTCTGCTCTTCTGCAGTCCCTGCTCACGGGACACTGCTCGTGCCATCCCGAGCGGGGGCTGTCTGCAGACCTCTCCGAGGGGCTCCACAGGGTGGGAGCACCACAGAGCTGCTGCACAGCCCTGTGCTGCACACCCTGTGTGCCCCACAAACCCCCGTGCCCAGCACCGCACACCGCAGCTGCCGGCACCCAGGGAGCAGCACCCGCGGGAGACACGGGACCTACGTGCGTGATGGACCCTCGGTAGGTGATGGGCGACTCCGGAGGGGGTCTGGATGTGGGTGTTCCTTTGGTGATGCTTCCTCCCGAGGCAGAGCTGAGGGAATTACCTGTAGACACAGAGCCAGTGAGCTGGGGGCTGGATTTGCTGTTCAGCACAAAACCCATGGAGCTGAGACTGCCAAGGGCAGGATTTGACCCAGTCTCCAGCAAGGGGACACCCTCCAAGAGCTGTCAGTGTTCCACACCAAGCCTTGCAGAACCCTTCACACCAAGTCTCCTGAGAAACCCATCCCTGTGAGTGTGGGGTGGGGAGGAGGTAAAAGATAAGTATTTTGAGGCTATCAGCCCCCTGCTGTCTTTGCGGAGGTGCCGGGCAGATTTATGAGCCTGGGAGAAAGCACAGCCTGGCTCAGCCTCTCCTGATGTGACCACAGCAGATCTGCGGCGAGATGCAGCTCAGGGTGGCTTCAGTTCATTCACACAGATCTGTCCTGGGTTGGAGCCAGCCCACCACACTCAGGCTCCTGACTGCCTTACTGGGGGGTGTTCACAAACCAGAATTTGCATTAAAAAGCAACACCTTTGCATTTATTTTCTTCTGCCTGGCTAATGGGGAAAGAAACCCGTGAGGGCTGTATTTAACCAAAATGAGGTCCCTGTCCAGCTGCAGCAGCAACAGTGAAAAGCAGGAGAATACCAATTAATGTAATTTAAACAGGTCTTGCTTTGTCCTTGAACACAAAACCTCCACCAGAATCAACACCTGAGGCCCTGATTTGGGGAGACAGAGAAAAGAGGCAAAGAGACCTCTTTGGCCGGGCACAATTCCAGAAATCAAACCTGAGATGGCTGGGCAGCTGCAGCCAGTGTGGCATTCACCAGGCTTGGCAGTGCCAGCATCCCTCCCTTCCCACAGCTGGGGCACCCGCCCCGGGTGCTCACCCCGCAGGATGGAGCCCTCCTGGGACGGCTGCAGAACCAGACTTTCCGGCTGGCTGGCCTGGCTTCTAGGAGAAAGTTGTTCCTGCTTTACTCCAGGAAAAGGCACTGGAAAACATTAACCATGTATCAGCATAGGTGCAGGACACGGGGCCACAGCCCTTGGCTGCTCCAGCTCTGAGGTGGCACCTTCTCGTCCCCTTTGCCATTCCCAGCTCTTTGGGACGGGCTTCCCCAGGGTGGTGAACACACAAATGCCATCGAGCAAAGCCAGATCCTCTGCCCTGGCACTGCCCATGACAGGACCAGAGCTGACACTGAACACCCTGTGCTGGTTTATAACAGGACCAACACACAGTGGGAAACAGAGCTCATATCCCTCCTCCTCAGGCTTGATCCCTCACCCATTCCCTCCTGCTGTTAAGAAAAGCTTCCAAATCTGCAGACTAAACACTTTCTTTGTTCACTTCAGGCCATTTACTCTTTATCCTACCAGCCTGGGGAGCAACAATATATTTCCTTCCTTCGATCACAGTATTAGCTGGAGGGTATTTATAGGCTGGGAAGCGTCCCTGACCGAGTTGTTGCTTTCCTATACTGCACAAATTTAGCTCCCTGTGTCTCTGCTCTCCTGATGGACTAATCCTTTCATCCTCTTAGCAGCTCCCTCTGTGCTCCCTTGCTGTGCCCTGTGCTCCTCCTTTCCCCTATGCTGCTGGCAAGCTCGCTCCCTGCTGCTCTCAGAACATATGAGAAACAACTCATCTCCCAATTCCTTACCCAGTTTCTTGGGATCCATGGCTAGCGGCAGGCCCATGGTGATGGAACCAACGGGGACCTTGGCGTGCTCGGGGCTGTAGGGCGTGTGGAGCTGGATGGGCATTCCCTGTGGGGCAAGAGGAGAAGTCAGGAACAACTGCTGGTCCCTGTGAGGCATCCCCACTGCTCACACCCATCAATACCCTACCTGGGAAATGGATCCGACGGATCTCTCCAGCACGGAGGGGTGCTTGGTGGAGGAGATGAGGGGAGGAGGGTTGGAGATGCTGGCTAGCCTCTGCAGCCCTGAGCGAGAGCTCTCATGCAGGTTTAGTGGGATGGGGTGTCCTGCGAGGAAAACACGAACGTTTGTGAGACTGAGAGCAGGGAGAGCGGCTGCAGCCACCGGAGAGCAAAGGGGCACGGGAGGGAGCAGGGGCTGGAGGCAGTGGCCTGGCTGGCTGTGAGCCTGCACGAGGCTCCAAGCCACACCACCATTTTGGGAAGGACTGGAATAGTTTAAATCACTGCCTTGTCCCCTCTGCAGCCAGAGGATGAGCTGCACCCGCCCCGTCTGCCCTGCAGCCAGAGAGGACAGCGCAGCCAGGGATGAAACCTGTGTGACTTTGCACCCACACTGCTCTGTGACAAACCACATCCCTAAACCTGCCCCAGCCGGAGTTGGGAGACACCTGACCATCCTGGGACCTTTAAATAGCCCATCCTGTGATACTGGCTGCAAGCACAGCCTCTGTGCTCGGCCCCAGGTCAGGCAGAGGAGGGCACGTGCCACGCAGCCAGTGGGTTTTACTTGCCTGGTGGGTTATACTGGAACAAGTGGGGCTCCGCCTGGGGAGAAGTTTTGATCACATCCCGGGGGTAGGACAGAACAGGGGGCCAGCACGAGGCGGCCATCGACTCTGCGCTCAGCTTCTGAGCCTCCGCGATGGCTGAGAAATGCACGGACTTTTCTGCAAGGACACAGAAAGAAACCGCGTGGTCAGCGGCCAGCGTGGGTGAGGGCTGCCTGTGAGCATGGGCAGGGAGGCCAGAGCCAGCTCTGAGCGCAGGAGATGGCCATGAGGTGAGGGCTGAACTCCCCAGCCAAGCTAAAAGGAAAAAGCTTGGTGCCACTGCCTGGATTTCACAGCATTTATTTTACTCAGATGTTTAAAGTGCGGTGGGACCTCTGTGCTGGTGCTCACTGCCAGCAGGAAGCTCCATGGACCTGGTGCCACCCCACCTCACCCAGGGGAGACGGCATTTGGCATGCAGCCAGGTGCAGAGTCCAGCTCCTTGCCAGGGCTTGGCCATTAGTGAATTGCTCCTGGGCAGCTCTGGCCTGTGCCCACAGCTCCCCATCACCCCAGCATGGCAGGGCTGCAGATTAATGATGCTGCTGCCAAATCCTTCCCTGAGGTTAAAGCCAAGAAGCAGCAATGTTGGCATCCCTCTGGTGCGTGGGGGACATCCAGAGGGCACCAGCACGCTGGTGACTCCACTGTCTGCGGTGTGCAGCCGGGCACAGGGGGCCTGCAGAGCCCCAGGCCACTGCCAGGACCACTGCAGTGCCAGCACACCAGGGACAGGCGCTTCCCCACATCACGCAGAGATGTGAAAGCTCAGCTGCTCTTCAAGGCCAGCTCCCGGCTATGAACCATTTGTGAGCTGTGGGAAGGGGCCAGAAATAATGGCATCAGGTTCTCGGACAGCAAGGGAATAACACACTGATGTTCTCTCAACACCTGGGACAAGCACACTGCACGAGACTGTCAAAGGCAAATGAAGATGGAGAGGGGCTCTGCGGAACAACCAAATGACGGAAACGAGGGAAGCTCACCAGTCCTCTGTGAGGCACAGGGCCTGGGGGCAGGAAAGCTTCCTGGTTCAGGGCATCCTGGATACCAGGCTGGGTTCATCCTGGCTATAAAAAGGCTGATGGGAGGCCAAGAAGAGCTTAATGACGGAGGAGCTATGCTGGGGACACCCGAACCCTGCCATGTGCTCAAAGATGCTGAGGAAAAGAGAGGCTTCATCTGCACCAGCTCTTTGCCAAGTGCATCCTCACGCCTGGCTAAGCAGACGGATGAGACAGCCTTTTCTGGATGGATTAGAGGCAGGTTTGGTAGGAGTTGCTTGTAATCAATAAACACTTCATTTTGCACTGCCCTTCCTCCCCAGATCCACCTGTGCAACGTCCGCATTGACCAGAAATTAGAAACTGGGCAGTAAACAATAGCAATCACAAATGAACCCAGCCTTTAACCATCAATTTTTGATAAAAATAGATGCCTGAATCCTGCTAAGCCTAATAATAGGGCAAGTAGATTATCAGAGGCCCAATTTAATGAGGCTTTACCACATTATCGTTATTAATGCTCAGTGTACTCAGAAGCTGGGAGATTATTCTCGTCCGCTTCAGTGAGAGAAGAAACCCATTCTGGGCACACAGAGGTGTGCAGGGCACTCACACCTCTGCAGCCTGGCAGGGCCAGACCTTGGCTGTGGCCTCTTCCTTCCCCACACAGATGATCCGTTCATTCTGACAACAGAGGGGAATCCAGGCACACCCTCCACACTGATGGAGAGTCCCTGGCATGTCTACACTCCCTAATCTTCTCCCCTTCACCTCGGCCCCGTTCAGCTCTGCTCGTGTGGGGGCAAACAGCGCTGGGATGTCCCAGCTGAAGATGCTCCCTGACGCCAAGGCACTGTCAGCCAAGGCTGTGTGCACCCTGGATGGCTCTTGTAGAGCCTCGTCCTCCTCCCCTCCCCGTGGGAGCCGTCCCCTCCCCTGCGAGCCTCTCCAGCCTGTGAAATGTGGCCAGTTCCTAATTGCCCCCGCATTAGAGGGTGGCTATAACTCAGCCAGCTTTTGATAAAATAGCACTTACACGGGGAAGAGAGAGTTCCTATTACCGTTTATCAAGTCCCTGGAATGGGAGCGAAGGAGTCAGAGTTTATATGATCCGTCATCCAAATTAATGCTCTTGGCTCCCCATCGCCTACAGAGGCCAAATGAAACACAACTAAATCAACACAAAACACGCCGCTGGCGCTCCGACCGCCGAGCGATAACCGAAGATACGCCCGACGGCAACTCGGCACCGGGGAAGGGATCCGTCTGCCTGTCGGGGAGACCCAGGCAGGGCTGCCTGCCTCTGCCCAGCCCCGTGATTAGCAGCTCCTCTTGGAAGGCAGGGAAGGGAGGGCAGTGCTCAGGAAGGTNCCAAGCCGATACAGCCCCAGCCAGCGGCTGCGAGGCAGCCAACGCCTCGGCCAGGATGCGTGCGAGACTCGGCTTTGAAGCGGATCCAGCGCGGTGCGAAGGATGTTGATCTCCGGAGCGGTTGCAGGAGTTCAAGCTCTCTGATCGAGCAGGGGAGGAACAGGAGTACCTGCTCTGGTGGAGTCAGCCCCTCGCCGAGAGGTGGCACAGGGCAGCTCTCCAGAGGGCTCTGCAGGCTGTGCTGGACTCTCCCTTTTAACTCCGAGCCATGTGGCAGCGCGATGTCTGCAGTCTGGATGCTTGCCACTTCACTGGGATGCCTCGGAGAGCAGGGGAGGGAAGGGATGCACACAGATTTGCCAGGACTATCTGGCTATCTCCTTTCTAACCCCTGACCCAAAGCCAGGATGTGTTCCAAGAGGCAAAACCAGCACTGGGACGGTGCCTGAGTCCATACTCGTACTGAAATCAGGGCTTTGGGGGAGTTGATTTCTCCCCTCGAGGTGACTCATCACAAACCTGATGGTTTTCAAAACAGACGTGCACTCCCATCATGAACAGAGGAGACCAGCCTATGTCTCCCTGGGGCCCACATGCATTCCAGACCCACTGTGGCACCCAGCACAGATGCACAGCCACACAGGGCTTGGAGAGCACACAGCTGGAGCCCAAGACCTGCTGAGATGTTTGCAGGGATATAGGGAGGCATAATTACTTTCATTAACATGAAAGATTCAGAGCTCTAGAGAGGAGAGAATAAAGTGCTTCATATCATTAGTGCTTCGAAGAGAACAAAGCAACAAAAGATCCACCTGGGTAACAGATCTTTGTATTTTATAATGGTGCCAGCAGGTCACAGAGCGGCGTGGTTGACTTCATCCCCTAAACCCTGCCTTGTACCTCATACCCACTAATCTGCCTCATCTCCTCATCCTCCTGTGGCCAGGAGGAAGCTGGACCTGCAGCACTGGGACACAGGCGATGCAGAGCTCCAGGATGGTGTGCTGGCTGTGGCACCCAGCTCACAAGGAAGCTGAGCAGTGCAGCATCAGATCTGCACAGGATTACGGCACAGGAGATCAAACCTGATTACCTGCCACTGGAAGGGAAGAGCTGGAGGGGAACTGTTCCACCTGGGCAGCAAACAGGAGCACAGCGGGATAAGATCAGCTGGAGATGGAACTTCACGGGTGGCAACGCCACGACTTAGGGGGAACCTCCCTTTCTTGCAAGGTGAGCAGTCACCTTCCTTGCTTATATGCAAAACATCCTGAAGGTGTCATGCACACACGGTGCTGTTTATTGTTTGAGGAAATTGTGCCCAGGTGCCAGCAACCAACTCTTCTTGCAAGCACATCCTTCTGTCCAGAGGGAGGTGACAGCTTGAGGAGTAACTACCTGGGCCTGGACACTGCAGAGCAGGCAGTCCTGGCTGCCAGAGGGTGAACTAGTGCAGTGATTTTCCAGCAAAGATCACAGCCCAAGTCCAGTACCTCCTCAGTGCAGTCTTATCCGCCTTCCTCTTCCATGCACAAGCAGGTGATTTTTGCAGCTGCACCAATTCCTGTGCAGGATCCAACACTGGTGGACATCGTACCCATGCAAGCTCAACTTCCCTGCTCCTGACTGTGCCATTGGTGACAGCCTCTCATCTTCCTTAACAGCTGAGCCACGGGCTGGCTGTGGGGGGCAGGGACACAGACTCTGAACTGGAACAGACTCTAACACTCAGATTAAAAACACATTTAGAGGATGGTCTCATCAGGACTTCCCGTCTCTCCTTAACCTTGATCCCCAGGTGCTCAAGCTAATAATGTTTCAGATGCTCTGTGGTGGGAACCTCTGAATTGCTCATTAGGCAGCCAAACCACATCAGAGCTATTCCGGGGAGAAAGCACTGGGAATCTTTACAGGAACCTTTGGACTCCGAGTCACAGTATTAGCATTGATTTTAAATGAAATAATGGTCCCTGCTGTGCATTAAAAGCATTCTTTATAGAAAGCCAGCAAGGTAGAAAAGAGCCATTGTACCCAGAGCCTTGGCATGCCTCCAGGCCCCTCTGCTCTCGGGTGAATGGCAGACGCTAATAAAGGCAATCTTCACCTCCTCGGCGCTCCGCACTGCCCGGTGTTTGCTGTGGGCTCAATGAGACATGATGTACTGTCTAATGAACACGGGAAATTAGCCATGCCTCTCTCGTCCTGCCTCAAGATGCTATTAAAGAGCTTTCAGGGGTCGAAACAAGCTTTCACCTAAGAGGGGGAAAGCTGCTGGCTGCGTACAGCTGCACACCCCGGGCGCTCCGCGTGGATGAACACGCACACAGCCCTACCTTCCTTGTCACCAACAGCGGGGCTCCGGCTCTTCCCCCTGGGACTGCTGCTGGGCTGCTGCTGCTCCTTCTCAGCCTGCTGCTGCTGGGACTGTGAGAGCTTGCTCGGGGGCATGTCCTCGCGGGCAGACTCGTGGGCTTTTGTGATCTGCTGCTGGTAGAGAGCCAAGGCGTGGGGAGGCACCTGAGGCTTCGCGCTTCCACTCTGCAATATCCCCTCTGAGAAACCTTCGGAAATCTGCAAAGCAGTTAAGAATTGGTGACACTCATCACGTGCTGCTGACATCCATAACAATCTTGAAGACATCAGGACTTATGAGAAGCCCCTGCCCCACAGTATCACAGCAAGTCTTAGCAGAGACCAAACAGGGCTTCAAAGCTCACCAGTCACAGGAGATTAAAAAAGCCCACGACAAAGAGTATCAGCTCTGTGCTGGTGATACTACAGGAAAGAGTCAGACTTGTTCAAAACCTCTAATCTACAGTTACGTGCTTGTAGCTTTTGCCAGAAGTTACATTACAGCAGCCACATCTTAAGCTGCAATATGGGAAACTGGAAGAGCATCAGGAATGGGTCCTCCCTGAGCATGCAAACCCCAAAGCAGGGATTTCCTCCCTGCCCACCCTGCATCGCTGCTCCTCCGGTGCTGACCCTGGAGGTACCAGGATGCTCCTTCTCACAGCCCAAGCCACAATACCAGTACTTTCAATACATGGCTACTGGGTAGCCAAAAAGCAGGACCAAGCAAAGCTTCTGGGTGAGGAAAGTGATATCCTTCAAGCACAAGATGAAGCGCAGGGCTGGGAAGGTGCACTCTCTCTTTTTAAAGTAATGGGAGGCAGCAGTCATGTGGCAATGACAAGCTTTTTCTGTCCAGACCTCCCACGATTTTCTGATAAAAGAGCTCAAGAGACATCCAAATGCTGTTGGCAGAGCTGCTCCAGCAGCTGGGAACACGCTCTGCACAGGGAGCACCTTGCCTGGCCGGGGGCTCGCACCGCCCAGGCACAGCTCTCTGCGGACCAGAGGCCATCCCCAGGGATGAGCACATCCTCGCAACCCTGACACGCACCACGGAGCCCGGTGGGAGAGCACGCACGAGGCACGGGCTGGGCTCCCAGTCCCGGCCCTCTCCAGCAGGGTACTCACAATGGGAGGGATGGCAGCAGCTCTCTGCTTCAGCTGTTTCAGGTCCAGCGGCTTCTGCGGCGAGGAGTTGAGCCTGGCGTCGCTGGCGGTGTTGAGCAGGCTGGGCCGGGGGGACAGCAACCTGGAACCGAAACACAACGTCAGCCATGGACAGGCTCCGTGGCCCAGGGCTCCCCCACACCCTGCGCCGCTGTTTCGTGCTGCCAAACCCAGAGGACATCCCCTGCATCAGAGAGGAGCGTGCTGGATCGCTGCTCGCTGCTGGGAATCTGGGCTCAAAGACAACCCCCACGGGACTACACGCTCAAGCAAGACCCTTATGTCTGGCTCAAGAGGCTCTCGAGCCCACTTTCCCTCATCCCCACACTATTTCTAGTAAATCTGCTGCTGTCCAGAATAAACCTTAGGGAGAATGGACTCCAGAGCTGGGTGTTATGGAGCAAGACACCAGTTCAGATTTCATTTCATGCTACCCTCCAGAGTTCACACGTAGGGCTTGCCTGGCACTCAGGATTGGTCTCACGCTCTTCTTCAAGGACTGTGTTTTATCAAGGTGCTAAAGCCAGGGCAAGCCACCACGTGCAGGCAACTGGGGCGCTTGGGTCGCTTGAAAGACGAGAGGCTGGATTTGGATGGGATTTGGTACTCAGCAGCCCAGCACCCTCACCACTTGCTCTTCCCCTTGGCTGTCTGAGCTGCCTGGCAGACACTCAGCCAGCCGTGCAGAGCCCCTGTGCAAACACGGGGGGCATCCCCACGGTGCCACCAAAACAGGGTGGGACGGAGGTGCGCAAAGCCCAGGGGTCAAACCCTCAGTGTGTCCAGCTCCTGAGCTTATGCTGAGACCTCAGGGATCACATCTGTCCAGGCCATCTCTGTTTTCTCTCCCTCCTGACTCTGATTTGTTGAAGCTAGTTCATAGTTTTCAAGCTTTACAGCTTGATCTGTTTATTTTAGCTGTTATTTCAGTGTTCTCTTAGCCTATAAATTTCAAGGTCATTCCATGCTCACCCTTAGATGAATAAACAAGCGTGGCGGGGCCATGTGCGGGGAATAAACTCATCGTGGTGCTGGGACTGCCCCAGCCCCTGCTCTGCATGGTGCCTGGCATCAGAGGGGAAGGGGACCCACCTCCACACTGGGACCAGGGTTAGGCACCCAGGGGAAACCAACCAAGGGACAGCAAATCTGAACTGCTCCCTAAATAACCCCAGTGATGTCTGCCCGTGGAGCCACGTGGGTGGTGTGAAGCCACACTCCCAGAAGGGTGCAATGCCCCAAAGACACAGGGCTGGGGACAAGGACATCCAGAGTCTGTTCCCGAGACCTTCACGCCAGGCTGAGCTGTGGAACTGCCACCCCAGCAGCTGCTTCGTGCACTCGCTGGTGCTTGAAGAGGTACATTTAAGCACCCTTAAAGTCCCTTTAAGCACCCTCAAGATCTTCAGGTTTCCTGAAGCCCTCCAGGATCCTGACGCTTCGGAAGCCAAAGTCAGTATTAAATTCATCAATATGCAAATTGCCTAATTTATTACGTCCCTCCCAGCAGATCCTGCGCCAGTCAATGGGATGTCTGTTGGGTGCTCTGCTCTGGAAATCACCATACGAACAACTCTCGGCATCTCTTATCCACCTGGTGCCAACCCAGCGCCTCCCAAACCCACCCACCAGAGCCTTAAGATGACTGATGGCACTGGGAAAGATGGGAAAACAGAGCAGGCAGGGCTTGGCAGGCTCACGGCTGAGCCTCGGCAGTGTGGAAGTGTCCCCTGCCAGGCACAAAGCTTTGAGGATGACCAGGACACCACATTTCCTATGCTCTTTCTTCTGCCACAGAGATGGGTGGGGACTAGTTTAACTTCAGATTATCCAACACACTGACACATGACCCAGCCAAACTTGACTCCATAATGGTTGTGCAAAGGCAGTGGCTACCACATCTCCACAGGGGGGGCTCCCCCAAGCCAGGGACATGGCTCCAGCATGGCACTGGCCTGGCAGAGTCCCTGCACCTACAGCTGAGCCAGCAATGGGACGTGCAGCACAGGGGTGGTCGCTGCAGGTGTCTCCTCTCCGTGCTGCAGGTCTGCAGCGGTAGCTGTGTGTGCCCGCCCTCACATGTCCCCATCTGGCGTGACCTCCTGCTGAACCCCGTCCTGGCTGGGCTCGCCGCAGCCCTCCTGCAGCACTCGCTGCATGGAACCACAGACAACCAGCTGCCTCCTTCAGCTTGGATGAGTTAAGGCTGTGCCTCCTCAATCCTGCACATACCTTTGCTAGCGTGAACTGCAGGAGGACCAAAAAAAGGCTGCCCCTACTCTGAACCGCTTCCTTTCTCACCGCGGGGACACCCCAGCCACCCTCTGTCCTCTTCTGGGAGATGCCGGGGACAGCTTGATGCTTTCACAAGCGCAGGGAAGAGCACCCACGCCCCGCTGGCGCTGGGTGGGTGGGCGAGCATCGGGTGATGCGGTGACGGGGCGGCTCACGCGGCATCGCGGCAGCCCGGTCCTGCTCAGCGCGAGTCACGCTGCGGCAGCGGGGCTGCGCCAACGCCCGCGGGCCAGCGGCCCTCGGCCCGCAGGGAAGGCAAGGGGGCAAAGCTACAGCTGGGAAGGGCAACCCGGTCCCCACTGGGAGCACGGCAGTGGCAGGAGGTCTGAGCCAGCTGAGGATCAACCCTGTGGGTGCTCCTGGGTTGGGAAGCGGCCGATGCCAGCGCCAGCTGCAGCCTTCCCATGCCGGCAGGCTCTGCTATCGCCCGCGCCTCATCACCACGCCGGGTAAGAGGAGTGGCCCGGGAGCTGCGGGACGCCTGTTTAATGTTTAATATTCCTGGAAGCTGGTAACTGTTTGACAAGCGAGATAGGCGCTGACTCAGCGAGGAGCCGAGATGGAAAAGTCGTTCCCAAGACGACTCGCTCCCTTGCTGCTGGGAAGTCGGTACAAGCCACTGCTGTCCTGCTTTCGGCTGGGTTAATGTTAAACTGGAGGAGGACAGCCCTGCTGGCCTCACTCTCCCTGACTGGGAGGTTTTCTCCTGTCTGGGAAGGAGGGGAGGGTGGGGAGGGGCGGTGCTGGACTCTGGCCATTGCTGGAGAGGAGCACTGCAGCCAAGAGGCCTCAGCCCTGCCACAGGGCTGGGGCCAGCAGCACCCGCACCACCCCTTGGCACCGCCGGCGCAGCTTCCAGCTGCACCCTGGAGGATGCTCCCGCACCAGCAGCACGCATCCACTGGCTCCTGCATCAGTCACAGGGGAAGCACAGAGGCCATTTGGAGCAGTGGGATGCACAACAGCTCCCTCCAACTTCATCCCACCACTTTGCTCAGTTGTTTTTTCAATAACCCCATCCACAGCGCTGCATACAGCCTTCCCAGCCTGGCAGCACCCACCTTACTGCCAAACTGCTCCCTGAGAGCCCATAGAAGGGAGGGGCTGGCACAACACTGGATGCAGGATGCTGGACGTGGGACGCCAGCCTTCAGTCCCTGCCCGGCTCCGAGTCAAGGAGGGACTGCTGTCCCTACGTACAAAGGCAGGGTGTACACAGGAGTCCTACCTGGCCCAGGAGCCATCAGAAAATTCAGTGCTACAAAGATGTGCGTATTCATACGTATCCTTTAAAAAACAGAGAACCCGCTCTCCATTTGTGAAGCTCTTGGGTGGGGAGGGCCCTGTGGGAAAAGCTGGGAGGGGAGCAGGATGTTTCTCCAAGGAGGAGGCCAGTGTGTCTCCTCCCTGTCCCAAGAGCCATCCATGAAGGCTCTGAGGCGCTCTTGGCTGCCAGGCCTACGGGTGGGTGGAGGACTTGGGACCACAGTGGCTCAGGTGGAGACCCACTGGCACAGCCTCAGGAAAGCTCGCACAGACCACATTCTCCTGCCTTTATGGCCAGGATGGATAATCTGCCCCTACGGATCCGAGCAACATCTCTGCCAAAGGAGCAACTCGCCCCCTCTCTGCAGTGGGAACACATCCCTGATGTGACTTTTCTCCTGCCAGTGCCAACTCAGACAGAAACCGTTCCCAACCCCGGATGCCGGCAAACCAGCACGACTCCACTGTCCCCGAGGGCACATCCCGCTCCATTGCGTCACCCAGATGGGCAGCTGCCACCAGTGGCTCTGCACCCAACATCTGCCCACGGCGTGTCCCAGAAGCACCCGTACGTTGGGACATCGCACAGCCTGTTGTGTCACAGCCCCTTTGGAAGCAGTGGCCAAAGGGCTGGGGGCACACGGGCACACAGCTGGGCAGTCCCTTTGCCTGGAGGAGCGCCTGAGCAGTGATATTCCCAAGGAGGAGCTCACAGAGGCACCCGTGGGCACTGTGACACACAATGGAAAGCTCACCAGGCCCTTGGGTGGTGCCCTTGCCCCCCTGTCTCCCTGCTCCTACCTGCTCTTGTCCACAGCATCCTGCTCATCCATCTCGTCCGCGCTGCAGGTCGCGCTGGAGTCGCTGTCGGGGTTCACCCCGGGGCCTTTACTGCCCTTATGGCTCTCCTTCTTCTCGGCCTTGGGCGTCCCCTCCGTCCCCGCCGTCCCTGCGCTGCCGACGCCGCTTTCCACCTTCTTGTCATTCCCCTTGTCCTTCTCCTGGCTCTCTTCACTCTCCTCCTTCTTCACCTCGCTCTTGCAGGGCTCCTCGCTCGCCTTCTCCTCCGGCTCCTCCGTTTTCACCACGTCCACCACCAGGTCCTCCGGCACCTTCTCCTCGGTGCTGGGCGGCTCGGGAGCTGTCTCCGGCGGGGGGCTGGCAGCAGGAGCGGGGTTGGCGGGGGGAGCAGGGGGAGCGTCGGGGGGTGTTGGAGCCTCTTCCCACTTGACTGCCGGTTCTGTGCCGGCGTCACCTCCTGGCCCGGGTGGTGCCTTGGCCCCGTTTTCGCCTCCTTCTTTGGCTTCGGGCCTTGGCGAGGGAATGCTCTCGGTGTCGGAGCTGTTATTTACTGCAGCTGAGAAAAGGGAAGAAATAAAAATAAGGATCAGCCTGAGATTCTTGTTTCCCATATCACTGCCTCCACCCCCTCCCTTGGGAAGAGAACGCCCTCGTTCCTCTGAGAGGGAGATGATCCCAGGGCTGGGAGAACTGTGCTGGGATCCCCGGATCCAGAGCCTACTAAGCAAAGGGCTGTTCTGGGGGCCTCTCTGCTTGCCCAGCATGACTGTTAACCCCCACCCAAACACAAAACCACACGCCCAAAAGCCTGGAGACTGAGTGACTGGGAAGCTGGATTTTGAAGGAAAACCTTAAAATTTAAGGGAAAACCCTGGCTGCTGGCTGGTCTTGCAGGCCAAGATCTGCTCCCTTATTGCCCTGTCACCCATGGCCTATGATCAGCTGCCCCAGAACAGGCACCTCACTGGCACCCCGCTCGCTGACTTACGTCGCCTGTGTCCCTGGCTCTGCCACCCCTGGGGCAGCTGGGATCATCCCAAAACACTACACGTGTTTGTTGTTATTTAAGCCACCGGTGGCAGAAGAAAGGAGGTCAGGGTCGGCGAAAGGAAAGCGTTGGCAGTGCTGCAGGACAGGTTAATTATTACACGGGAAGGATCATTCCCAGATCTCCCACCAGTGGCTTGATGTGAGCTGGAAGAACAAGCATCCGTGCACCGCTCGGAGTTAGGCGCTGCCAAGAGATTTGTTTCTACAGCTGGGGAGAGGATCGCTCCCTCCAAGCCTCTGCCGGACAAACACGGCCAGGGCCAGGAACACCAGGAGATTTCCACAGTCCCATCCCAGCATGTCCCCACCGGGCAGGGCTCTCACGCTCATGCCCCAAAGGCTTCCTCACATGCATTCCTTGACTTGCCTCTCTCCACAGCGGCACCGCCAGCTTTCAAACGCTGGTGAGAGGAGTGCCACACAGGGACTGTGTCCTAAGAGCTGTACGTCGGAGCACATCCGTCCTTCCCCAGAGTGAAATCGTAGCACACTCAGCAGGAATCTCGGCCTTCTCCAATCTCACTCAGTTGCAAACAAGAAATGAGGTGCCCTGTCACCCACCCAGGACAAGGCTCACAGCGCATTTGGCAAAACTCTTCCGAACTACCACTTGATGCTACTCTGAATGCCATGCTGAGACATCCAACAGCATCTCATCCCAAGCTCAGCCAAGCTCTAGACTCCCTTGTATTCCCTCCAGATGCTGAATCCATAGTCTACACTGTAACTCCCACACTGAGTCTTTCCCCCTGTCCCTGGCCACACGGTACCTGCAACTCCAAGGTATTGTCTGAGCACCCCCAAACGTCACCCTGGAGCCATCTCCTGCGTAACACCACCCTGGTAGCTCCATGCCCATTACCTTTCATCCCCCTGCTCATGCTTTTCCACAGCTCTGTAGGGCACCCCAGCAGCAGAACAGGAGCCGATGTGTGGAGAGTAAGGCTCGGAAGCATGTCAAGAGATCCGTCTCTTAATCTCAAAATCATGTTGTTTCCTCTCAGGCACTCTTACAAAGAGCAATAACTACCTTTTACTTTGCTCCTGTGAGTCACGTATCACCTCGCACGAAGATTTACCTGGAATCTGCCTCGTAATGAGTCACTCACAAGGACGATTCGAAAAGATTTCCCGTTTCAAGTCCCATTAGCCTGGGTGCTAAGGCCAGGAACCAGCGTGGTGCCGGAGTGCTGGTTAAGTTATTAAATTACTTTGACAGAAGTCAAATGGGCATTGTTGGAAAATTGTGCACATTTTCTCTAAACTCCAAACTGCCGTGCTTTCAAAGCGATAAATAGCTGAAAATTGTCACTTTCAAGTAGTTTGCTCTCTTTGGTATGGCTGGGAGGGAGGAAAATGCTGCCTTAAAAGGGAAAGGAGGAGGAAAAGCCCCACCAAGATGCATCAGCCTTGCTGGTGGGAGACCATGGCTTCCCCTGCCTTTGCTGCAGTGCTGGGCTCTGGGAACTCCACTGCCCGGGACAGCAGCAATGCCCTGATGGGATGGGGATGGGTGCACAAAGACCTCAGTGGGTTATCTCTCCTTGAGCCCATGATAAGCTCCATCACAGCCCACAGTGGTGGCTGTCTTAAGAACGTGCAGGGACTCTCCTCTGGAGCAAAACACCAAGAAATGTGACTTACAAGAGGCCCTGGGAAGCTGTGCGCTCTTGGAAAGCGCACCGACGGAAATCAGAAACCAAAGGGCTCCCAAAAATAGCCATCCGTCCAGACAGACACGGGAGGAGGGCAGTGATCCAGGGCACTCCTTGCAAGCGTGAAATCCAGAGGCATCCAAAATGCCACGAGTGCCTTGTGCTGCGAGACACCGTCACCTCGGTGTGACTTTGGGGTGACAGACCCCCTGTGAGCGCTGACGTCTGCAGCCCCGGAGAGGCCGTGCGCGCTGCCTCTGCCGCGACCGGGCAGCGAAGCCGGCAGAGCTGAGCGCATTCCCTGCCGCAGCCCCCACCCGCCTCACCTTCCGCCTCCTCCGCCATCTCCTCCTCGTTGCCGCTCGTCCCCGACACCTCCATCTCCTCGTCCTCAGCTGCGGGAGGGAAGGCGGCTTCTTCGTTCTGAACAGCGGCGCCTTTTTTCTTCTTCCTCTTGGCGTTCCTTTCTTTCTCCTGTGGAAGAGAGAGAGGACGGTGAGAGGCAAAGCCCACGGGGGGTTACGGGGGAGCAGAGAGCACAGGTCCTGCCCAAACATCAAGAGGGATGCTCACACTGCCAGGGACCCCTTGCCCTCGGTCAACCTTGTGAGCACCAAGCTTTGGGACCAGACTCGGCTGTTGAAAGCCCGGCAGCGTGGCGTCACCTGGCCAAAAGCTTCTGACCGCTGTGCAACGGCCAGCCTGGCTCCACGTGGAGCTCCAGCCTCAGCCAGCAGAGTGCTCAGGGGAAGAATGGCACAGATACATGGACAAGGGACAACCATGCAGAGGTCACCAGCGCAAGGCTGGCACATGTCTGCTCATGACACACGTGTGACGTGTTGGTCCTGCGCATTTCCAGGCTCTACCTCCAGCTACACAAACACGCGTGGCCGCGACTTGACGCTCATCTGCAGATAACGAAGCCGATGCCGCAGATACGGCCCAGGCAGCATTTCCATGCACCTGCTTTCACGTCCCCTTTGGCAGGTGCTGCCAAAGAACTTTGACTCCCGTGCCAGGGCAGCTGTCAGCAGTGGACAGTGGCATGCTCAGTGCAGCACGGCACCCCAAAGGTGACTGCCCGGTGTCCTGGCTTGCCCTGAGAC
Organism: Oriolus oriolus; assembly: GCA_013400235.1. Taxonomy (NCBI): domain Eukaryota; kingdom Metazoa; phylum Chordata; class Aves; order Passeriformes; family Corvidae; genus Oriolus; species Oriolus oriolus. Next base: position 1,256,948 of record VXBT01002221.1, on the reverse strand, counting down.
AGCCCCGGCCTCCCTGGCTGGAGCACGTGCCACAGCCACGAGGGCGCGGACAGCTGCTCCCTCCTGCAGACCTGAAGGAAAAGTCTCGGCTTTGCTATTGTTTCCTGCTCTTGTTGCTTGAGTAAATATTACCAGTAGGAACAGGCTCATCATCTCCGGCTCTCCCTGCAAACCCCACATGAGTGACGTGTGTAGGACGTTTATTTACATGGATGAAAAGATAAAGCCGTGGTGGAAACGTTAACTTTGCTGCTGGATCTGTGTGCTGGGAAGAGCTGGTCCCCCCCTTCCCCCACCCCCAACTTTTCAATCCTTTAGAAAACTTCCAGATAAAACAAACAAATACAACTGCTTCTTGCTTGGAAACGCTGCTTGCTCAAAATCTATTTTTATCAAACTGGGCAGGAGAGAGGGGAAAAAAGGCACTTGAGAATGGGCTCTGTGCAGGCGCGGAGAAGCGGCGGCGGGAGGAATGCCAGGCTCTGGTTCCCTTGCCCCATCCCAGCCCTGCCAGTGATGCCCTGGTGCTGCCGGCGTTCGCGCCTCTGCCACGGCAGCGATTCAGCACCGCACGTTCCTGTGTGAAGCAGCAGTTCCCCATCACGCTAATGCAGTGACAAAGCGCCGACGTTACTATGGCAAAGACTTCTCTGCCTCTTACTCACGGGTCCGTGACTCAGCCGCGGGCAGGAGCAGGCTCCTCACTGGGAATTAGCTGGGAACCAGCCTCTGCCTCAGCACCCTACTTGGCCAGAGCCTGGGGCTGGCAGCTGCTGGCAGAGCAGAGCAGCGAGCGGCCCCAGGGGCACCGTGGGTCCCTCTCCCGGCAGACCCCACTGCTGGTATTTAGGGAAAATCATGTGAAACACGGGCAGCAGATCCTGGCTACATCTAGAGATGTGTTCAAGGCCACCACTTTGTCTCTTATCACGCCTACAGCTCCAGACTCCTTGTGCAGTCTTGCTCCTCTCTACCTGCCACCAGATATTTCTTCTGGAGCATCCAGGACTTGGTGCCACCCAAGCGTTCTGACTCGCCAAGACCACCGAGGATGTACGGCATGCACAGCAAGGACACGGAACCCTGCACGAGGGGTCCCTCCATGCCTCCTCCTCCACAATGTCCTTCTGGGCCATCACGACAAATTCAGCCTCTCCCTGCACTCACCACCTGATGTGGCAGCAACAACCCAGACAGCTCCCAAACCCCAGTACCAACACAGAGCCACCCTGACGGGAACCTCTCATCAGGCTCGGCCTGTCCTAACAGCAGGACCAAGGCAGGTCAGACACACTCATTCCCCAGAAGCAGAGGATACCAGACTGCACTCCTGAAGCGGTTCTGCTGTGCAAAGCCAGCACCACCCAAAAAAGCAAGGAATTAAAGAAATGTTGCTCAGAGGAGGTCCACAGGACTTGGTTTCCAAGCAGGACCAGCCCCAGCCCCGGGGATAACTGGCCCCTCTTGCCTGCACAAGCCAAAACAAGCCCCAGCAGTCAGGAGACCAAAGTGACAATCACACCGCAGACCGACCCCAGTGAAGACAGTGCCTAATCTCCAGCCACTGACAGAAGGAGCAGCTCCGAGGACACCGTGTATCCCAATGCCCTGCTTTCCTTAAATGCCAAGATTAGCGAGTGCAGTGTGCAGAAGGTCAAGGCTAAGTGACGCTGATGCCTGGGACACATCCGAGCGGCGCAGCAGCGAAACCAAGCCAAAACACACAGCAGGGCAGATAAGTGAAGCCTCAAGGTGGCCTGACCCTGCCCCAGCAGTAACAGGCAGCCTGGCCCAGGGTGCAGCCGGCCGGTTCGGTGTCTGTTTCCCATCCCACGCCGGCCACTGCCGCCGGCACGGCCCCACAGCTCCTCAGAGTCACCTGCACACTGCTGAAACCCCGTGTCACACCTGCCTGGAAGAGGAGGCTACAATATTAACGAGCCCCATTTGGGAAATGAATGAGATCTGCTAATTAAGTTTACTCTCATTTAGCGTGAGGAGGAAAAGCAGAGCCACTGCATTTCCCTGCACACGATCAGCAATAGCTGGTGGTGGTGAGGTCAGGGAATAATCTGTGGATGTCACGGCAAAACTAAGCAATGCCACACTGCTTCACCACGTGCTTCCTCTGCAGAGGTCGTGGCTGATACCGGGTATAGGATGAGATTTGGAGGCTCGGTTTGCTTGGGAATATATTTAGGAGTCAGGAAGGAAGGTCTATGGCAATTTAATCTCAGTTGTTCTTTTATTTTATTCAGCTTTCTGGCATCTGCTGTTGCCACAAAACAATAGAGTACAATAAATAACAGCTGAATGTTCATTGTTCTTCTCCACAACCGAATCCCACAGCCTCCAATGCTCGAAAAATAAAATGATGATGCTGATATAAACTGCAAGTGAGAGTGAGCAATTAGACTGGAGAAGTCTAGCGGCTGCCTTGGAGGGACGGATGCAGGGAAAAATGTGGTTCTGCAGAAAAACACTTCCGTGATATAATTTCTGCAACATTAGGGAGCAGAGTAAATTAATACACACCGGCTCCACTGCCAGCAAAGCTGTATGATCTTATTTCAGATCCTCCCCAGTAATGAACAATGATATCTTTCTAATGTAACTTTTTATATTCAGAGGGCTTGATGCACATTTCACAGAATATTTCATTCCAGCCTTTATATGGGTCTGGGGGTCTTTCATATAGTTTGTTTGCTTTGTTTCTAAAAACAATTCGGTGAAACATGGGAACACAGGAGTGTCTCTGTGCATAGAGAATTAATAAAAAAGAATCGCCGATGTCTTCTCTTTCTCTCATTCCTATAGACTGACTAGGATATTAAATTCCTGGGTGAGTCATTGAATGTTTTCCTGTCTTTCTTTTTACTCTTGCTGTAATAGCTTGCTTGGAAAGATTCCTGCATTGAACATTGTCCTTTGCATTTTCAAAGCAACCCTTGGGGGTTTAGCCATGTGAATTCTATTAGCCAGAAACCGGGAACCCCAGGATACTCTACAAATGAAATAATTATTATCTTTAGTGGCTCTTAGCAGTCCAAGCTATCTCTAGAACACCAAACAAGCCCCACTACATTCACACCCTGCACCACAAGCCAGGAAAGAAGCAGCATTAGCCCCATCTGAAGGGGAAACTGAGGCACGGAGAGCTGTGCACATCTGCTCGCAGCGCTGAAGAAAACCCGTTTCAGAGCCAGGCTTTCCTCACGTCGTCCAAACCCCTGACTTTGTCCGGGGCAAACCAAAGCAGTTTACAGCAGGTAACCGCACAACCTGCAAGGCACAGACCCGGGTGGCCCAGCCGGGCTCTCTGCTCACCGGGGTGCAACACCACAATCTCACCAGAGACAAAGTCTTTGCACAGCCATCGGAATTTGCATCCTGGCCAACGCGCCACAGCCCCGCTCCTCCTCCTGCTCCTTATCTCCCCACGTACCAGCCACACTCCAGACACTCAGGCATCTCCCACACAGCAGCTCTGCCTCATCCAGACCTCCCAGGGACACATGGGTGGACAACCCTTTCCCGAGCCACTCCGCAGTCCCCACAGCTTTCACCCGACATCATAAAGGCCCCCCTTGGCTTTGGGAAGCATCCAAGCACTTGCTAGGAAATATCCACAGTGCCCAAGGCAGGCTGGGACAGGGCTCTCACCATTTTCAGTTTGTGCTGCTGTAGGATCTCGTCCAGGTTTTGCCTCTTCTTGTAGTTGAAGTAGAAGTTTTTGCACTGTGACACAGTCTTGGAGCCCACCATCCTGGCAATGGCCGACCAGTTCCGCCCATGCTCAAGGAGACCTGCGGTGGGAGGAGGGAGAGAGGAGAAAGGTTTAACACCGGATGCGCTCGCACAAGGGCAGCATTATCCACGCAGGACGGGAAATCTCCTCCGTGCAAGCCAAGCTCCACAGGAACAATATGGTCACCAGCACCTGTCTGAATGGCTGCTAGGCCAGGGGATGACCTATGAAAGCCTGTTTTTCTTTCCAAAGGGAAAAAAGGCGCTATGCTGACCGTCTCTGGAATAAAATACATCCCGCAGCCGTGTCTCAGCCAGCCACTGGGCGGTCATGAGGACGAGCGGTGCTCCCTTTCCCTTGGGACGGCTGCAGCAGGTGTTGGCACGCCCAAGAGAACTTGGGACAGCTGCTCTCCATCCCTAACATGAAGCAAAGGCTCTTCCCACCCTCCTGTGTCCCACTGATGATTTCAAGACAGGTGGCAAGGCACACAGCCCTGTTAGGGGAGGGGAGGGAAGCCCGGGCAGGTAAGTGGCAGCAGCCCAGCAGGGAAGCCCAGGTGAGGTCCCCGGCTGGGAAGAGGCGTGCCGGGGGATTAGCGCTGATCACAGGCTCATGAGCAAAAGCAGCTTCCCGGGTCAGGCATCACGCCAAGGGCTGGCAATCCTGGCCAGATGGTGCCACCCGAACATGGGGCTCCTGCCAGCGCTGGGGCAAACCCAGTAGGGTGGAGGAAGATGAGGAGGAGGAAGGAGACAGTCAGAACCTCATGTCCTTGCACCTGTGCAGGGATATCTGGGCACCCCTGGTCCTGCAGATGGAGGTAGGAGTTACAATCACAGGCCAGGGATGGGTGCAGCGGCACCATGGTCCCTCCACACCAGGCTCCTGGAGGTCACCTGCGAAAGGACCACCCAGGCTTTCTGGGAAGCCTCGCTGCCTGCAGTTATCCCTGCTGCGTGGCTGGTCCTTTGTGTGGTGTCTCGTGGGGCTGGAGCTGCCACCAGCCTGTGGGACACTTCCAGCCTGGCTTGTTCCTGACTGCCCATGTGATGCCACTGTCAGGCCAACAGTTCCCTAGCCCTTCCCTGCATCTTGTGAGAGCACAGGATGCAGAGTCTGTAAGCCCAGGGGCACTATACTGCCACAGAAAGGTAACTTCAACATGAAAATCAGCAGGGAATAAACCTGCTAAGAACATCTTTCTCCTTTGCTGGGGGATTTTCTGCCCAGAGGCCGCCAACCACAGAGCCCTGTGTGGTTGCGAGCGGGCACTGACCACTGGCTCAGTATCCAAGCCCCTCCCTGGCCACTCTGACACCATGGTGCTTGGGACCATGGTGAGTCCCACACTGGCGCTCCTGGCACGGCTGGCTGTGCATGGGAACATGGCAGCTGTGCCCCAGCCCTGCTGCCATGTGTCAGCCCGGGCGTGAAGTGCCAGCCCAACCTCTGCTTCAGCCCAACAACAAACCCCAGGGGACGGGCTGATCTCAGCACAGTCACATGCAGCCGGGCCCCAGGGACCTCCAGGCAGGATCTGCTCTGTGAGTCCGTGCAAGGGGAGGGCACGGCTGCATTGAATAGATGGCACCACGTACCCCCAGAGAGATGAAATCCCCCTCCCTGCTTCCCAGGTCCTGCAGAAAACCAGCAGCACCCAGCACAGCAGGAGTTAACATCCAGCTGGTGCCTGTATCCTGCCTGTCCCAGCACCAGGCTTATCAAATTGCATGTACGAGGCATCACATGCACTGAGCACCAGAAAGGCCCTGGCAAGCCAAGAAACAAGTTTGAGCTTTAACTCTGCAACTCCCAGCCTCGCTCAGCCAAACCCACGACCTCTGTCACCCTGCTGGCGGGCTGGGACTTCTTAGAAAAAAATAATAGATTAAAAAAAATCACATCCGGCCACCAATCCTGAGGCAACGAGCGGGGCAGCAGTCCTCCCCCTGCCGTTGCTGAATGCCGCAGGGGAAAACAGGACAGTCCCCAGTGTCACAACCCATCCCCTTTGACACAACCCACTGCTGCCGTCCAAAGCAAACAAACAGCTCCGTCCCTCTGCTCATCAGCGCATCGGTGGCCCAGCACCAAGAGTGACAGCCGGGGCCAAGGCTGATTGTGTGCCCCAGGCAAGGCTGAAACGAAGACACTGGCAGCGCTGTGGATGTGCCACGAGCACTGGTGCTTTGGCAGGAGAGATGCCAGCAAGCAGGACATGGCACGGCAGAGCTCGAGGCTGGGGGGGTGATGGATGTCAGTGTGAGTGGTCCCCAGCGTGGTGTGACCTTTACCAGCCACAGGCAACGCCAGCTCCTGGCTGTCCTTTCCCCTGCCCAGGCTGGCTGTGCCCCTGCTCACCGGGACACTGCTGAAGGAGCCTGCAGCTCACCAGGCAGGTGGCCGCGTCCGTGCTGGGCTCTAGAGGAGGAGGCTGCCTGCAGCCCCTGCCTGCGGGACCGGCAGGGAGCCCCGCCACTCTTCTACATGAAACCAGAGCGAAACAGCAACACCTGCTTCCCACGCTGTAGTTATCTGCACACTCGGGAGGGACCAGCCGAGACACCCCCGGACGTGCCGGTAAGCTCCCGGCTCGCCAAGCACCCCATCTCCGCGAGCTCTTTCAGCAGAGCCGCCCCCAGAGCCTGCTCCCCCTGCCCTGCGCTCCCCGGTGCTCCAGCCCGGCACGGCAGCACCAGCCCGCCTCGGCACACGCGGCCCTGCGCTCCGCATCGCAACTGAAACTATGACTAACCGAGTTATCAGATCCTCGGGAAGGCTGAGCTCCTCGGCTCGGGGCGGGGGCTCCGGACGCAGGGTCTGCCGCAGGCACGCAGCCACACACAACCTCGGGGTTAACCCCATCCTTCGGACCCCAACAACCGACTTACGTGCTCCGGCGGGCAGGGAGCACACCCGGAGTGTGCAGCGGGTGGGCTGGGAAGGACACGGCTGTCAGGGCACTTCTTCAAAGCCCCCCCGGGCACGGCAGCCCGCGGCAAAGCGCTGCGAGTGCTCCGCTCACACCCTCCCCACGCATTTCGCTTTCGCTCCCTCGCAGCAGCCGGAGACAGAGAAGAAAGCAAAGCCGGTTCCTTAAATCCTGGGGGCGAGAGGATTTCAGAGCCATGGGCGGCCGGGAGCGGCGAGCGAACGGGCACCGCGGCTGGAAACCAAGTCACAGGCGGCAGACTCCTGACCCCGACGGCAGAAGTTGGTGGGAACACATGCTCCGGCCCCAGCGCTCTTCCCTTTGGAGCGAACAGCGTTCTCCGCTCTCCTCCTGCTCGCTCGCCGGAGCGTTCCAGCCGGCTGCAGCCGCGGTTGTTAAGGTGGATGGAAGCGCCGCCAGTATTTTCTCCCCTACCTCATCTCCTCGCTCAGCAGCTCGGGGCTATGGGGAGACTGTGCAGTTTCAGGAGATGCCCGACGTTGCCAAGAAATAATAATAATTAAAAAAAAAAAAAAAAGGCAGGAGAAAAGCGAAGGGGCGGGACCGCGGCAGCTCCGCTCCTGCCAGCCCGGGGACGGGGAGCCGGTGCCGTCGGTATGTGGCGGAGCAGCGAGCAAGCTCTAATCTGTTCCTCTGGCTGACCCGGGGCTCGTTGCATCTGAATGTGACCTCTAGACAGAGCATTAATAACGAACGTGGCGCTGACCCAAGCTGACAAGGGGTGCGGCGCTTGGCACCCGCTCCCGCCCTCCCTCGCTCACTTTCTGTCTCCCTCGCTCTCGGCTGAATGTCAGCGGCAGGGGGAGGGATCCAGGAAAACAAAGCTTGGCTAATAGTTTTCTCCGCTCTCAAGTGAATCAAAGGCGCTTTTCTTTGGGGACGTGCGCGCCGGCGAGCCCAGCGCCGCACGGACGGGGTGCCGCGGCGCCCCGGGACACCTCGGCCCGGCAGCTGCTGCCCTGGCACAGGAGGGATGGGGAGAGGTTTGGCACCGGTGTCGCCATGGGAGGACCGGGGCCTCTGCTCCCGTGCAGCAAGTGGAGGCTGGAAGGAAGAGGAGCTCGGAGAGCGGGGTACTGCGCTCAGCATCTCGGGGAACAGAGAAGAAACCTGGAGGGGCAGCGCGGCAGGCGAGGGCTGTCGGCTCGCACCCCCTCGGCTCTCTGCGGCTGGGGGTTTTCACTAGAGACATTCCAAGGCTCTCTGGCACGGCTGCCCAGCTCCACCCTGGGCTTGGTGAGGGCGGAGAGAGCCCGTAAAAAGGTCCCTTAATGGGAACTCGCGTGGATTAAGAGACCGAGGTTATAGAGGAAAAACTAAGTGATATCATTCCCTACGCCTGACGGTACCTGGTATGATCCTTCAGTACCTCTTGCGCCCACACACCCTCTTGGGAGTGAGCACGGAGGCAGTTCTGGCTACGGCACAGCCAAAATGTGCCGCAATCCTATTCCGGAGAACGACCAGCCCGATGGAGTCAGCGACACCACCCAAGGCATCCCGAAAGCGTGGCCTGCATCGCTTTCCCGCACTAACCTCGGGGTGCTTTGCAGAGGCTCAGAGAAGGTGAGTAACTTCTGTAGGGCCGTGGATCAGTGGGTGGCAGAGCCAGGTGCACGCCAGGCTCCTGGTGCTGTGCCAAGGGAAGCAGCGGGGCTGGTGCGTGGGGGGTGAGCCCACACCCCCGCAGGCGCTGGGGTGCTGCCGGAGGGACCATGGCGCAGGCAGCCGGCTCGGTGTGCTCCCGCTGCCACGGGGGGTGATGCCCTTCCTTCCTTCAGCCGACGCTGGGACCAGCCTGCCGTGCTCCCAGCGGACCTCTCTTTTGGTGACTGAACACAAGCCCGCCTCTGACGTGTCCCACGGCTACAAAGGAGCTCGCAGCCGAACTCCCCAGCACCTTTCACACCCATCGTGCCACTTCTCTGCAGGGAGGCAGTGTCGCCAAACAAGGTGTGGGTACCTGACCAGCAAGGAGTTGGGACCCCTGACCAGCTCAGCTCCAGTGCAGTGTCCCCTCTCCGCTGGCCCTGGCTGGGGACCCTCAGCTCCCAGGTCTCCCCTTTGAAATGGATGGTTCCTGGACCACTGCATCCACCTGCTGCAAACCCTTGAGCCCTGGGCCCTGATGCAAACCTGCCTGGCTTTACAGCTCCTACCACAGCCTTTCTTTTTTGCTGTGTCCTATCCTTTGACATGAGGGGACAGGAAGTCCCCCTCAGGATGCCTGCTCCTGGAGATGTGCCATCCCCTCTGGTTCAGTATGGCAGTGAGTACACGTGGAGCAGTCACTGCTGGCAGGCCCAGCTCTCTTCTTTTACCTGGTTCAGATACTATTCCCGCTCCCTTATTGCTGAAAAAATAATACTCAAAATTAAAATGTAGGCAGCTAATTATAGTAATTACCCAGCAGTTCCTCCTGACAGGCCTTTTGTATTCCATTCACTGAAACTCACTAAGCACATCCTCGCAGTTTGCTCCTACACACTCGAGAAACATTCAGCCAACGGTGGCACAAAGTGCAGCTCCAGGGGCATGGTGGGCACCGGCACCACGGGCACAGTCCTGGGGATAACACCTTGCCTGAAAGGCAGCCAAGCACAAGCCTGGGACGGCAGGGATGGGATTGCAGTCAGCCACAGCCCCACTCAGGGCAAGCGTGGCTAATTTATGCCTTGGACTCAGTTGTGCCCTCATGGCACCCAGTCTGCCCCATGCCCATGATTTCCACCACGTCGCTTTGCACAGACTGCATGACCAGCACCAGGCACGCACGGCACTCTGGCTGCGGACACTGGGACGGCCAGGTTGGGCTCTCCCTGCTCTGACCTCCCCTTGCACCCTGCCTGGATAGAAGACATCTGAGTGGGAGACCCCAAGGCACATCCCACCCCAAGGCCACCCAGAAGGACAACGTGCAGCAACGGGCATGGGCTGCAAACCAGTTTCTCCAGCCCGCTTTTACTACTATCAGAAGGTTTTCACAGTTGTAAATACCTCTGATGGGAGAAGGGAAGGCTCTACCATGAGCACAGGGGAGATGAAAGCAGGAAGGTATGGAGCTGCTGGCTCCCCAGCATCACCCAGCCAGCTCCTGCATTCCAATTGTGATGTAAGGTGGCTGACTTTTATTTCAGTTTCGTGAACAGAATGGGACTGGGGAAAAAATGGTTCAGGTCAGTCCAAAACTCAGATGAATTGTTGGCAGCACTGAAAATAAGCGTTCGAAAGAGTGCCTTCAGTATCCAAGGGAATATTTTATATCTACCCAGAAGGAACTACACAGGAGTCTTCACGGGTTATTTAACTCTCTGTCATCAGTATTTTATATTTGTGCCCAACCCTCCTCTGCCTCAGCACGCTGACTCCATCCTGCGGCCTCTCCGTGTCCTCGCTGTGGGAAAAGGCACGAGGAGCCCCAGGCTGGCAGTGCCCTGAGGACAAGGAGCACAGAGCCTGGGCAAGGCACGGGAGGACCTCAGCCAGAACCTGCCACTTCCACCCGCCTCTTTTCAAAGAACAAAACCACTTGTTAGACGCCACGGGAAAACCCCGAGCGGGGCGAGAACAGATACCAGACTTTAAAGACTAACAAAGGTCATGTCGAAACCTCCCGGTTCATCGAGTTCAGCTCCATGGTTATTGCAGCTGCCCTGAAGCACTGGCACTAGTGGTGACACTTGGTGCAGGGGCTGGGGGGACAATAAACCCACCCACTGCTGAGGCTGGTGCCCGCCTGCTGCTCGCAGACCCCCTTCCAGCCTACCTTCAACTCCTGCCTGCGTGGGCTCATGCAGCAGGTCCCCCAAAGGCAGGAACTGCCTAAACATTGCCTTTTAAGGAGCAGCCCCATCCTGCTGCCTCTGCACCCTGCCCGGCAGCAAAGCAGTGGGTGCCGCCTGCTTCCCGGCTTGGGAAGGGAAGGGGGAACTCCTCAAGCAACTCCGGTTAAATCAAAACCTCCTGCCTTAAGGATCACAGCCATGGTGCAAGGAGATAGTATCAGAAAAACACATTCCCCCATCGTTATCCCAATCTCCACACATTTTGACAGACTACTGAATCAAAGTTTATTGCATAACCAAAGTGTCATTAAGCAAGAACTTTCCTCTTGCTGGGTTTTTGTTCCCCTATTTAAGTGTAGTAACACGGTACTCCCCTTCACTGTCTCCCAGACACAATCCTGCCTTCTCCTGACTGGAAACTCCCTGTGCAGCCCTGTGACTGTGGAGGAGAGCAGTCGGCTCTGGTGTCTCTGTCCCAGGGCTGTTTTCTCTCACCTCCCTGAACACAAATGACATGGAGTTTCATGCCACACACAAGAAACCCAGGGGTGGACAGCAAGGCTGGGCTGATCTCCTGGTTGGCAAGTGCTGGGAGCAGAGGTCACCGACCGTCCCCATCTGCCAAAGCATCCTGGGGTGGTAGGGCTGGCTTTCCCTGGGACTCACATCTTGCTTAACTCCCTAAACCAGCCAGCTACGGGCTCTGACCGGTACCAGTGCGGAGGAGGGTGCCTCGGGTGGCCGAGTCCTTTTGGTGAGGAGGACAGTGCCTGCGTCTCTGAGCCCAGCCTGAGCAGGCCACCGCCCCCTCTGCCCCTGCCCAGCCATGCTGGCAGCAGCTCTGCCACCGCCTCCTCCAGCCTCTGAGGTTACCTCGGGAGTTTCACAGTTGCTGTGACTCGGAAACCCCCACCACGCAGGTCCCTGGAAATGCCAGACAGAGCCAGTTCGAAGCATTAAAGCGGCTGCTTCCTGGCAGAGGGGAATTTGGCTTTTCTGTAGAAGTCTGGTGTTGCAATCTCAGTTTCCCAGGTTGTAACGAAGGGAGAAACAATCAGCCATTGGGCTTTACACCAGCAAATCTCCCTGCCTCCTCCTGGCCCCTGGGCTGGAATAGTGCTGCATGCTCCCACGCTTCATCCTTCCTTCACACAGGCTTTGGCAGCTGGTGTTAAGACTCCTTAAGCGCACCTCCAGCATCCAGCATAAAACAAGAGGCACTTTTTAACAACCAGATGCCGATCTCCAAAATAAAGCAGTGCTCGGAAAAGATCCCTCCAACGACCCTCCCCTGCCAGCATCTGCTCGCCCCATTACCTGGCCCCAGGCCAGTCTGCTTGATTAAAGTCTATCTATTAAGTTTTGCGACCATACAGAGCCCCGTTCAGCAACGCACAGGATTGGCACTGGGTTGTAAAAGAGGGTTGGAACAGCTTAAAGGCGAGCGAGCCAAACACTTTGGGATATTCACAGGCAAAGTAATCCAAGTCCACAGCTCCCATCGGCACCTGGGCAGCCGGCGCTCCAGAACGTGTAATCACCATCCCAGCAGCAGGTGCATTTTCCAAGCTGAGCCGAACCTGCTAACACGCCTATTTGCCTTTGCCATCCCCGAACGGCCCTCATTTCCATTTTAATTTCCCATTTACAATCCTCTCTGGGCCAGGAGAGTCGGCAGCAACGCAAGCGGGATGCACGGGCTGGGGACGTGAGCTCGACAGCCCATCAACAGGACGTGACTTTGGCAAAAAATTAAAGCAGTGAAAGAGCTGGCGCAGGAGCGGCACGAGGAGGGGAAGTGGCAAGAAGGGCTGTGCTACACTCAGCACTTTTTAAAAACGGCCTCAGCAAAGGCTCTGAATCAGCTCCAGGATGTAAAGTCACCCCACGGTGCCCGCAGCCCTGGCTCTCGAGAGCTCCCCAACACGTGCCTGCGGAGTGCTGGGGCTCACCGTCCTTTCCCGAAATCCCAGAGCTGCCAACACGGGCAGACACTCTCCGTGTGCCTGGAACAGATCACACCGAAGCCATAAAGCTCCCAAGAGTGGGGTGAAACTACATCCCACGCTACAGGCACCAGCAGCTCCAACACTGCAACGGACAAAGCGTCTTCCCCATTTCCTACAGCCAACTCCTGCCTCATGGGACACGCGTGGCTCCAGCCACAGCCCAGACATCCCTGATGCTGGCACAGCTCCTGGGGCCAGAGAAGCTCAGCACACTCCCCGCCTTCCTCACACCCTCCCTGAGGCGCACTGGGAACAAACCAAGAGCAGGACAGGCAGGACCCGGCCCCACAGCTCAGGACCCACCATCCTGCACCAAGGCCAGCAGTCAGATGCTGTCCGTCCCCAACTGCTGGGTTAGCTCCAGCACAGGCGATACGAGAAAGAAAATGAGTGTCTCACCTTTTTTAGCCGTCTCCATCTCCTCTTCGGTCCAGCGAGAGCTTTCATTCATTTCCAGGGAAGCTGGGAAGGAAGAAGGAGAGAGACCAGTCAGCTGTGAGCAGGACCCAGCAAGCACAGTGAGCTCAGGGAAGGTGTCCCAACACCCAAACCCTGTCCCATGCCCTGTTCCTTGGAGGCATGACAAAAACCCATGCAGTGCAGAAGTGCTTCCACAAGAAAGGCTGTCCTGAGGCTTTTCCATGCCACAGTACCCCATGCACAACATCCCCTCAGGATGCACCTCAGTGATGCAAAACCTCCACTTTGGGCCTGGAAGCGAAGCCAGATGGCTTGAGAGCGGCAGCAGATTTCCTGCTGATTTGGTGCCACACGCCCCGGCCCTACAACAGGTACCTAAGATGGAGCCGGCTGTGGCTGCGTGCTCTGGAGGAGGCAGACGCAGGGTGGGACCGTCAGAGACGGAGAAACAGCGTCACCTCAGTGGTGACTTTGGCCGACTGCATCTGTCAAGGGTGTTTGCCGTGTGTGGCCGCGGGCTCCCTCTGTGCCATCCCTGGGCTCTTGGACAACACCTCCGAGCCACTTCCAGCAGCAGCGGGGGCTCGCCCGGAGCAGTGCCCGTCGCAGGGCACATGCTGCTCCAGCCAGGAGAGGCTGCTGGGGGTGTCAGCATCTGATGCTGCCCCTCTCCCCCACTCCAAGCAGGTGCTGGGGACACCGAGGTCCTGCATAAAGCCTTCACTATGCACCAGTCCTGCTGGCAGCCTGGCACAGAGCAAACCCTACAATAACAAACTGGGGTGTGAGTCAGAGACAAAAAACAACTCGGTAAGGAAACAGATTTCCGGCTCAGGCTGCCAAGGGGTTATTACTCTAAACAACAGGCAAAGCATTATTTCAACAGTGATGAGAGATGTTTTGACAGTGTCCTTTCAAAATGGAAAACAGGCTGATAGGTTCAGGATAAAGAATACAGGCAAGGAGAGAAGGAAGGCGCTTCCAAGAAGCTCTACAAGAAGCAGAGACCCTGTGGGAGGACAGTGTGGGTTCCAATGCCCACAGCACGGGGCAGACGAATCTCCTTCAGAGCCGGCTGAGCACGACTGCAGGTGTCACCTCCCAGAAGACAGCGCAGGTCACTGCCTCCCCCAGAACCGTGCTCCCCCCGGGACACCAGCCAAGAGGGAGGGAAATCGATACCTCCCCGCTTCCCCCTGGCTGCAGGCAGAGCCGGGGCCACAACGCTCGTTTACGTAAAAGCGAGTGTCCCCAGCGCTGTGCAGGCCCTTGGCTCAGCTGGTGATGGCTGCTGTTGTATGGTACAGGAATGTCACAGAAACGGCCCGTTTGGTTTGATTAATGGCACCGACTGAGGTTGCGCAGTTATGAAACAGATGCCTACGGGGAGCTCCGGCACGCTGCAGTTAAACCACAATACGGTTTTGTGTTGTTTTTTAATGTTCAATTGGTATTTAAAATGCAATAACTTTCTTAGCCAACCTAAATTAAAGCGCTATTGGAGAGACATAAAGTGAAATCAATTGCTCAGATCTGTCACTGGAATTGATCCATTCCTTTTTCCCAATTTAACACGGTCTAAAGGCTTTCCTCTGTGCTCGCAGTGAAGTTTATCAAGGACTCTGAGATACCAGGATAAAAAAATCCCATCTAAGTTACTGGCATTATCTGCTGCTTCTCTGCAGCACTGCTGAACAAGTTGGAGGGAGAGAGCAGGGCTCTGTTGTGCTGGGGACTATTTATATCGCCTGTATGAAAACAGAGCGCTCGCAATCAAGGCTTCAGCCAGTTGTCAGCAGAGAACAGGGAGGCGAAACACCTCCGCGTGATTTATAGCACATGGAACAGCACAGGCAAGAAACTGCAGAGCAAGGAAACCGAGAGGAGTCACCCTGCTTTTATTTTTACCTGACTTAGGTAGCACAGCAATAATTCTGTACTTTGACAGAGTAGAAAATAGAGGAAAACCAGCCAAATTCCTCGATGCATTGCCTTCTGTAAGTCAACACATGAGCCTGCTCCCTGGGGTGGCAACTACTGATGCTGCAGATGCCAGAGGCAGATGTGCCCAGCGTGGGGCTGTGGATGGTGCCATGAATTCCCATCTAGCCCGAGGCCAGCAGGGCAGCGTGGCACGGCTACAGCCGACTGCCACGTGTGGCCGTGGGCTGGTGCAGTGCCTGGGTGCCAAGGCACAGGCAGCACCCTTTGCTGCCATCAGGCCTGGATGGAAACGGACCAGCCCAATGCCCAAGGTCAAGCAGGAGCAGATCCCACAGGCTGCAGCTGCTCAGGCCCCAGACACTGTTGAAAACGGAGCTGGCAGGAGAAGTGGTGCAGACCCAGGCAAGCCTGGGAGGGCAGAGCAGGGCCCCGTGCAGAGGTCGAGGGGACTCGGAAGCTGGAGCAGCCGCAAAGGGAACCGGCTCCGGGCGCAGGAGGGACACGAGCCTTGCCAAAGCACTGCTAAAACTGACGCCTTCCCTTTTTGTCTTTTGCAACACTTACCCTCTGAGGCCATAAAACCCACTAACACTCAGCCAGGCCAGCCCAGGCTTACAAATGCCCCCATTTATCCTGGTGAACCACGCTGAGTAATTCACGTGATAGAGAGAAACACCATTGCTACTCCCCAGAAAGAAGGATTTCACAAAGGGAACCCCTCTGCCACGAGCGGGGAGCAGAGCAGGGTGATGTCCCATCCTAGCACAATGGATACCCCAAAAGCCCAGCCCAGGGCAGGGTGCCCCGGTCCCCTGGCACCTACCCAGCTCGGCGCTCTGCTGTGGCGTGGCTGCCTCCTCGTTGTTGGCCTCGTTGGCCATGGAGCGGGTGATGCGGCCCTTGCGCCGGCCCTGGCTGTTGGCGGTTTTGCGACCTTTGGAGGTGACCGTTTCTTTCTCATCGTTGTCTTCTCCGGATGTGTCGTCGTTCTTGTCCCTGCAAAAACAGGGAGAGAAGGAAAAATCGTTGTTTGGTTGGTCTGATTTTTAGGTCAAGCAATTATTTCTTTGCACATGTTTGGGGGTTTTTATTTTTTCTTTTTTTTTGTTGGTTTTTCAGGGGGGCAGGTCTGCAGTTTTTTTGCAGACGCAGGCTCTTTTCCTGGCTGGGATTGGCGGTGGGGTGATTTGTGGTGGGGTTTTCTTCCTGCAGCTGGCTGCAGCTCCACCACCAAGTGCATGCAGAGACCTGACGGAGACAGGTTTAATACCAGACCATTCAAATTCATCCCTGCCTCCTCCTCATTTATCTTCCTGAAAGGGACCTGCTGGTAAATGTCTTTGCAGCCTAGATATAATGAAGCCAGATGTTCTTTTAAACCAAGTATTAAGCCCATTACAGATAGCGAGCGGTCTGCGTGCCAACCTTTCCCTGCCACGGCGCTGATGCTCGGCGTGAGGGAGGCAGGGCTGGCTGGAGCTCTTCATCTGGGAGCGCTCACGTTGACATCAATAACACTAAAGGTGAAGTGCCGCGCTCTGCTGCGCCCGGATTGCTCCTCCAGCTCCCAGAGGCTCTCGCAACAACAAAACAAGCTGGAGGATCACAGGAGCTTTGCAGATTGATTGGGCTGATATAAAAAAACCCCCCATATCTAGTTGCTTTCCCAGTTTGGGAGCAGCAGGGAAGAGGAATGAGGAGGAGGATCTGCTTTTCCCCCCCTGCAGAGGAGGTGAGGTGGGCACACAGAGTCCTGCACAGGGTCAGGCAGCCCTGGACTACGCTGCATCCCACCACTGCATTCCACCACTGCAGCCCCAGCCCAGTGCTCTCACTGGGGCCAGGCAGGGAGGGTCATCCTTACTTTGTCAGTTCTTCTTTGTCATTTTCTGTTTCCTGCTTGTCTTCCTCCTTCTCTCCCTCCTTCTCTTTTTCTTTCTCTTTTTCATCTTTCTCTTCTTGGCTGCTCCGGGGCATTTGCTGCTGCTGCAAAACAAAGGGCGTAAAATAAACCAAGCTCTCAGCGCTGAGGCGGACACATGGCAGCACCTGGGCCAACCCAAACAACTGCTGTGAAACAATGCTGGGGGCGAGTGGCCAAGAGGAAAGAGCTGCAGGCAGAGGGTGCAGGCAGGGCACTGGTGGAGGCCACAGGGGCTGAAAGCTTTCCAGGGAAATCAGAGCTAGTTCAGGATCCGGCATGGCAGCTGCACTCTGGCTCCTGTTCCAGGCAGTGGGACAGCCCCAGCTGCTCGCCTGGGATCAGGCAAAAAGCAAGGATCTGATGTGGGGGTAAGGCAGAGAGGTGAGAACCACCCTCCCGTTCTGGCTTAGCCACATGGGTGGAGATTTGCAGCCAGTGGATGCATTTTGCTGGAGCATCAAGCAGACAGGGCACCAGTGACACCCCGAGGCTCAGCAGTATCAATGCTTTTGATCTTTTTCCCAAGCATCTGACACAGCCCATGGGGAACGTTTGTGGCTCTCTATCACCGAGCAGGGAAGGTGCCCTCTCTGCCCACTCTTTACCACCTGGCACCCTCAGCAGAGGCCGCGAGCCCAACCACCCCAAGGCTGCTGCTGCCGCTCGGACTGAAGGCACCGCGGTACCCCAGGGAGGGACACGGTGATTAGTACAGTTCTGGATTTTGTTTCAACAGCTGCAGGAAGGAGGTTGCTGGGGAGGCCTGGTTCCCCTGACCTCCCTTCCCTCTGGCAACCAGCAAACGAGAGGCATTGCACAGAGAAGTAGGAATTAGAGACGGAAATGATTTATTAAACCAGCCTGCTCCTGGCTAATGCAAGGCTCCTTGCTCCAGGAAACCCACCCGGGCTCACCCAGCTCCTGCCCAGCCTGCAGGGCTTCCACCACTGCTTGGGAAAGGGTTTGGTGATGTAATGGGGGGTAAAATTGCCTTAAAATGGCTTTATCAGCAGAAGGTGGCTGGCCTGGCTGGCATGCAGCCATGCAGCAAGTACAGATGAGGTGTCCCCACACCCCTCGAGCTGGTAGGACTGGCCTGATCCCAGTCTGCAGAACTGGGAGGATGCTTTGAACATGGGCATCCTGCAGCAGCGGCACTGGGTGCAAGTGGAGCTCTCTGCCCCCATGGGCTGGTGCTAAAATCAGAAGCGTGGAGCAGTCAAATGGAGCAATTTAACGAGAAAACTGCTGATTCTTTCAGGCCCTGGTTCAACACAAGTCCTTAAAACCCAGGCACAGTACCACTGAAACCCCACAGACTTTCAGTTCCTCCTTGTACAGGGGGAGGCAGCTGCGCCATCAGGCTCCTGGCACGCTTGGCCAGCCCCTGGAGCACCTCTGCACACGTGCAGAACACAACTGCAACGCATCAGCTCACACTCCTGCTGCTCCGGGAATTGCTCCGTGGGATGCAAGGCTGGGAGGTCCCAGGGGAGAGGGAGTCAGGGAACAGCTGGGATGAGCACTCGGTTGCCTACAATTTTCCAAAGTCCAGGGATCACTAAGGCTTGGGGAACAGGCTGTCTCATGCAGGAAGTGGACAAGGGAAGTGCCATCCCCAGCGTACCGGGCACTGCCCCTGTCAGCCCCCAAACCTGGGCACAAGGAGGAGGGCAGCGGACAAGCTGGAACAGAAGGTGGGGTAGCCTGCACTGGCTGCAGAGGAGCAAGGGGCATCCATCATGTGCATTTCCCCAGCACTGCCCTGAACTCTCTGACTCTGAGTCACTCCATGGTGAACCCTGAGCGCGGGTTCAGCCCAGACAGACACCCACGAGGTGAGGGCTGTGACCTCCGAGGGCCAGGCAGGCAGCAGGACAGGCTCCACCCCAGCCATGGCCATCACCAGCCATCTGCATTCCCCTCACCAAAAGCTTTGGCAAGGGAGGGGAGCCCACGTGAGGTTCACAGTATTTCTACCACTCAACTGCAAATATTTTCTTTTGAGGGATGGGGGAAATCCTGCATCCCAGAGATGCCAGCTCTCCTTCAGATTTAAACCCAGCCGTGACCACATGAGTACCTGCCCCAGCTTGAGGCTGGAGTGAGCGCCCAAGAAAGGTTCAGCATCATCTTATCCCATCTCTATGCTTGTCTGAAGTAGGGGGCTGAGCAGCCACTGCAGCTTTTCCCCAGAGGAACAGGCTGGAATGGCAGTGATGCCAAGGAGCTCCCAGTACCAGCCTACAAATGCAAGAGCAGGAGGGCAGAGAGAGATGAGAGAGTGGCCTTTACAACTCACACGGCAACACAGGTGCTTCCCTGCAGAGGCATCTGCCAAGCTTTGGCACGGTAAGGATGGGCAAACCCCACTGGGCTGGCTTCAGTGGGCTACTGCACATCCCTCTCCTCCCGAACGTTTCAAGCCCAGCCTGGGAGGACACCAAACGAAGGCTTCTCCCAGTGCAGAGGCACATCTCGATCCAAGGATGCCCTCTAGTGATTGCCCTGCTCTGGCCACGGCTGGGTGCCCGATGCCAGGAGTGAGAGCCAGGTGGGACAAGCACCCTGCACCCAGCAGGACAGACAGGACAGGTCTCACCTGTCAGCCACGTGAAATACATAAAATGGGCAGCATCGTCACCACCAGGCCATGGTGGGAAAAAGGACCCAGCTCCACCCAAGGCTGCGCTCATGTCTTCATCTGAGGAAAGGCTCCCAGCCAAATGCTGATCTGAACCCTGGCAAGCCCACAGCGATGGCTTATCTAGAGCTTGGCTGCATAGCAGGGCACCTGCCAAACAGCCCAGGAAACGCCTCTGCTCACGAATGCTCCCTGACATCACACCTGGGGGTACATGCTGGGCTGGAAGCTGTGGGGCAGGCACCGAGCACCCAGCCCCGGGTGGGGAGCGGGCGCCCTGGGGTCCTGAACGAAGCCATTTCTGAGCTCAGCTACAAATGGCACGCACAGAGGGGACCATCCCCCGGTGACTGACCACGGCAGCTGCCCCAGCCCACCCACGCTACGTGCTCTGGCCCAAACCTCAGACTGCATCGGAACCAGCCCACGGCACAGCACAGAGGCGGGAGGCATCACCGGGAACCCGCGAGCCGGCCGTCCCCCCTCCCGGCGCGCTGCCCCCGCGGTGTGTGGGGAGGCTATTCTTAGTGCTGGACACGGACCAGCTCTGGATGATTCAAGGGACGGGACGCCATCCCAAAGCGTGACGGGCCAGGAAATGCTTCCCCAATTACCAGCTGATGTTTCCCTCTGATTCACACCGCCCCGGCTAGAGGTGGACTGGCAGGTGGGTCAGCCTTTAGTGGACACGCCAAAGGCCGGTACCAAAACTGCTCAGCTCCCAGCAAGTTTAAACCTCTCTCCACCTACATCCCTGCCATCCTGGGGATGAGGCACTCCGCCTCCCAGAGGTAAACCAGGTACGTGCTCCCCACCTTGCACAAGAGGGCGAAGGGACGTGCCCGAGGCCAGGGAAGATGCCTGTGGCAGAGGGCAGGGCTGTCCCTCCCTCTCAGGTCAGACGCTCTAACCCCGCACCGCCCTTCCTCCTCCTCAACATCGCTGCTGCTTGTTTTTGCTGCCGACGCATCCTGTTTATTTAGAAAGGCCCCAGGACAAAATCGGGCGCGGGACGCGTGAGCGAGAGGCCGACCCTGCCCCGAGTCCAGGGGGACAGGCGGCCTCCTCCGCTCCCTGCGCTCCGGCCCGAGCTGCTCCGTAATTGCAAACACCTGCTCACCTCTGCCCCGCGCTCCCGCCGGCCGCGGAGCAGCTGGAGCGGCGCAGAGCGCTGCCAGCTCTCCCGGGAACGCCGCGTTCCCGGGCCCCGCCGCAGGCACACATGCTCCCGCAGCGCCCGGCTCCCGGCCCGAGCGGCACGGCTCGCCCTGCCCGGCCAGCTCCCCTGGGCACGCCACGAGCAGCTCGGCTACAATGGAGCTTCGCCTCCGAGCGCACTTTCGGGGGACACCGGCTTCCAGGTAGGAGCCGGACACGGGAGCGCTGACCCTGCTGAGCACGGACCGACTTGCTGCGCGCCCTGACAGCGGGACTCGCTGGGAGAAAGCCCTGGCGAGGAAGAGGTGCAGCTCCTCCCACTCTGTTTACTTCCTCTGCCGAGGCACTGCCTGCTTCTGGAAGCGGGACGGGAGGGCAGGAGGAGGTGGGGGAAGAAGCTCCCCACCTTTGCCCTCCCCAGCCCCGCCGGAGACGCCTGAGCCCGCGGCAGAGAGACGGCGAAACCAGCCGGGAACCCTTTGGCGGCCGGCAGCGCGTCCCTCGCCTCCGAAGCGCCCCGCTCGCACGCTCCCCGGGAGCTCCGGACCCCCATCTCCCCCGGACCATCACTCACCTCCCCGCTCCCCGGCTCCCGCGAGCGGCCGGTCCCCGACAGCCCCATCGCCAGCTCCCGGCCCCTGCTCACCGCCCAGCCATCCGGGCGCGCTGTGCCTTACGTTCTCCGGCTCTGAAGGCTTCCTGACGATTTGCATAGTTAAGCCGTAAACTAACCACAACATTCCTCTTATGATTTTGCAATCTGCTGGAATAACGTGGTCGCTCTAAGTCGAGCGATGAATCATCATCTATAAACCACAGCTCTCGTCACCGGGGCTCTCAGTGCTGGCTGCAGCCTGCGTGATTAATCCGCCAGGATGCCAAGCTTAACCTACAGTGCAGGGCTATTCATTTCCCAAACTTGCAAGCCTCCCGAAAACGACTGCTGCTGCCTTCCCCATCCCCTTTGTGGCGAGATGTACCGGGCTGTGGCAGGGGACCAGGAACAGGGGACCTCCCCTGCTGCCCACAGGACATCCCAGCGTTAACCACTGGACCGTGCACCTTGCAACTGAGGCACCCACGCCCTCCCCCAGTCCTCCCTCACTCCTTGTGGCACAGCACCCTCAAAACGTGCACCAAAGCACCACTTTTGCCAGCAGGGATGAGTTCATCCCTGGCAGTCCACTTACTGCATCAGAACTACCAGCTCCTGCCACCCCAACTACACCACTGGCTGCTGGATATGCTAATGGGGAACCGGGTCATGGTGGTGGCACTGTGAGACAGCCTGTCCCCGAGCCCAAGTGCCACTGAGGCTGGCATCTCCTCTCTCCCACGCCAGGTTTCATGGCCAGATTGGCTGCACGGGGGATGCCACTGGGCTGCCAGCAGATGCATCACCTCCCCTGCCATCATTACGGTGCCCTGGGCTCTTAAAGGAGATGGAACCACCAGCTCCTGTTTGTTCCTTAAACCAGGAGGGAGCAAGCCTGTACAGCCTGGTGCAGAGGGAGCTGTGCATGCCAGGCTGAGCTGCAAGGCACATGGTTTTGGTGCCACTCAAGCTCATTCCCAGCTACTGCAGGCAGCGAGCTCCGGGTTTTTGTTTAAAAGCGGCTCTGCACCCTCGCCACAGTCTCACTGCGGCAGAGCAGGGACATGTGCCAACCCCCTCCCCAGCATGTCACACCAGAGTCTGTCTTGACAGGGACTTTGGAGGGAGCTGCATCCCACCAGTGTGAGCCCCATACCCTCTGGCAGCTGAGAGCACCCACTCGGCTGTGCCGCCTCTCCCACGTGCAGGGCACCAGCTCTTCACTTCTCCAGCGTGTGACTTCAGATCAATGGCATTTATGATGTTCTCCCGGGCACTCAGCTGCGGAGCAGGCTCAGGCCGAGGTCATTGCACGCAATCAGGGAGTTGCAAATTAAAACCAGCTCGAGATAAGCTGAAGACAAAAGGCCAACGCTATGCTGGCCAGGAACGCCTGGGGTTTGCTTTGCTGCTTCTCCAGGAGCCCCAGTGCAGCTGCCACGGCCATGGGCACGCACGGGTGCCTGCTGGCATCACCTTGAACACCCCACAGGGTCTGGAACTGGCACCACGGGGCAGGATGCTCTGTGCAGCACGGCCAGCGGGACCTCTGGCAGGTCACACCAGTGAGAGCCAGGGCACGGACTTGGCCACACAGCCCCTGCAGCACCAGCCTCCCCATCAGCCCCTACGCTGCCCAGGCACCCAAAGTGCCCATGGAATTTCCTTCCTCACCAATGCCACAGCAGAGGCAGAAGCACCCAGCTCTGCAGTTTGATACTGCACAGCCACTGCAAACACTGCTCCCCACGTGTCCCTACCACCTCCTGAGGCAGGCTGGACACAGAGCACGGGGAGGATGGCTTGGAAATACGTGTGTGTCACGTAACTCCAGGCTCCCAGGGCCTGGAGCCCCTGCTCCAATGGTCTGCAACACCTCAGGCCTCGCTGCCACCCACTGCCACGCAGCCTGGCTTCTCACGACCGCGCGCGGCACCCTCCGCTCATGGGAGAAACCACAAAGCAAAACAAGCCGCGGCCAAAACAACAAGGGGAGGAAGAGGAATGTCTGCCGGCAACTCGGCTTTGATTGCTTGTGTCCCAGGGCTGGGTTTGATGCTGTGGAAGCAAGTCAAAAAAATCAAAGGGCCAGGCTCAGATTTCGTAAGAATGACAGAGAGCATGGGGATCACTGGGTCCAGCTCAAACTGTGACAGCTCTGAGCTGGGCTGCTCCTCTACCAGCAAACAAACAACTCTGCAACACAATCATCACACGGCAGGGATGGAGAACACCGAGGCTGTGCCCAGTGTCCTGGGAGACACGGACAGGCCCTGTGCACATTCACCAGCGCAGCTCTCGGGCACCACAGGCCACAAAACACAGCCAGTGCCAGCACTGAAGTGCTGGCAGCTGCAGTTTGGCTGCCCTGCCATGCCATGGGAAAGCCCTGTGCCATCTCCCAGGCCGTGGGTCCTGGAGCAAGCAGGGTCCTGGGGGCATGCAGCACGTGAGGGGTGAGGAGAGGGGCTGGACCCTGCATCACTTGCCAGACCACAGGACAAGCATGCCCGGGTGCACTCACCCGAGCGTGGGCTCATCTTGGGCAGCACTGGGAGCCTGATGGGCACAGGAACCATCTGGGCAGGGCCCTGTGTGGCTCAGCCCAGCACAGCTGGCACTGCTGCTTTCCCACCGCTCGCTCCATGATATCAGGGAGGCACTGAAGTGATTTTTAGAGGCCCCTGCTCACCAGATCCTTCCTTGAACCACAGAGGGCTTTTCCATAAGAGGAAATGTTTCTTTTCTGGGTCGCTGCTGAGTTTTTTAAAAAGTGATTTGATTGCTTGCGAAGGGAAAAATGACCCGAAGGGAAGAGAGCGTAATGTTTGGAAGCAGTGGAGATGAGCCCCCGCTCTGTCCCAGGCAGGGAACACGTGTTCTCTCTTCCCTGTGGTTTGCTGTACCCTGCTCCCCGCTGCTCGCAGCCCTGCGGCCACATGCCGACCCCTCTGCAAGCCCTGCCAGCAGAGGAAGGTGCCAGGTCAGCAGTTTGTGGGATGCAGAGCAGCATCCGCACACGCCACCAACAACCAGGGGCAAAGCAAGCCCTGTATCCTTGTGGAAGCAGATTTCTGGGATTTTCAGCTGTGCCTGCTTTAGAAAGCAATTTAGCAATGACATGACCTATTTCCCATCCATTCCTAGTCAAACCCGGATCACAACAACAGATAAAACAACTCATCCCAAAATCCAACTGCAGTGAAGATGCTGCAGGTCCCTCGCTGGGATCAGCAATGCCCAGCCTGGATCCCAAACCCTGCCCCGAGGGGTACTCACGTGGGCAGGGGCGTGGTGGAGCACTCGCTGCCAGGACACATCGACCTGCTGCTGGAGGAACACGAGTCCGAACCTGGGGGCCAACTGGAACGGGGGCTCACCCCACTCAAGCGACTGTTTTGTTACTGCTGCCTGCAGATGTGATCAAGCAGCACGGAAGAGCCCGGCTGTGAGGGCCAGAGGGTCCATCAGCGAGGGCTCCATCAGCAGCCTGTGCCCTGAGGAAAGTGGCTGCGTGTCCCTGCCCGCTGGTGCCTGTCCCTGCTCTGAGCCCACAAGTCTCCCTGCTGTCCCTGCACTGCCACCAGCCCACATGGGGACCTGGGGACCAAGCAGCCACCCTCCTGTGGCAACGCATCCTCTGATTCTTTTCCCAAATATGGCCATGTCGTTCTCATTAATTCACCCCCAAAACTGCAGCTGGGATTTCAGGAATGCGAGTTTCCATTGTGTTTGCCTGATTGTGCTGCCTGGAGGGGCGGCAGGGCTGCGGGAAAGCTGCTGCACCCTTGTGATGGGGGAACAGGCACGATGGACCTTATGGGGCACACCTGGGGGATCAACGGGAGCCCAGACTGAAAGAGCAGGTGCCAGGGGAGGGTTACAGAATAGATCTCAACGCGAGCACCACCGTGTCTCACACCTCACCCACCTCCTGCACATCCATCCCGACACAAACCTCGCTGGTGGCTGCAGGTTTAGAGAGTGACAGCCTGCACCGAGCGCCCAAGGGACAAACACTCTGTGAGACGTTTCTTCTTTCTGTGAGGTTCTACTTGAGCAGGACCAGGACCACACGGTCTGACCAAGTTCAACTTCTCAGCGGTCCAGCAGCCTCAGCCTGATTTCCCTGGCCATCAGCAGCCCTGTCATGCTGCAGATTTCTCCAGAAAATGAGCCAAATTCAAGCCCTTTTTAAGTCCCAGCAGTGACATTCCACTGGCAGAAGATGAACCCATGCCCCAGTCCCTGGCATCATTCCCAACCAGGCAAACTACTCCATCACAGACCGCCCCTGCTCATCCACAGATCATTTCAGTGTTGTTTTAGATACAACACTCCACTCAGCACAGCTTTAAATGCCTGCAGAATAATTTCTTGGTATTTGTGGCACAAAGTTTACTGGCCACATCCAGAGTTGTGTCTGTATGATGTGCTGCATGATTAAACCAGGAGTTTTTGACAAGTACTTCCCTGCATGTGGAAGAGAAGTTGTCAAACCCTTTATCACTAACGAGGAGCTGCTCCCCGGACTGATGAAGATCAAATGGTTCCCAGAAACAAGTATCATTCCTCTCATTAGCAACTGTGGTTACCGGAGCGGGGGCACTTGCACAATTTGCAGAGTTAGAGCGGTTTGCTGAGCTCTGGGCCTGATCCCTGGGGAGGGAGGAGAGGCACTGGCATGGCAAGGCTGGAGCGTGGCAGGAGATCTGCTCCTGCACTGGGGCCAGGGCGCAGGGAGCCCTGGAGTCGTGGGCAGGCACTGTCTAGAATCCCAAACCCTGCCAGCCCCTGCTAGTGTGACAGGGCTGCTGGTGGCCAGGGAAGCCTGCTTGGCCGAGTTTTTCTGAAAGCTCCAGGACCCAAGCGATACCAAACCTGGCCAGATCCTGCTGGGATGGTGCTTCTGCCAAAAAAGTAAGCGGGCTGTTTATAAAAATCTGGGTTGGGGCTGTTTATCCACGCTGGTGAGGGGAATGGTTTGTGTTTGGGGAGGGCGGGGCAGACGGCGGGACGGATAATTCGATTTGGGTTTTGGCAGGGGACTGGGAAGAGGGTGGGACTGGGAAAGGCCGTCGGGCCTGGCGGGGGACCGCGCTGGCCGCCCGGCCAGGTCACACCGTGGATCCCCGCCCTGCCGGCGCGTCTCTGGCACCGCTCTCGGCGCAGGAAGGGGGGTCCGGGCGGCTCCGGTCCCCCAGGAGCGAGTCCTCGAAAGTGTCGGCGCTAACACTCGGCCCCGTGGCCAGGGAATACGTGAGCCCTGTCTGACAGCGCTCCGAGGGGCCGGCACCACGCTCCGTCCGGCGGCTGCGTCCCTCCACCATGACTTCATCCCCTCTGAGTCATCCCCAGGGCGGGCAGGCGGCTCCTCCAGCCACCCACCGGCCTGTGGCTGACACGCTGACCCCCATGGTCCCGCTGCCGACAGACTGACCCACCGACGGCTCTGCCCCCCACCTACCCATCCCCGCAGTGCGTGGGAGACAATGGCTTTTCCCCCCCAAGGAATTCACTGGAAGGAAGCATATCTGGCACGCTGCGGCTGCTCCACTCCCACAAGGGCAATGTTACTCCAAAATCAATGCAAATTTACTCTGGAACAAAAACCTCACGCTCCAAACGGAATAATTACGTTGAAGTAGAGTCACTTTCCTTCCAGCCCGGTTTCAGCCCAACACTTGTGTTCCCACAGCAAAACACAAGTGGCAAAACAGCTTCCCAAAGAATGAAGCACACGGAGCTTCAATTTTGGTGTCCCTGCTATAGAATTCCGGGGGTTCACAGCGAGACACTGAAATATCCTGAAGAGCAACTGCCACAGACCCTGAGTTGTATGGACACATCCACACAAGGGTTTGTCATTACAAGCTCATGCAAATTTATGCTTATTACTGTACCCTGACTGTTGGATCAGATTGTTTTACCGTGGCACAAATTTTTTTTTTTTTTTCCAATGCGAAATGACAACAAGGAAGCTATTTCTCTTCCCATCGGTTCCCCCCTCACAGGGTTATATTCCCTTTTCATATACAAACACAGAGCATTATTTTAGAAAGATCTTAATCTCAGGAGCCTCAGAATTATGCATGGTGACCCACTGGATGTGGGTACCTTCCACTGAGCAGTGCCATGGAAGGCGGAGTGCCAGGAGCATCCTGCCTCGGAGTGGGCGGCTGCTCCGTTTTCTGACAAACTGGAAGCAGAATCACGTGAAGCCCCTGCTCTTGGCAGGAGATTTTTAGCAGTAAGTAGCAGCTTTATGAGGAATATCCTTTGCCAGGGGACCATCAGCCAGGGAGCAGTGGGATTCTTATTTTTTAATGGACTTTTAATAAGTAGGCCACAAAGATAGTCTTGACACGGAGTAGCTTTTTTCTATGTGTAATTATCTCCCCTTCGCTCGCAAGCTCCCTGCAGCCTCTAAGAGCAAATAAGACCACCAAGCTCTCCGTGAGAAAAGGAGCAAGAAACCAGCATAGGGCCACTTGAAACGCTCTTTGTATCAGATCTCATCCGCTCTCCTCTCATCTGATACAAAACCCAACCTCTCCTCCCCTCCTCTACATTAATTAAAGCTCAGCTTTTGGTGTTTAACTGCTTGAACCCTTACCAGCAGGAAAATATGTGCTGAAAGCACGGGCAATGCTGGGAACACGATTCCATGCCTCCCAGTGCTGCAGGAAGGCTGGCTGTGACTCTGTCTCCTCCCTGCACACTGCCCATCCCTGTGTGTCCCACCGCATCTCCTGTCCTTCATCCTGTCACCACATCTTGGTCCTGAGACCGGGAAGGTAATGGCAGAGCCACCAGTGCCATGTCAGCCCAGTGCTGCTGCTCCTCACCAGTGCCCACTCCTCACCAGGCCACAAGGAAAACAGAACGAGGGTTCCAAACAGCCCAGGGCCCCTTGGGAACAAGCAGGGAACAAGCAAGGTGCTGGCTGAGCCTCTGGGACAGGTGACTCCCAAACCAGCACTCCTGCAGCACAGGCAGAATTTGAGCTGCTTCTGAGAAGACTGACGAAGGAAAATGCCACCAGGAGCACCCCTCCATCCCAGCCCTCCAAGTTTGTCACATCTGACCTCTCCCACGATGGTCTGTGCAGTCGCACACTGACCCAGTCTGGTCTGGGGAAGCAGATCCCACAGCACCACACCCAGGGGAGACCCTGGCTCTGTGAAGAGGTGCAAGGGAGACACTTCACTGCTCCCACCAGCTTCTGGCAGGATTTTTAACAACATATTCGTCTCTTTATTACCTGAAAATGCCACCCTAAAATGAGTGTCTCCCCAGCAGAACCTTCTCTGCAGCACAGACCCAGCCCCTCAGCAGCAGCATGCCCTTCCCAAGCCTGCACGCACGCTCTTCCAGCACTCCCCTCATGCAGTCTTAAAGGAAATGGATGCAAATACCAGAGGTATCACAGCACAAAGTGTGAGTTTCAAAAACCCCCAAGATCTCTGTGGGAGAGCTGCTCCAGGCTGAGCGCAGCAGCTGCTGTTCTGCACCTCTCTCCTACTGTGAATCATGCAGCCAGCCCTTGGCTCCTAAAGCTTGTCTGAACATCCCACCTTCCACCTGAGCATCCAACAGTAATGGGAAATATTCAGTGTCGCTTCCTCCCAGACTCAGGGGGACTCCTCTTTCAAAATCAGTGATGTTCTGGCTGAGGTCTGCTCCAGGGGAGGTGCAATCACTCCCTTTGGTGCAATTCCTACTTGCAAAAACAGTCCTACAGCCGATGAAGCAAGTCCCTGCTTCCAAAGGCTGGCACTGAACAAGGCTCCAAAGGGCAGCACACGTCTCCACTGCTCGGGCTGGATCATGTGGAAAGCATCGTGGGAAATCCTGCAACTAGCCATGCTCTGGATCATTTTAAAACCCAAAACACAAATAATCCCTGCTGGCTGCGGGATGGGCAGGTCTGCGGCTGCTGGGGTAGGTAGGCAGATGCAGAGCAAAGCCTCTCACTCTCCACACTTGCTCAATTTAACATTGAAACCAGAATGAGCTGTGCTAAATGTCTCCACCGCTAACAAGAAACAAATGTGGCCTCATGTTCTAGTTGCTGTGATCTAACAAAACAGACCATGGTAAACACTATAAAAATGTACTGGAGGGAACCACCCTGTGTTTGCTGGGAGAGGGACTGGATAATCTAATAGGGCTTTATCCTTCTCTAATGTCTCTGAAAAAAAGAAGGGAAAATTGGGCCCCGTCCATGACATTCGTCATGTGCTAGCTATTCTGATGTCTTAATGCTGCAGAAATCAAATTGGAGTGAGGCTACCTATCTGCTTCCCAATCAGGATCTAGGCCCAAGTGCTGCTTTTTATGGCCATGCAGTGTGAAGATCTGCTGATGTCAGTGGTGTCACGGGCAAGGCCAGTTTTTCCATCCTTATCCCCACACTATCTGGGGAGATAGTCCCTTTGTGGCTACCTCACTCTCCTCATGACATGAATAATCACTCACTTCATGGACCTGGGGATCTGCCAGCAGGACTTGCTTCTGGCTGAAAGCACTCGTGGGGATAAGGCACCTGGCCAAAAGGTTAGCACTTATCTGTGTGCCTGGGTATCACGGTATCAGCAGCAACACTGCCAAGGCCATGTCTAGATTTGTATCTTGGCCACGGTAATGGTAAGGGTTGAACTCAGTCAGCTGCCCCCAGGCACCTCGTGGTGCCCTGGTATCTGCTCTGCCCTGGAACAAAGGGCTCAGGGTCTCTGCTAGCTGCACTGCCAAATCTGCCAGCCCCACAGGAGACCCCCACGGGGATCTTGGACACCCTTTGGCACTTCGGATGGATTTACATGCTTCTGCTCAGGTGTCAACAGAAGTCACTCCCACCCAGGTCATTTTCCTCCCACACCTTTGCCTATAGGAAGAGCCCTGGGCCGGCTCTGCCGAGCAGGAGCCCCACCCAGCTCCCAGGAGCCCTGTCACCACTGGCACCTCAGCTGCCATCTCCAGAGAGAGACACAGAGCCCACCTGGTTCTTGCACGGAGCCCAGGCTGTGTGGGCAACCCCATGCTACTGACACACAGCCAGGTTTTCCACAGTCACTCCATCCCCTTTTTTAAAGCATCTTGGATTTGGTTTTTTTTAAAGACACTTTGACCTTGGCATGGGGATGGACAAACACCAACTGCCATTAATAAACAGCATGTTCTGAAAACCTACACAGAGCACAACCACAGCCCCATTGCAGCCTGCAAGCAACACCTCCATGTGGGGAGGGGGGAAAAGCAGCATTTGGGGGGCTCAGAGGAAGTGCTGCAGCTCCTTGCTCAGCCTGAGGGACGACGCTTCCACACGCTCCTCCAGCTCTTACCTGGCTCTTCCCGCGCCGCCGGTAATTCCTTCTCACGAGGTTCTTGTAATTCTCATTCTTCTTGGTCAGGTAGTAATAGAGGACACAGTCAGCCACCGTCTGCAACGACACAGGCAAGTCAGGGAACAGGAGGTCCTGTCCTCGTGTGCTGTTGGGGCAGAGACTTCCAGCAGCAGCGTTCAGAACCGGTCATCACCGGGTCTCCTGCTGCTCCTGAAGACCTGCAGCCCAATAGCTTCCCCACACCTCCCTCCCTAAGTGGAACTGGAAGAGGGGCACAATGCACGGCGTCCTGGTGAAACAGGCTCATCTCTTCCAAAGGACAGACCGGGGCGGTCCCGCGGGCGTGCGGAGACAGAGATGGGGTGCTGAGCAGAGATCACCCCGTGTTGGAAGCAAAGCAGGGGGAAGGGCTGACCCCAGATGACCGTGGCAACCAGAGGCAGAAGAAGGAGCCGCCTGTCAGCCTCTGTTGCAGTTACACGAGGCACAACCTGCCACGCGGCTGTCAGCTGGTGTTACTTCCAGCCGCTCAGCTCGCCGGCTCGAGCGCGCGCGACTTTGTTGTGGGCAAACTGAGATCCCAGCGCTCAGAAGCTGCCATCCCAACTCCAGTGGCTGGCTCCACAAGCACCATCACAGATTGGACACGTTAGGAAAACAAGGAGCCATGGCCAGCACGTATCCTGCTCCTGAACGGCACGAAGCGTGCCATGCTGGGAGAAGCCCTCTGCCGAACAGGGTGGGCACCTGGACGCCGGCCTTGGGCTACACCTGCACCTACAGGATCAGCGGTGTCGTGAAGAGAAATTATCCCACAGACCCATCATGCCACAAGTCCTCGGGAGCTCGGGGCAGCTGTGTGTGCCTGGGGGTGCCCGGGGGCTGCGCTCACCCCATCCCTCTGCGAGGAGTGGAACCATTTGCAAAAACAGATTGCAACTTTTAAAGTGTTAATTGGATCTCTCTCTAATCTAGCCCTGATTATACACACACGCGCGCGAACACAAAAACTTACAGTCATCTGTTCCAAGGGCTAAGATCACTATTTTTTTATAATGCAATTTAAAAATCTATTAATTCATTACATTGAGCCATACTTTGCAGCTCTCTCCAACAGGATAATGGATGTGTTCTGTATCATAATTACAGCCTAATTTACAAACGAGTACAAATAAAATTAGAAGACATTTTACAGCTTGGAACACAGACTGGATTGTGAGCATCATCCAAGTCCCACCACTTTCGGCTTTATCGAGTGTGAAAGGATGAGGAGCCTGGGATCTTACAGCAGCAGCACGAGGTGGCTGCTGGCCTTCCTTGCTGCTTTGGACAGGAAGGTCAAGGTCTTATAAATTATTTCCCCAGCCTGAGTTATGAGGAATCAGAGAATAATTTAGGCTGCAAGTGACCTCTGCAGGCCACCCCCTGAGAGCAGAGTGGTTCCCCCAGAGTGAGTGGACACTGTGTGTATGAAACTCTGCATGAGGCGGGCAGAGGATGCAAATAACTGAAAGGACCAGAGAAGCAGCAGCTTTCAAATGTTTCCTGCTCAGGAGAGCATCCAAGTGATGGACATAGCTGTCTTTTCAGGCTGGGTCTGTCCAGGATCTGCCCATTTTGCCTGTCCCATGGAAGGCACCTGGCCTTGCTCAGAATGGGACCACAGACTCACTCCTCCTTCAGGTCTTTTTCTCAAACCTTTCTTCCATCAGCCCAATTAACAGCAAAAACAAAAAGTCCAAGCAGCACAACACAGAGGTCTGGGAAAGGTCAGGCAGTTCCTGTGAGCAGCTATTCCTAAACACCAAGGAGAGGCGTGTGTGCTTCCAGGACACCCACTCAAACTGTTGGATTAAATGGGACTCAGCCCACCCTCAAAAACCTCTCTCTCCCTGACCGAAGAGACCCCTCCGCTTCGTGCTGGGCAGCTGGGTGCCCACCCGCCGTGTGACAGCCTGGCTGGTGCAAAATGCCTCCGGGAGGTGCTGGAAAGCAGCTCCCCAGGCAGATCACGGGGTGGGCTGCGCCGCCCACGCGCCAGGCTGGCTGCGTTCACACCTCTCGCGCTCCCAGCTCCGTCTCTCCGCGGCTGACTCAGCCCCTGTCTCTGCAGGGAGCCGGGAGGCGGCTGGACCCTGCCCGGGGCTTGGAGCCACCAGCGCCCACAGGTGCCCAGCACCTGCTGGCAGCTCCAGCACCGCGAGCCAAGTGAAGGAGGAGAGGCAGCACGGTTCAGGTCAGAGCCAGGCAGGGAGGCTTACCTTCCTGTCCAGAAAGGATGCGATCAGGCCGAAGTTCTTCGGGTGCTGCATGAACCTGCAGAGCGAGAGGGACAGGGTTACTGTGGGTGCTGGCTCTGATGCCCTCACAGCTGGGCTGCCGTGCCCTGCGCCCCCGGAGCAGCAAGGCCAGCTCCCCGAGGGACTTTGGGCTTTGAGAAAGTATTTGTCTGCTGCTCAGCTTCCCACAAAGACAGGAACTTTAAATTTAGCCCAGTGGAGCTGGGCTGGTTGGGAGCTTCGATGTGCAAATGTTCCTCCTGGGTGGGAGAGGAAAGGGGGGCCGGCAGTGCCTGACAGCTGCTCATCACTCTGCTCAATCCCATGGCCACCCAAGCCTGGACCAACAGCAGGACAGAGCAAGCACAGAGGGCAGCTGCACACCCGGCCAAGGCCTCAGGATCTGGCAAGGAAAGGGTGAGGAATTTCCATCACACCCCCCATCACGGCTGTGGGTGGTCCTGGCGCTGAGCAGGACCCCAAGCCCTGCTGGGCTGTTGGGAGCAGCTGCAAAGGACAGGAAGGGAAACCCAGACCCCGGGAGGAAGCACAGAGCTGCCACACCGCCGAGTTGCTCAAGAGATCCCCAGTGGCACAGCGGCTCCGAGGAGCGCTGCCTCATGCCCAGCAAGTGGAGGAGCTGTCAGCAGGCTCATCCCTGGCTCTGACAGCCCGAGAGGGTACACTGCCCGCTCAGGGGAAGCTGTCCCCAGTAGCAGAGATGCCTCCTCCACCCTGTGCCTAGCTGGTGTGGAAGCACCGAGGGCCAGAAAGCCCTTGGCATGAGGTGCTGCTGCTGGCAGCACAGTTAACCAGTGCACTGCCAAAGCACGGGGAGCCCAGTGAGCGGTGACTTTGTGCCAGGAGAGGCGGCCACCAGCACGGTGGAGTGCACTGCCTCGGGGAGCTGAGCAGCCAGGGTGAGCCACGTTCAGCACGTGCACCTCTGCAGCTCCCAGGAGCTGACAGCTCTGTGCCCTGGGGAAATGGATCGAGGCAAAAAGGTGGGAGAGCTGCGGTGTGGGTGTAACGTGGGCAGGATATGGTGAGGAGCTCTGTGTCTCCAGCCCTGCCAGTGACTCCCCTGGGGCAACTGGCTGAGCTCCCTCCTGCTTTTGCTGCTCTGTCCCAGTGCCAAACTCGGAGTCAAGGCACTGAGCTGAACTCAGCGAGGGCCTGACCAACTCCAGCCATGGCAGCAGGACATGGGTGCTGTCACCCACGTGCTGAGGCTGTTCTTGATGCAGTACCCCCATATGGTTTGGGCAGCACTGCAAGATCCCTGTCACCGTAACTGGTCACCAGAACAAAAAAGAAACCAGAAATGCTGGGGTGGGCAGGGGGGAAGGAAAAAAGCAAAGCAGATGGGCTGCTCAGACAACCCAGGATGGGGGCACGGAGCCAGAGCCGGCTCCTCACTCTGCACACAGCACAAACCCGGGGCTGACCACAGGACGGGCTTTTCAAGGCCACTTTATCAAGGATGCTAACACACTGTCAGGGGCAATGCAGGTAACAATCCACTCTTTCTCAGGGGCCAGGCTATCTCCCCATAATGAGAGATGGATGCTGCATTCTCACACTGCCCAGCTCGACACAGCCTCGATACCTGAGCAGCACCCTGCTCCTTCACCAGCAAACCACAGCTTCCCTGGGAGCAGACCAGCGATGGGCTCTCAACAGAGACCTGAAATCCTGCCCAGAAGCAAATCACATCAAGTTCTTCCTCGTGGTTATGTTCTGACAGCTAAAATAGTTCAGACCTGGAGCTTGTCAGCCTTGCACTGCATGCCTGTTTACTCCCCGCCAACTGGGCTGAACAAAAGGTTGAACCGGGTTTTCCTGGTCTCAGGAGGAGGCCAGCTCTAGGTCACGATCACGGATGACACAACTCCAGTTCACCTTAAAAACCCAGGCTAGAAGCTGCAGCACAGCGGGCAGCTCCGCTACCAGCACGCCAGAATGGGGGAGAGCCGAGGCAGGACTCCCCACACCCTCCTCACAGCTCCTGAGTACCAACCTCTCAAAATGAGCTTTGTGAGAGCCCTGAAACCCTGCTGCATTTATGCCTTGAGCTCTGCATCACCCACAGTGATGACACAGAATCCACGGTGCACTGCAGGATGCACACACTGGGTGTGGATTCTTCCAGCCCCATTAGGCAGGCACGGCCCTGCCATTAAAGACCGAGTAATTAGCCTTTGCGTCATTTGTGGCAAGCCTCGCTGTTTGGAGTGGCACATTTTAAGGCTAATTAGCAATGAGGATTCTCCTCTATCAAAGGCTTGGAGCCGGTTTGCTTGTTTTGTTCTTTTTCGGTCCATCTTGGCAATTAATTATTTCAGCTGCAAACAGGAGTCCTGACGAGCAGGGGAGGAGGAGGGATCCTGGACACAGAGAGGCTTCCAGCATGGCTGGCCACAGGCATGCTGGGAATCCATGGAGCCATCCCCTGATTGTCTGGAAGCCAGACTAAGTGGTGCTGCTGCTCGGGACAAGGTGGCCCTGGTGCACCCACGTACCTCCATGTCCCTCAGGTCCACAGCAGGGAGCACCAGCAGAGCTCATCCCGCTGGAAGCTGAACGCCAGCTCTGCTTTTACAGACACTCACAGCACGCTGGGGGCACCAAGGATACTCCAGTCCTCCGTGCAAACACACCTGGGTCCCCGCTGGGCTCTGGGATACAGGGGAGTCTGGATGTGAGACCAAGCTGAGCACCCACACCTTGGCTGACAGCGCAGTGGTAGCCAGGGAAGGGATCTCACTCGATAGAGCAAAGCTGTTCTCAAGCACTGCTTGCAAACAGGAGAAAGCACCGCAGCCAGAGTCTGCACGTGTCTGATGTGGGAATGCATCCATGGAAACAGCAGCCGGTGGCAAATGCTGCAGACAGCAGGATGGAGCACGGAGGGACAGGCACCAGCTGGAAGCCGCAGCCTGAGGGGGTCTACGTAAGGGGCTTGGATGTGACAGCCCCGAAAATCCCCTGGACACACAGTGCCCAAAGGACAGCATGCAAATCCAGAAAGGCAGTGGGTGTATGGAGTGCTGGGTTTCACTGGTGTTCTTTAAACTGGCTGAAACAACAGGGAATGCAAAAGCTGAAAAACGTCCCGTTCTCACCCTGCCACGAGCAGCAGCTTTGCACAGCCCAGCGCAGGGGCAGGAACACCCCGACCATACAGCAAGGCCTGAAGTTTCTGTGCAGGAGCATCACCCTGTGCAGGCTCAAGCTAACACAGCAGCTGTGGATGTGTCCCTGGGGGATGAGACAAGCCCGTAGGAAATTCCTGCCTGAGTGTGCCGGGGCTCCAGCTGAAGCCCCGCACGGATCCTGCCCGTGCTCCCCAAGGGCTGCACACAGAGCTGTGTGGGCTGCACTCACTTTTCCCGGAAGGTCTCCTTCTCCTGTTCGCTCCACATGTTCATCACCTGCCGGTCCTTGTAGACCTTCATGGGGTCATCCATGAGGCCGTTCATGTTGATGAATTTAATGCGCTGCTGGTCAGCATCGTAGAGCATGGGCGGGATGACGGCGAGCTGGCGCATCTGCTTCTCCAGGTTCTTTGGGGAAAGCAGAGAGAACAGTTGGTCAGCACCACGGGCCCACGGGGACCGCAGGGGACAGATGTTTGAGAGGAAAAGGACAGGCGGAGGAGCAGGAGAATTCAAAAGCAAGCACTAGACAGCTTTATTGCCAGAGTAATTGTAAATTAAACGCTGGAAGAGGCTATCGCTGTCAGCCAGGAAACAATTAATCTTTCATTTTGGAATAAAAGGCGTCAAGATCCTGTGTGGAAATGTCTGACTTAAGCAAAACAGCTCCTGACCATGATGAGAAACACGTCAAAGCAGCGGTGGCGCAGGGGATGCCGACCCCTTCCCAGCCATCAAACCCACAAGCCACATGGAGGTTCGGTCCCCCACCCCAACTGTGTGGGAAGTGGGCCAGCTCTGCAAAGCTTCCTGAAAGGGTGGGCAGAGGGACACATCATGTTTCCCTTCCACAGGAATCCTGAATTGTTCCAGGAGGTTTCAAATGTCACCAAAACGGGGCTGTCATTCCTTACTGCAACACCCTGGGACATAATCCGATGCCTCTACTCAATCCTACGGAGCACAAAGTTCATCCAAAGCCCCAGCTGCACACGAGGACAGGACAGGACAGACTGGGCACACTGGTTTCCTTAAGCATTTGCAACAGAGAGGCCAATGTGATGTCTCATTTGTGCTGTCTTCTGCTCAAATGCTCAAATGGACTGTCCCCTTGGGCTGAGCTGCTGGTGATCCCCTGGCACAGGTCCACCCTGTGGGGATGGAGGGATGCTCTGGCCAGTCCCTTTCAACTGCACCATCACTCTGAGTCCTCCCTGTCACCCGGGATATCATTGCTCAGACAAACTCCAACCCCTGACCCAGGAAGGCCACGTCTCAAGTGCTGCTGTTTTAATTCACAGCCAGGTGCTGGCTCCTGGGAGAGCAGTAATGGCCAACCCTTCCAAGAAGCTGCTGACTCTGGCCTGCCCAGTGCTGCTCCGCTTCCCTGCTGCGCCTGATCAGACCCAGCCTCCTCCTCCTCCTAAAACACAGCTCTCTGCACAGACAGGGACATTTCAACACATGTGATCGCCTTCCCCATCCTCACTAGGACACCTCCTGTTCAGAAACCGGCTGCCCCAGATGCCGCCTCATGGTGGGAGGTCGGGGACAGCTCACAGCTGGAGCATCACCCTGGGTAACTGCAGGCTGCCCCTGGTGACAGGAGAACCCCTGTGCAGGGCAGAGAGGACGCTGGTGGGAGCACTGCCCACAGCTGAGGGCACAGGGCCTCTTGTGGTGCCGAGCACTGCCACTACACGCCCCCAGCCAGACCTCCCTCCTCTCCAGTGACGCGCTGGGGCGGAGAGTTGGCCCTGCTGCCAGAGATGCTCCCCAGCTCTCACCTCCCTGCTCCTTCCAACCCTGTGGAAGAGCTGGAAGCTCTTAAGGTCTCCTCTGAGACAAGCAAAGCAGAGATTTGGGGCTCAGCAGGCGGCTGTTGGGGTGGAGTTTAGCAGCACACTGTGCAGGAGCATGGAGGTGACCAGCTAACGCTCCACTTGGCCAGCACCTCTGCAGAGTGTGCAATTTCCCTCTGCTTCCAAGATCCGTGTCCTCCACGTTGTCACCTTAACTGGCTGAGAGCAAAGCGCCTGGGATCCCAGAGAGGGATCAGCTGTGGTGGGCAGGCAGCAAACATCCCAGCTATTGCTGGGCAGTGGCTGCTCTCCCCTCCCAAACATGATCCATTCACTGCAGCTCGCCTCCGTGCCAAGAGAGCGGAACCCTTGTGAAACCAGATCCAAATGAAGCCGAGGTCACGGGGATGTTTCAGGATGAATGGAGCACTCCCAGAAGATGTGGGCCAACTGGCTCACGTACAAACCATTCATTCCATAGGATTCCCCTGTGTCAAGCCACACAGCCCATTCAAAACAAAACGAAACAGAAAAACCCCTCCACCCAGCAGTCTGGGCGCTGGCTCCCTTCCCTTCCCATCTTCACTTCCAGTATAAACCACAGCCAAGAGGGGTTTGTGGGGTGCTACCCAGGATGAGCAGCAAGCTGGGGTTTCAGTGCCCTAAGAGACAGCCAAATGCTGACAAACCCAACCTACTGGCCACCAGCTCCACGTTTTGCTCTGGCAGAACCATTGCACAGCTCCATTACATCTCTCACATGGCTGGGAAGATGCTGATGCATATTAAATAAACCTCTTAACTTTGGATCCTGTCCAGAAAGTGCGTTAGGCATCAAGGCAACCTCCCCAACCTCAGCGGGACCTCACGTTAGTGGGGTTTGGCACAGGATTTCACCGTGTGACCTGGCAGTCCTGTCTTGGCTTGCTCAGAGAAGACAGAGTGAGGGGTGAAGAGCAGGAGAAAGGAGAAGCTGGTCTCACCTCTTGCTCCGAGAGCCCGTCGATGATTTCTGACACCTCGTGCTCACTGCGTGCGGCTGACATGGAGAGCCCGCCACTGCCCCTCTGTCCTACCCTGCTGGGAAAGGGCAGTGACACACTCAGGCACTGATGCTCCATTTCATGAGCAGCAAACCACATTCAAGACCATTTTGACCCCTGTAACAGCCATATCCCAACGTTCCACCCAGGCCACCCCCTCCCACACTGGGGGAAGGGCACCCGTGTTTAGGGATGGCAGGTCAAGAGCCTCGAACCCCCGTCCTTACCTGTGCCAGCTGCCTGGATTGTCAGAACACAAGGACATTTCATGCCCAACCACACTCTCCCTCACATTTTCTCCTGTTCTCCCCACCACAGCAATGGCACAAAGGTGTCAGTGTTAGCACCAAGCCATCAGCACTGTGCCAACCACATCCGGTTTGCAAACGCTGTGGGAAGTTTTAAATCAAACCCATCCATTGACATCTTTCCCTTCGACAGCCACACATCCCAAGGAATTACAACTTTTCTTATTAAGCAGGTAAAAAATTAAAACATTTCTCAGCACCATTTCTCCCTTTCTCTTTCAGACAAAACAAAGCCAGCAGTTTGGAAGTTTGGACCCACCCAGTTTTTAGTGGGGCACAAGGATGGGATGCTGGCAGAAGGGTTTAGGTTTTGTGCATATCAGGTGACCCCAGGCAAGATGCCAGGGCTGAAATGGGAAGGACAGGGAGTTTTCAGCAAAAAGGGTGGAGATCATGAAATCGTGTCTCCTCCTGGCAGAAAACAACATGACCTCAATTGCACTTCCAATGAGGAGAGGAAAATGGGCAGGGGATGGGAGAGACAGGGGACATCCCTTCCAGCGAGACATTTCGCTCCCTTCACATTGTCTGTGGTCATTCCAAATAACCTCTGCAGATGTTTCTGCTCCCATCAGAGCACGTGCATGTATTAAATCATCAACATGACCAAATGCACCTGCAAGTCTCGCGCATCTGAATTTGGGCACGCCAATAAGGCAGGAATTGGTGCTGTCCCAGCCAGCTGGCCAGCACAAGGGAGCTACCCCTGGCTCTGATGTGGCCAGCTGGGAGATCAGCAGGAGAGGTGAGACAGGCAGTCCCATTCCTGACATTATTCCTCCTTTTGGCTCTGTGCTGAGCCACCCTGGGGGAAAAGCAGCAAGACTCGTGTCTGCTGGCTTCTGCCTTCGACTAGAGAGGGAGAAAAGGGACCGAGAGCCATCCCAGCCCGCTCCTCCCGCAAACAAACCCCACACCCATTCCCAAAGAAAAAAGAAAGGCTGTCTGATACCAGCTCAGCCCCTTCCTACCGCTTCTCCTCTAACCTCTGCATGCGCTCTTGCAGTTCGCGCTGCTTCCGGATCTCCGGGAATTGCTTCTCATAGTATTCCCGCACTTTGCTCTCCTTGGCACGGCGCCGGGGGTTATTTTCGATGCGCTCCACTTTTTTTTCCCAGGCCTCCATCAGCTGGTCATAGCGCTGGCAAAACTTCTGCTCCTGAAAGGGCAGAGGGAGAGAGGGAGCTCGGAGACGTGCCTGGGTAAGGGCAACTGCTCCAGGCCTGGCCCTCGACGGCTGCTCAGGCCGAGCATGAGTCATGTTGCTTAAAGAAATACAATTTATTAGGACATGGACATGCTCCAGGGCCTGGGACCGACCCAAGGGTGAATTCTTGAAACAGGCCATCAGGTACCCTCAGGCTCTCCTCTTCCAGACCCAGCATGTTTGGTGGAACCAGGACTCCTGCCCAGCGTGGCTCTGCCCATCCCTCACATCTGCTTGAGCATCCTCTGGCCCACCCGGGTGCTTCATTCAGCAGCCAAAGGCCCTGTGCTGGGGAGGGAGCCCCTGCTCCACACCCCAGGAGAGAGCAAGGTGCCTGCCTGAGGCCACTGAGCAGGGAGGGACTGAAGCACGGCCCCGGGAGGAGGCACAGGAGGCAGGAGAGCTGGTCCCCCACTGTGTGAGCAGGGTGTGCAGGGCTGTAATTTTGGAGTCACCAGCTCACCATGCTGGGGAGAGCTTGCCATGGCACCCAAGGCCAGGCACCCTTCCCACCCCCACACACCAGCTCCAGCATTCACGGTTCCATGCTGGCAATGACAATGGAACTGGGGCCATGGGGCAGCTCCCTGCAAGGGCCTGACTCCCCAAAATCAAGAGCCAGGCACCCTGCCCACGGCCATACAGCATGGTGGCCTGGCCACACACTCAGCTCCTTCACCATCCTAGAAAGCAAAAGTACTTTTGCAGCTGCTGCCCCTCCTTTTTGGCCCAT
Organism: Oriolus oriolus; assembly: GCA_013400235.1. NCBI lineage: Eukaryota > Metazoa > Chordata > Aves > Passeriformes > Corvidae > Oriolus > Oriolus oriolus. The sequence continues at coordinate 1,215,888 of VXBT01002221.1, read as the reverse complement.
GTGACAGGACAAGCACATCCCCACTGACAGCAAGCCCCGGCCCTGCCAAAGCGCAGCGCTGCGGAGGGTTTCCACACCACGTCCCCCCGGCTGACATCCTCTCGGCACACCCACCCAGCCGCCCACCAGGCCCAGCACTGCACTCCTGACTGGTGTTGATGGGACAGGCCTGGTAACACTGAAATACGATTTGCAACACAAATGAGTCTCCTCCCGTTATGCCCCAAATCTCTTCTCCCTCCTCCAGCCACACTCTTGCTGGAGGAGAACGCCCACGGACAGGGAAGGTCCAGGGTGGGAAGACGCCCGTCTGGTCCCCGACAGCCACCGCAGTGGCAGCAGCGATGGTGTCCAGCCTCAGCTGAGAGCAGCTGGGGGACCAGAGGGGTTTTAAGGTTTCAGTTTGAGTCAGACAAACGCCTTCCAAGCCCCAAATCAGGAAGCGAAAGCAGATGTTGCTCTAATGGCAAACCCCAGGTCACTCCTGACCCTGACACCGCTTTCCAGAACGGGCGGCTCAGCACCAGCACACTCAGCACCACGCTGGCACCGCAGCAGAGACACAGGCAATCTGGATTTCACAGAAATAAACCCATCTCTTGCCACCACCGCCCTGTGACCAGAAGTCTGAGGCTGCAGGATTTCCCAGATGCACTTTTTCCTCATCCTGTTTGCTCTTGGCCATGAAGAAAAACTCGGAGAGGTAGAAAACCCCAAACCAATGGAAATAAACGGCAACCTGCAGCCCGTGTCACACCAATCGTGGCACATGGGTTTGGTTTGGCCATCCTGGACCTGGCAACAGTCCAAGAACAGCGACATATCTTTGATCTCCACGGCCTTTTGGAGGCACATCAACAATAATGTGGGGCGGACAAAGGACCTCAAGCCCTAGAGCTGAGCCAGATGAACACTCTCCCCTGAAAATAAATCAATTCCCATTTGCATGCCTGGAGCCAGAGACTGTCCTGCCCTGCATGGATGCACAGGAGGTACTTGGGTTTCATCAGGAGCTGAAGGAAACAGCCACAAGACAAAAGCGAGGAAGGAGAACAGGAATTAAAACGCCCTAAAAGCCCACACGGGGAATCTCACGCTTTGGGCGAGGAGCTCCAGGTAACACCAACAGCCTGCGGCAGCTTGGCAAAATCACAGCTGCTGCGTTTTCACCTCTCCCAAAGCAATGCCATCAGCCCCCTGAAAACGAGAGCTCCCACCCTGCCAGCAAATCTGCTACATCCTCCTGCTTTCAGAGCATCACATTTGGGAAGAAGCTAAAAATACCCCATGAAGTTTATGAAGCCTCAGCACCAGGAGGCAGCCGGTGCCCGGTGCTGCCAGCCTGAGGCACGGCTGGGGGAGAGCCCAGCATGAGGGCTTGGTCTGGTGAGAAGCCTTGAGGCTTTGAAAGGTTTGTCATTCCCTGTGGGAATGAGCCAGCGCTGGGTCCCGCAGAGCCACCACCCCAGCAGAGCCACCTGGCATGGCCCTGGCTGCTTCACAGCCAGCAGGGCAGCTCTTTTTCCTCCTTTTCTTCTACTCCTTGGAACAACTCAACAAAAGCTTTATCCAGAACTCCTCTTTTAAGGAACTGGCATTTGAAGATGGAAAAAGCAACATCAGTGTTATGCTGCTGATTCCCCAGCAGCTCGGGCAGCAGGGCAGCAACACCACAGCTTCCCCCTCACACAGCTCTGCCCTCCAGAGCATGGCTACATTACAGACTGGCTGAGCACTCCCTTAATGCCCCTTCCCACCACGCCAACTTCAAACCCCACTGCAGCGGGACTGGGCTGTGGCATCCCCATCCAGTGCTTTTTGCTCCAGTTGGGACACACGCTCCCTGCCATCTCCTGCACCCTTCAAAAGCTAAGATTACAGGCACCTTACAGCACTGTGAACTCCTCAGATCATCACAGCTCCACCACCAGGAGAAGCTCCTGGTCAGGCACTTCAGGAACAGAAGCATCTCTTCCTTCTCCAGGCGTCCTGTGAGCAGCCCTAAGCGAGCGTGTCCATTCCTGAGCAGCCATCTGTGCTGGCTTTTAGCATTGGTGCCCGCTCTGCTCCCCCTCCCTGGCTGGGCTCAGCAGCCCATCAGCCCCTCAATCACACCGGGAAGGGACAGCGAGCCAAATCGGACCTGACGTGCGTATCTAAAAATGGATGGATAGTAACGCCGCCGTAGCAGCTGAAGGCAGTTTGTGGGCTGTGCCAAGCCCGAGCCCTCCCCCAGCCCACGCTCCCGCAGCTCCAGGGAACGGAGCAGCTCTCTGGAGGGGAGGAGAAGAGCGAAGGTGACAGGAGGAACCAGTCCAATTCCTATGCAAGCCCCGTGGTGTTCTTCCCTTGGCTGATGGAGACAAACCTCTCACACCCAGAACAGCTCCCTTCACCGTTCCCTCTCTGCATCATCACCCCGATGGCAATTAAATGTCTTCTGCTGTGTTGACCTCAGTGGAGGCAGGAGGAAGCCCTGCAGATCCTCTGGGATGGGGCTCTCGGGGCTGGACCCTGCGGCGACCGAGCTCTGACCCTGCTCCAGCCAGCCCCGGGCAGCAACAATACCCCAGAAAGTAAAAGAGCCAGAAAGAAACGCTGGCACGTAGATGGGCTTTGCTAAAAATAGGGTCTGCTACAAAATAGGCAGAAAAATAGCTAAGCGTACCCATTTTGCAAACAGAATCAGCAAATGTATTCACTTTGCAAATTCAGCAACCGTATGTTGCCTATTTTGTAGAATAGGCAAAATGCTTCCCTAAACTGAAAAATCCCCTTTCAAGGACACTGAATAAACTGGCTGGCAGAAATTCACCTATTTTGCATGACAGGCGCCTTTACTGCAAGTCGTATTTTAGGAACTGTGCTCTTGCAGCCTAATTAAACCTTTTCCCCCAGCTCCTTGATATTCACACGGAGCAACTCGCTCTAGGTTTAGCACAGTAACCAACCACTTCCACCAGAAACCAGTTCCTGGGCGCTTCCCTCCTGCTTCCAACAAAACCACATGATGCTCTGCAATCCCTTTTTTGAGGAGGGAATACTGACCCACTTCCCACCGTGCAGAAGCCCTCAGCTGCACCAGGGGAGGTGCCCAGAGGAGCACCCGACTGCCTGGTGGAGGTGTAAGCCCTGCAGCCCCTTGCCCTGGGAGAAGCTTTGTCATGGACAAGTCTAAATGAACACGAATCTGGACACAAATGGGAGGCACAACCACTCCTCTGGAATGCAATGCCTGTGGCTTTTGGAATACCGGTAGAAAACGGGCAAAAAACAAAGTATAAGAAAGAAAACGAACACGCCTTTATTCAAAATAAGTAAGAAGATAATGTGGTATCTGCCTATGTACTGGAAGTAACTTTTAAAGGTACAGCCTTCAAACCACTTCCCAGGCTTGTTATTTTGAATTTTTCCAACAACTGCCCCCAGTTTTGGCACTTCTGTCCAAAAGCAGCCCCAAAGACACTGAGAAAACCTGCACCACTGCTAATGCAAGACACTAACACTGGCTCCTGAGCCTGCCCCAGGACAGAGACAACGAGGCAGGAGACAGTGTTTACATCTTCCCCATGAAACGTGAAGCTGAACCACCCATCACTGAAAGACACTGCAAAATCCACCTTCCTGGTGGGAGCCACTGGTTGTTCTGGCATTTCCTCTTCTGTGCTGGCTTTGCCTTCCAGCTCCTGCCAGGAACGACTGCAACTGCTGGCACCGAAAATGTACGAATTCTGTGAAATCCACATGAACTTTCTCCTCTGTTTACTGCGGACTTTGCAACAAACGCCTTTGAAGCCTCACAGTCAGCCCTGCCTTGCCCCTTCCCCAACCAAGACCCGTCTCCTCAGAGGTCACTCAAACTCTCTCGCAGGCACCGCTGCCTAGAAACAAACCGGCACAGAGCTTGGATTTTGTTTTAAACCACAAATTCCTACGACACTGCTCTGTGGTCAGCTGGAAGGAGCCAGAGCAGCCTCTAGACCATTTACCGGAAGCAGAGTCAGCTTGTTTCACACCTCTCTTAGGGTTCAATTACTCACAGAACAGACATTTATGCTGTGAATAGGCTTTCTGAGATCAATGATGGGCTCCGCTGTGATTAAGCCAACCCCACGTGTTTGCTCTGTGGGAGGCACTTGCGGAGGGAGGTGCTGCCTGCAGCAGGATCGGGGACCTCTCCTTCACTTGTTATTTTAAGCAGGAGAGATTCCACAGTAATACAACAGGCAAAGTACGGAGCACCAGCACCTCTCTGCTGGAAACCATCCTTTTCTTTCTCACATAATAAATTACGCTGGTTTATACATATAAATAAGGTCTAAGGGAATCACTTACCCACTGTTTGCGTGCATGATTTCTCCTCTTAAAGTATAAAATTAACTTTTTCCGCATTGCCTGGTTTCTGTAAAGAGAGAAAAAAAAAGATGAGATCTGATTGACGAGGCGGTTAAAATACACAGCCTGGCTTTCCCCACTCCCAAAGGAGCGTGCAGCACAGTTTCCACCGTAACTTGGAATTGCATCAACTTCAGAACAGTAAATGCTCTTATCTGGGACCTCGAGCCAGCCTAGAGAAAGACTAACAAACCCTCTGAGACCGGGAACTTCACCCACATCTGTTGGTAAACCGGGACTAAAGGTGAGAACTAAATTAGTAAAGTGCCACTGCAAACCTTCCCCACGCCCTCAGCACCACACGTGGGCAGACGCTCAGCTCTGCATCTACCACTGGATCAGGCTGCTCCTTCATTAATTTCACATGTTGATCTGCAAAACCCCAGTGGGTTCCCAAGAGCTGGGGGGCTCAGGCCAAGCTCTGCATGGCAGGAGGTGGCACCCCCCGAGCAGAGACCACCCTGGTCAGCAGCGATGGGGATGTCGGCGCGCACACGTTCACCCCTGGGCTCTGAGGCCCTGACAAGGAGGCGGGACTGCAGCAGGGCTTGCAGCACTCATCTCCTGACCTCTTGCTTCCTTGGAGCCGTGCCCAACAAAGCTGCAAACAACCAGCCAGGACAGTTCAGCCACTTGCAGAATTAGGACCTCAAGGGGGAAACCGGCCACCGCAACCCCAACCACCCCGGCGTCTGCCCAGAAACCCCCCCACTTTCTTCTTCTTTCTAAAGGCAGCGTGAAATAACTGCTCTAAGAGAAGCAGCACAGGAGCACAACGGAGCTGAAAAGGCTGCAGGAGCTCCCAGAACCTGCATGAGCCCCAGAGCTGAGCTCCTGTGGTTGTTGCTGTTGCTAATATTCACAGCAATAAAATCTCTAGGTAAAAGGTAGAGACCAAGGGCAAAGGAGTTTCCTTAAGTCTTTTATCCCGATTAAAGGCAGTGCTGCAGTGTGTAATTACTGATCGGGAGCTTAGCAGTCTCATGTAGGCATGTTCTGTGGGATTTAGCTGAATGAAGAGACACCCTTGCTGCTTCCTCATTCCTCTCATGCATGGCTAGCAGGAAGGCAAATGCCACCCTCCTCCCCTTGTAAATCCCTCGGCATAATTAGCAGCAAACGGGACTGTTTGGGAAGGGGCAGAGGGCCCAGCTCACTTAGACAGACAACTGGGGGCAGTCCTGGCTAAGTTTAGGAATGGAGAACGCTGCAGAAAGCATCAACATTTTTCCCTTTTTAAACTCTCCTCTTGCTACACCACTGAACCATGCACTGGCACTCACAGGAATGACAGCAAGCCCACAGCAAGCGCTGCCTTGGGAACCACAGGTCCCTCCAGCACTCGTTTGCCAGCCCCAGCTCCTCACACACTCCTGCATCCCTTCACATCACACACGGTGAGCTTCCCTCAGAGGCCCCAGCACCCTGTGGTGCTTCAGTGGGCAGCAAACCCTCCTGCAGGGAGCCCGTCACACGCATTTCCTTCCACGGCTTCAGCTCTGTGCGAGCGAGCTCCACGGGTCACCGTGCCCAGCACGAACATTCCCACTGTTTGTTTGTTTATTCCAATTCTAACGGAAGCTCTAACACAAGGAAACCTTTGGGGTGATGCTAATGATGAGCATGTGTGGGATGGTCCCAAAAAAGGGGTCATGGATTGTCCCTTGGGGCCAGCCCAGCTAATTCAACCCCTGCCCTCCCATGTCAGCCTGGGTGACATCCAGGAGCAGCGCGGGGCTTTGACAGGCTGCTGCTGGCTGTGCTGCACAAGTTCTTAGAAAACGGGAGAGTCAATGAAGGAAATTAGCAGCTCTTACGCAGCTGATGGGTTGCCTTGAGTTGTGCATCATGGCTGACCTTGAAAGTGCGAACACAGGCAAAGCCTTAATGGCTCTGCAGCTGCAAAAATCAGGAATGCCTTGAAAGCCGGTGTATGTTTACCACCACCAAGGCTGAAGTAATCAAAGAGCGAAAGGATTAAAACAACAACAAACCCCCTCATGCCCTGAATGTTTTTGCCACTTTATCTTTTTTGGTTTGTTTTGTTTTTGCATAAGGTCAACCTTTCAAAGGTTAATACAATCTCGGTAAATATAAATAGGCTTCACAGTTTATCTTGCTACACGTACCGCTGTTACTTAGAAACCGTTTGCAGCGAGGTTAATTCGGGCCACACGTCTCCCCAAGCACACGCTGTGCTCCCTGGGCAAATCACGGAGCCGAGCACAACCGCTGCGCACAGGCGGGGAAGGTGAGGGCTGTCTGCCGGGAGCCGGGCACCGAAATAACCACGGTGCAGTGGCACACGGCAAAGGCTGCTCCTGCAGGGTGCCAGCCCTCCTCCCTTCTCCTCCTCCCTTCTCCTCCTCCCTCGCCCCGGTCCCGCGGTTTTCTGGGGCACAAGAAAAGCGTCACGGATGGAGACCTGAACCGCAAAGGGGTGCAGAAATCAGGCAGCTCCCGGGCAGGAGGAATGGGCGCTCCTTAGATAAAGCAACAGTGACTCTCGTGGGCAGTTTAAAGTATTGCTGGGCTGGCACGTCACACCACGCCGGGTGGGGAGGACATGGGAGCTGCCTGCCTTACCCCTGGCAGTGTCCCTAAAGACGGGGCAGGCTGGGACAGACACAGAGCCCCCCCAGCTTCTGGTGAGCTGGCGTTGGGAGGCTGCCAGGTGGCACATCCCCACCCTTGTGGTCAACGATTCATCTACTGGATGGAGCACATCTCCATTCCCGACTTCCCTGTGTTGCATAACTTATCCTCTTCCCCCTGCCCTGCTGCCCTGGCTGGTGAGTCCCACACAGGAGCACAGTTCTCAGAGCCAGTCTCCAAACTGCTGAGTGAAACCCATCTCCCACTCCGAGCAAAGCAAGGCGAGCCCTGTGGGAGCAGCTGCTCCCACCTCCACCGGCTTGGCCCGAGGTTGCTTTTGTTTTATGGCTTTCACAATGGAGCCAGTCAAGGAGAGAACCTGTAACTCTGACTTTTGAGTTACTTGGCCCAGGTCCACGCGAATGACTTGGCCGCGGTGCTTCCGGAGGCTGCGCTATTAAAAGGATGCGGGTGCGCGCATGCGTGTCGGCTCTGCTGTGTACCCACGTGTGGACGCTGCCAAAGCCCTGGGATAGGGCTCCCAAAGGACACAAAGAGCTGATGCACTGCGGCACACCTGGCCAAGCCTGGGGAGACCTTCAGCCGGTGCAAGACGAGATGAAAGGAAGTTTGCTATTTGAGCAAAACTAATCAGGGGTATTTAATTACACAGGAACGTCTTTCATCAGCCAGAGCAAACAAAGCAGGGACCGAACTGCAAAGAGCCATGGGAAGGAGGCAGCGAGCAGCTGGCAAAGCCATTGCACGGCAAGATGGATCACACAGGCAAGGCTAGGAAACCGAGGAAGCTCCTGGCAACTCCAGCCAAACAAAGCACAGGGAGACGAGAGACCTGCAAACCAGGGGAGCCGAGGAGCACGGCAAGAACGCTCCGAGGTGAAACCAGCCGAGAGGCAATGGAGACCAAAACAGTTCTGTCCTCCCCGCCGCTGCGCCTGCTCCTGTGCATGGCTGGTGCCAGGATCCCAAGCCGCAGCTCAGGGCAGTCACTGATCCCCTCCAGCCACAGGACTCCCCACAGCAAGGGCAGGGAGCAGCTCACCCTGCTCACGGGTCACCGCACTCATTCCCTCGCTTGCTCTGAAATGGCTGGAGCGCACAGCTCCAGCTGCTAACACACTGTAACCTACTAACCCCAAGGCAGGGCATGCTTCTGGAAAGCCAGCTGTTCAGAGCAGTTCCTTGCAACATTTAGAAACACTTTCTGGGGAGGAAAAGCAAAGCAGATCTTTAGTTATTTACCCCAGAGCCCTTGGGCACCGGGCTGGACTAAACCCCCAGCACCACCAGTGCATCTGAGGGTGAAGTGGCAGAGGTTTGTAACTGTGGATGTACAGTCAGGCAGGCTGTTGGTGCCCAGAAACACCTCTGCATTGCCCTGAAGCCCAAGCTGACAGCATAAGACCAAGTGTTGCAAGATAGTCCCCAAACGAGTATTGGCTTTTTACTGGCAAGAGGAAGAAGCAGAAGGTAGCAGCGTGTGTCTCCATCATTTAGTAATTCATCACTAGGTAATCTGCTGCCTTGGTGCATGCCAATAGAGAATAAAAGAGATGAGAAACCTTGAATGGGATGAGCAGGGAGCTGCTAGGTGAATTTCTAATGAGGAAAATGTCTACAAGCACTAATAAAAAGACCCGAAAGAGAATGCATTAGTAATGACAGGGTTTGAAAGAACATTTTTGTTACATGTCAGGCTTCAACTATGAATTTAGAGGCAATCCAGTGCTACTAAATCCCCTAAACAGCAAGTAATGAAAAGATGACTTAAATTTCCCAATGTGACAAGTGATTTGGAAAGCCGCAGTTGTGAGATTTTCAGATAAAGCTGTTCTGCTCTACTGGGGAGGCACTTAGAAAACAAAAAGAGATTCAGAAGGCCTGAAACCTCTCTGAAAATCCTGACTTCAGATTTTGATTCTGCAGAGGCAGATTTCCTGCCCTCTCCCTGAGAAGCTCTCAGCTGCAGACAGCAACCCAGATGTGCAAATATTAACAGTGCACTCAGCTCTGCTGCTGGATCAGGACACGTGAGAAAACCCAAATCATACCAAACTCTCCATCTGTTTTAACTGTACAGAGAGGTTCTCCAACACCTCTCCAAGCATCCTGAGGGGATGCAGCCTGGTCTCACCCCCACATTCCTGAATTTCAGTGTAAAGCAAGGAGAAGTTCTTGAAGGGGAGGCTTAAAGCAAACCCTGTGAACAGCAGCCTGCATGCACTTACCCTGGGCTATTCACTTTGCTTTTTGTCTGCTTTTTCAAGACTCAGGGAAGCTCACATTTTGCTTTCCAATACAAGTCTCGCAGAATATGATTGCAAGATGACTGCTTTGGGAAAGGGGGGAGGAGAGTCCTGCCGGGCTGTTTTTCATGGCTGACCGAGCAGGAATCTCCCGCCGTAGAGACGAAGGCCCCCTTGGAGAATATCTCTTCAGACAGACAGCAGGTAATTGATCCTGCTCATGTGAACAACATCTTGTCATTTTTCAAACACTTGGAGGAAAGAAGGTTAATATCTTTGGAGCTGGAGTCTGGGGAATACGCAAAGTCACTACTGCGACAGAGTGGGAAGGGCAGCTCTCAATCCTTGTAACAACCAGCACCGAAATAAAGACCTTGACCAGAGGCACTGGTGCTTCACTGGTGCACCAGCATCTTCTGCGTTTGTTGTGTTTCACCAAAATGTAGAAAGAGGGTCTTTGCAGCCTCCTCAACTGATGCAGAATCACTTGAGTGGTCTCCAGTCGTGCTCAGGGCTGTGATGCATCTTGAAGGAACTTTTCAGTCTGTTGCAAAGCCAAAAAACTCTCACCTTGAAAAACAGCAAGGGCCAAGCCAGCTACAGGGACAAAGCTCACCCCACTCCTATGAAATGAGGGCACTAAATGCCACCTTGCCCTCCCTCTTACTTGAAGGGCGAGTGGCAGAGCCCTTCTCTCCAGCAAAGCAGGTTATTTCAAACAGAAAGGACACGGTCCCAGCAAAGGTAGGTCAAGTCTTTGGAACAAACCACTCAAGGGTGCCTCGGATCCCGTGGCAGATGTAGCATACAAAATTAACCATGTTTGCTCGAAGCCTGCACTCACAGGTGAACCAAAGGGACCGCGCAGACGAGGAACCCAGCACAGCCAGGCAGCTAAATAGGACTTAAAAGCTTTTGAAGCCGCAAACACTGGAATGAACTGGGGCATGAAATTAATTTTAACTGTACTGAATAGGAGACAGGCCATAAAACTCCATGAAAATAAGAGACCGGTAACATTTTAGTAAGAGTAGAAATTCTGCCGGTAACTCCCCAGCCAGCTCTATTAGCATACGTGACTCATCCCAGCTGAAAAGCAAAGCAAACAAGAAGGGAGAATTAAATGAGTGTTGCAAGGCAGAGAGTATGGCTGTGGAGAAATCGAGGAATCCTGGCTTTCTGATATTCAAATGCCTTCCCACTGACACTTGCAAACACTCAACTGAGAAAAAAAATTTGCACTAGGAAATGTTTTTAAAAAAAAAAAAAAACCAAAAAAGGTATTTGTGACAATAACAGCCTGTCCATCTTGTGCCCAGGTATGAGGCTCCAAACCAGCTTTGCATAGGGGCAGTTTCCATTTGCACAACACAGCCAGGATGCAGTGAGGATTTGTGGACAGAATCACAACCCAGATGATTTTCCAGCAGTCTGCCAAAAGGCTTTTTCATCATGGCTAAATCTGCATAGGGTGAAGCTGTTCTGGAGAATCTGCATCCAATTACACCTTGGCAAAATATAACCTGTGGTGTCCTGGCAGCTGTCCTGATGCTCTAATGCATCTGGCTGGTGTCTCCCTGCACCCTGAGGATTTACTCCATCTTCTATGGAAACAGCTGCCTCCAGGCTATTGGAGCAGAAGCTGCTCTTCTGGAGCAGAAAGGCACAAACATATTAAGAACGAGGAAAAGACAAAAAATAACTTCAAATTCAGCTTGTGGAAAAGTTGTACATCAGATGTGAACATCCAAGCATAACTTAGTCAAAACAGAAAAGTCTAATATCTTCTGCCCTTGGTCAAAGGACCCTGAATCATTTGCTTGGAAGAACCACCAAAATCTCGATTTCCTATCTGCCTCCCAGGCATCAAAATGTGCTTTAATGTGCAGCAGGGACAGAGAGATGTGAGAAAAGACACACCAATTTCTCTGCATGTCTACCAACAAGTAGCAAAGTGCAGACCAGACCCAAGGACCTCCAAGACAGACCCACGGCCAAAAGCAGCCAACATCTGGAGCCCAGATCGCTCAGGGGCCTTTCACTGACCTAGATCTGTAGCTGTGCTCGGCTGGCATCAAGAACCAGCTGAAGGCAGCTAATTGCCAGGTTTCTGGAAGGAGGAGACGGAGGCTTTTCATTCAAATGTGTGGTTTCCTTCCCGTATTTTTGCAGCATTAATCACAGCGAACATTAACCCCAAGCCTGCCTGTTCCAACCTCTCCTCAGTCTGTCACTGCCACCGCTACAGCCACATGGGGACTGTCGCTCTCTGGGGTGGGGATAACCCAGCAGATGCCTACAGAGGTAGGGATGGAGGGGAACACCCGCTCTGATGGCTGGTTTGATGGGGCTTCACCTCTTATCAACAGCGTTACCCCTGACCTGCGCAGTCAGCTCCCTCTTGTTTGCGCCCGTCTTTCAGGCAGCAACCCAGGACAGGAAATCGTTTAAATCACAGGAAAATGTGATCACAAACCCACAAATATTGGCAGGGGAATGGAGAGTGGGTGAAGTATTTGAATCTACTTTTAACTCGTTCCTTCAAGGACAGCACTAGCGATGAGCTTGAAATCACCGCCTTCAGCACCCGCTCTGGGGTGGCTGTGGGGCCCTTCAAGGCAAGAAAGGGTCCCCGAGAGCTCGTGGCTTCCACACCCTGTTAGAGCTGGGGGCAGAAACACAACCAGCAACGCAGGGAGCACGTCCCTGGGCTAGCACCTGATGCCACACAAGACGGTTTATCAACCATCAGCCCCCTGAACTGACAGGGCCCCCCTGAGCCCCGTGGGAGCCGAGGGGCTGGGGGTGATGTGAGTTTTAATGTTTTGCACTGAGTGCATTGCTGGGATGACACAGGAAGCTTTGGGTGGAGCAGGAACGGAGCAGGGCCTGGCAGTGAGCAGTGGGGTCACGTCACCAAACCCTCCTCCTGCAGCCCTTGGGGACAGAGAGCCCCTAAACACTGCCACCTTCTGCCATGCTCCCCTAGAGCAAAGGTACGGGAACTCCTCCCTTAAAAACCCCCGGGATCAATTAACATAACGCTGAAAAGCAAGAGATTATTAACTTCTGTTAATAGATTATTAAAGATGATTATCACCAGCTGACCGAGCTGGTACCAAAATAGACACGCTGCAGGCAGCTCAGAGCAATCATCAGTTCATTCAAGGCAGATAAAAAGTTTCAGATCTGGTTTGACTATTTAAATTTCCAACAATAATCACAATTATCGTTATTCTCATTATCTGTTATAGTTCTTCTATGTTCAGGAAGTCACTGTGGTTATTAAACACATGCTGATGATTAAATCATGTATTGAGGTGATAAGTCAAATTAGATGATTGCTAAGTCTCGGTAAGTATCTTTGAAATAACCAGTTGTTATTAGACATTCAAGAGGTCCTTCATGAAAATCTAATTGTAATTGCAACTTTTCATTTTACCTCATCTTTCTCGCATGCAAACACACACACACACTCTGGCAGCTGATTTCATATTTCAGTACGGGTGAAACACAGAAGAAAGCACTTAAGGTAAGTGTTCTCTGGGAAAATAACAAGGCACCAGCCAGGACCCACATCCACCCCACCCCCAAGAAAATCAAGCAGCACCTTCAGCATCCACCTTAAGCTGCAGCTCCTGGAGCTGGTTGGTGCTTCAGGCACCCGGACCAGCTCTAACAGGATGCTCACAATTCCTGGGCAGCTCTAATGAGGGTCTGGGAGCAAGCTGGCACCCCTCCTGCTCCAGTCTACTGCCCAACCTGACATTTAAAACAGCTTTACTGCCACATACTTACATTTTAATGTTTTCATGGTACTGCCTGGTGTCTGAAGGCTGGTTGTATAACGGCTGAAACAAATAAGAGAAACGAAGGCATAAATTGTACGGTCTGACATTTAGAAAGTTAAACCCATGGGAAGCGCTGCCGCCCCGGTGCAGACGCCAGCCCGGGCACCCATCGGCGCGCCCAGCCCCGCTCCGGCCGTACCGCGGGGCGCCGGCCGCCGCCCGCATCCCGCTGCATCCCGGCCCGGCCCGGGGGAGGGCGGGCAGCGCTCGGCGAGCCGCCTCGGAACGAGCCGCCTCGGAACGAGCCGCCTCGGAACGAGCCGCCTGCGACGCCGTCCAGATAAACACGGCACGGCGAGGACGTGGCTGTTATTCAGCGATCAGAGAATGCGCTGCGCCTCGCAACATACGACACGGGGGAGGCGAGGGGAGAGCGGGGCTCGGGGAGCGGGGAGAGACAGTCTGTGAGCTGCACGTTGTTATGTCTACGCGGCGAAAGCCTGCCCGAGCCCTGCCGGGGAGCCAAGCGCAGGCAACTGCAGGCAGGACCAGTGTTTGCCCTGGGGTTTCCAGCGGTGCCAAGGGTGGGTTGGCCCCCAGGGCGTCACCGCAGCCCCCCAGCACCCCCGAGCACAGCGATGCTCATCATCTGCTCCTCAGGAGGGCAACTGGGCTCCAGCAGACAAGTGTTTTCCCCAGGGTTTTCTCTGCCCCGCCACACCCTCAGTGGGGATACGGCAGGGAGTCAGGACAGTTGGATCCATCCCCAGTCGCTGTCCCTGCTACCTCTCCCTTCCCAGGGATTTACCCTTGGGAACCTGGAAGGTCCCGCCTCTGGAAGGGAGAGATGCCACAGAGACCAGGCTCAATCCCACCCATTGTAATTAACAGCTCAGCACACACTCCAGGGGCTGCGACCAGTTGTGTCCACACCAGCAGGCTGACAGGGTGCTCAGGATTAAGCCCTTCAACACTTCTATTCACTGTCTCAAGCTGCTGTGAACACGTTCAAGACTGGGATAACCAAAAGCTTGCCATAGCCCAACCATCACAAGCAACCAGGCACCTAAAGAGCACAGCTCAGGTCTGACCACAAAAACATCACCAAGTACTCAAGCAGTTCATCCACAAGCCTTCCCCAAACCAGCTGTGAGCACTGAACATCTGTGGCCAAACACAGGCAGAGGGACATGTGAAGGCCTGGCTGAAGGTGGCAGCATCCTGACCATGGATACAGACACCAGCTCACCCTCCTACTGTGGTCATAGGGCTCAGGCTGTGCTCTGGGTCTACTCGATTTCATCTCATATTAAACACAGGAAAAGGGCAAAACATCTGCTGAGCATCTGCTCAACCAGGTGAGCAGCACTGGAGGCAACGGGACCTGTAAACAAAGATGGGTCCTTTTCCCCTCCAGTTTGAAGAAGGTGTTACTCCCACCTCCTCTGTGGTATCTCTCTACCACCATCACAGGTGCTTGGCACACAAGCTTGCTTTTTCACACAGCCTGTCTGTACTGGTCTGTAAAACCCAGATACTGCCTCATCACCCTGCTGCCACACGGGACAGCCACATCAACCCACACAGAGCGGAGACTGGGGGCAGCTCTCCCCACTCCATCACCGCTGCACCAGCAGGTCAGCAGCTTCTCCTTCTGGCTGCCCTTGGCCGTGTCCCTCTCCGCTGTGAAAGCACACGTAATCCCCAGGAGGAAGGGGCACGCGGAGGCACGTAATCCCCAGGCAGACAGGCAGGGGAGAGGAACCGCCGTGTTCCAGGAGGGATGCAGGGCTGACGGCAGCGTTACCTGGCGAGGGCGTGATGGGCTGCAAGTCTGCCAGGAGACACCTGGCCACCCTGTGCTGGCAGAGCCAGGGCACACGAGAGGGACGAGCAGGTCCTCATGAAGAAGACCTTCTCAGAGGTATCCCTTCCTCAGGGGTGTTTCTATCACGAATCTTCTCAGACCTGCTGGTTCGACTCCAGGCTCAGAGCTGGCTGTGCACTTCACGCTTGGAAAGCTCAGAGGAACACAGACATCCGTCTCATCACGTAGCTCGAGAGAGAGGCAGGTCTGCACCACAGGGAGAAGAAACAGAGCCGCAGCTCCAGAGCATCACGTCCACAGTCACCCTGGAAAGCTCAACTGCAGCAACCGCTGGGAGGCCTTGACCAGTGACTGTCTTTTTGGAAGAGGACTGCAGGAACTGGAAATACCGAGAATAAAGTGTCTCTCTTCCCTGCTTCCTCATAAAAATCAAAGCAAAGAAGCTTGCATGTGGCCGGTCACAGAGACCTTCCTCCTGGGAGAAGCAGTGGAACTAATGTTTTGGTTTGGACCTGGGTTAGAAAATGCCCACATGCACATCACAGATGCCCTGATGCCAACCAGCTGACCAAAAGCTAATGATTCCTCTCCACTACAACCCATACATGATATGAACACTTACAGTCTTAGCTAGCAAACCTAAGTGTTAGCAGACAAGCACTGGAACACATCACTTTAAAAGAAATGCCCAAACACTCAGAAATAAGAAATTCTGGGACCCAAACCCAAGATCCACATGACACCAGCATCTCAAAGAGATTTCTATCTGAGCACTGTAACCTGGTCCATGCAGTGGAGGAATCCTACTAACCCACAGAGAACTTACAGACTAAATACTTAAAGAAACTTTATTCTCAACAGGTCAGGGACTGAGAAACAGCATCTTCCCTCAGAGCCATCCACAACTCCGAATTCCACCTTTCTCAGGAAGTAAGCAGAAGCAAAGCTCACAGGTCAGATAGGTAAGGTGATGTTTAAAACATCCTCAGTGTTTCTCCAGGGTTAGGAACATATAATGCATTTCTCTGGGGGATGACATTTTAGAAAAACATAATTGCAATGCAAAGCTGTTACTGGAAAAGCCCTGGATTTACTGTAAGCTCTTTAGAAATAAAACAGAATGAAAGGTTTCCATTGCTTTCTGGACACTGCAGGGTTCAGACTATGCATCTCAAAAACATTTCTCCCAGGGGAAAACATGGGGACATTTTTTAAATGGTACCACTACACTGCAGGGATGAACCCGAGTCCTGGTGTACTGAGTCACAACCTCCTCCTGACCCAGAGGGGAGCACCAGCTTCCCAGGACTGGATCCCTGCTTCCTGGGATTCCCTGGGCCTCCTGCTCCAATCTGCCAGCAGCACGCAGCACTGGTGCCATGAGCGACCCATTTCCACCGCAACCTCTCACCTCACCCCGTGAGCCCCGGCACGCTGCCCGCTACTGAGCCAGCGTGCACCCAGCACCATCGCTGCTCCCAGGCACCGCCCAGAGCTCTCTGAACGGCCAGAACGGGACATCAGAGCAGAGCAACCCTGCTGGTGAGAGCCACACCTCTCCTTGCAGAGACTGGACTGGCACCAGGATGCTCAACCTCCCTGCAGGAGACTCGCGGGCCGTGGCAGCCCCAGGGCTGGAGCACGTGGTGTGTGACATGGTGGAGCAGGCATGAGCATCGGGCAGAGCATGCAGAGCTGCTCTTCTTCCTGGAGCTGCTTCCTTTCCAGCTCAGAAGAAGCTGTGACTATTCATCCTGTCTCTCACAGGCCACTGGCAGGTCGTGGGCGCTGCTGTGCCCGACATGGCGTGAGGCTGGGCCATAGGAAGTGCCTCTCCCATGGCAGCTGGACCAGACGCTCTGCAGGATGCACACAGAGCCCAGCTGGGTTTTCTCAGTGAGGTCTCCCCTTTTCCCCTGCCCTCCGATGAGTAAGGCACAGAGACAGAGGAAAGGCTTGCACTGGGCTCTGTTACAGCCCCACCGTGCGGTGTCAACACCCAGGGACAAAACATCAACAAACCAAAACAAGGAAAAACAGAGGGAAAAAAACCCAAACAACGGAGGAGGAAGGAAAGGAAATGCAACATCTTTCAGATGAGGAAGCACCAACCATGGGCACTGCCAACCTTCAGAGCAGAAAGAGCAAAGGGTTTGACCCTGGTGACTCAGAAGAATAATAATGAGTGTTATCTCCCCAACAAGGAAGTGGGCTTTGTCACGTGTGACCTCTCCCCTATGCACAGGGGAAGACAGCAATTAGTGCCACCTCCACAGGGCAAGCGCAAATTACAGCTGCCTGCCCAAGCCTGTGAGCTGCCTGCTCCCAACTCACACACACGGCTCCCTCCGCTGCATCCCACGGCTGGTGCAAAGCAGGAGATTCTCTGTCAGACTGGATCTGATCCTTCCAGCAGCATCACTGCCAACGCACCTTCTCCAGGCGCCCTTCCCCAGGACTCAGCCTCCAGGGGGCTGTTTCCAGCTGCCCCTCCAGCAATCAGTCCTCTGACTTACAGATGGATTTTTCCAGATGAGGGAGCAGCCCAAAATTGCCAATTTGTTCTAAGTTGTTTTCTCAGCTTCTCTGTGCATGAGAGAGACCGAAATAGGAAGTGTGCGAGTCCTGATACCTGCAGGTTGTGGCAGCTGCAGTCGGGCTGTGCTCCTAGAGCACCCTCCAGCACCCTCCTCCATTTTCCGTGGGTGGGACAGAGGAGGGTCCAAGCACCCATCCCTCCACACAGCCCCTCGAGGCTGGCTGAGCAGGCAGCAGCCCCACAGCACTGGTGCTGTGTCTGCCACCAGCACACGGAGCCATCAGCATCCCAAGCGGAGGCAGACTGTGCCAGAGCCCCTTCCACCCTCCAGCTCCACTGCAGCGCGTGAGGAAGCAGCCAAAGGGTTAAGCCTCTCCGAGGAGGGCTCTGTGTATGTGTCTGCCTGCGTTTCAGTACTCATCTCAGTCACTTTGCTTCCTGCCTTGGTGCTGTGCCAGCAAGAGGTCTGGGCCAGCAGCACACTTCCTTCTGACAGACACACACACACAGAGGGTGCCGCGGTCGCTCACCACCCAGGAGCCTCTCCAAACCTGGCCCGGCTCCCGCTCCCCGCAGCCAGAGGTAACACTCACCAGCTCCACCTGGGGACCCAGTCCTTCCAGGATCCGGTGGGCAGCCTCCGCCTTCTTCTGCAGGGAGGAAAGGCGAGAGGAAGAAAAAAAGTTACTTGTGCCATCGGTTACATGTCGCGGCTCTCTGCTCCAGCCCTCCCCTCTGCTAAAACCACTCCTCAGACCTCCACAGAGCCGTCACAAATCCCATCCCTGCCTCAGAGTGGGTGGAAAGGTTCAGCTCAGCCTCTGGACCCGCAGGAAAAACCCGTGGGCGAAGGGCTCCGGCAGTCAGGTTATCATGACTGTAACTCCCGCGAGCTGTGCCCAGGAAGTGACCCAGACCCCGACCCCTCTGGGTGCCAGGCAGGGGACCGTGCCCGTTACCTCTGCGGGGCTGCCCTGCGAGCAGGAGGGCGGGCAGACCGGCACGCACGCAGAGATGCCCTTTCTAGGATTCATCGCTTCACGAGCATGTGATCATTAGAGTTGAGCTGCCCTTGGCTCCTCATCGTGCTCTCGCTTCCCTCCCCTCCCTGCCGCAGAGGAGCCCTTCCTCGTCCCCTCCCGCCCCCGGCCAGGCTACCTAGTGCTTAATAAAGGCAAAAAACCACCCAGGAACACGTGCCAGGGGCTGTGCAGCGGTTACTAATTAAACAGGCCTGAAAAAAAGACATGGGTCGGCTGTAGCAGGAGTCTAAATAAAAGATGACATTTTCAGTAAACAGCACTTCCTCGCAAAGCCAGGCTGTTCAGGGGGGTTACTGACAGTCTGATAAATCCAGATCACTGCACGCTGCCGACACCGCGGGCTGAGCTGCTCAAGCCAAATACCTGACAGTGACGGGGATGAGGAGATGGATTTTCAGAGGTTCAGATAAAATAGGTGGTTTTAGCTATTTCGGGGTAAGGGAGACAGAAAATCCCCAGCTGCCTAAAACAGGGAGCTGAGCCCCAGGCCTGGGGAGCAAGGGTGGGATGGGGTCTGGGCTCCTGGCAGAATCAGTGGGGCTTGGCAAACCCTGGGCAAAGTTCCCCCAGGGCAGGGCAGGGATTTCAGCTGCAGGGCTCCTGCTCACGTAGCTCTCCAGCATCAGACACCTCTCACACTGGCTCAGCGATGAGTTCCCCAAGGACTCAGCGCAGGCATGTCTCGCCAAAGGCTGGCTCATGGCCCTGCCATGCATCCACCCCCACGGGGGGTTTCCAAAAGTTTCATCTATCCCCCCACTGCTGGCAGGACCTCACAAGCACTGATGCAGCTGTAGGTGTGCAGACCCCTCGCCGGGGCCTCGTGCACCCACAGAGTCTGATTTGCCGGCGCGCACCTCGAAAGAGTCGCCCCAAGCAGCTGCGTGAGTCACCCTGCCCACGGTGGGGCTCAGGCCCTGGCCAAAACCAGCCCCCTCCCAGCTGCAAAGCCTGCCCCAGGTGCCTCACCACAGCACGACCAGGAGAGGTTTCCAGTTCCTGTATTTACTGCACGCTCAGGAGGACACAAAGCTCCTGTGCCATTTAAAGGCGACTTCAAGGATGCTGAGAGAGATGTAACCAATGTCAGCATGCAGGGAGCCTGCCCTGGCACCATCCCCACACAGGGCAGGCAGCAGCCCTGCTGTGAGGGCACCCCTGCCCGGTTATCCACACGCAACAGACCTCAGGCACGTTCTCCTGGGCACCGGTGCTGGTGGAAGATGCCCTGGCAGCAGGGATGGCACAGCAAGGGACCGGTGGTGCTGCAGGCCCCTGTGTACAACAAGATTAACTTCGAGAAAAAGCTGAGTATGTTCAGCTTGCTGCATTTGCCATGTTAGACAACTTAATGAGACAAGCCAGAGGCAAACCACCACAGGCAGAACATGTGGCGAATCAAGAAGAATGACATAATTTGTCTTGCATTAACCAACTGCAATATACATGTCTCCAGAACGGAAGATCAGGAGGAGAAGCTATTCCGAGCACGTCATATCTCTGTACGTACACAAAGAAATGCCTCTATCTCGAAAGCTGCCCAATTAACACTTGACACCCACTGTAATTGCTGGTGCTCCTTGCTGCCTTTATCAGATCACAGCAGAACCATAACGAGCTGTCTGAAAGGCCTGGCAGACCGAGGTGAGAGCTGGCAGCAGAATAAAACACCCAGCAGAAGGTTCCCACCACACTGGGGCTCATCTGTCAGGACAGACAGACACAGGCAGGTGTGTTCCTGCCTAGGGACCCAGCAAGCCTGACTGGAGAATGTATGCAAACCTCAAACTGTTCAGGTACAAAGGCAGCCCCCCCAGGCCCTCCCACAGCAGTGGGACCTTTGCTGAAGACCATCAGCAGTCCTGGTAAATGCTTTCCCTTCCAAAGGCACCGCCACCTAGGACTTGGTTCCAACACCAATTTTGTTAGGAGCATGTTTAGTGATGGACCCTGCGGAAGAAAACCACAGGGTTCATCTGCTGAACAACCCCACCCGAGCCTGCATTCCTGTTATCTGACAGAAAGAAATATATCAAGAAGCAAACCCAAGCCTTTACCTCTAGTGAGACACATGAAGATCCCCACCAGCTGTACAGTCCCTCTGCAGCTCCCCAGCGAGCAGGCAAAGACCCCTTTTCTTGATCTGGTACAGAATCCTGAAACACTGCTCCAGCAGCGGAGCAGCGGTGTTCATCGTGGGACCTCCAAGTGCATTTCTGGAGGGATCAAGAAGCACGTCTGAACCAAAACCACGGTCACTGCAGGCCACGGATTCAGAAGGGAACCCACAGATGTGTCAGGCAGCAGCAATTGCCCCTACAGAACCTCTCTCCCCCTGGGCAGGGGCACGGGCAGGCAGATCGTGCTCTTACCCTGGCTCATGCTCCTCCAAGGGGCCTGGAGCTAAAGAGATCTTCGCCAACAGCAAAAACCTCCCTGCAGACTACAAAAATCTTCATTCTTGCCTAAAAAGCATTTGGCTTCCAAAGCAAACTCCAGCCCCTTGCTTTTCCTTTGAAGAAACTTAAAATAGGCTTGGGAGGGGAAAGCAGGCAGGAGAGCAACTTTCCGGCCATGTGAGCTCCCGTGGGGATGACGAGCCAGCCCCACGAGGCAGCAGAGCAACCGAAACCAGAGGAGGGAGAGTCTGGGATTTTGCGTGGGCTCTTCTTAAAGCAAAGTTTAAAAATGGAAGAGAAGGAAACACAGGAGTTATTTTGAGAAAGCGGATCTGAAATTAGGAGGCGGCACTTTCTTGGACCGACTCCAGCCATGGTTCCATGCAGCACAAAGCTGCTGCAGCTGAACCGTGCTCCCGGCGTTATTTATAGCATCCCGTAGGCAGC
This sequence comes from Oriolus oriolus, assembly GCA_013400235.1. Lineage (NCBI taxonomy): Eukaryota > Metazoa > Chordata > Aves > Passeriformes > Corvidae > Oriolus > Oriolus oriolus. The sequence goes on along the minus strand of VXBT01002221.1, from coordinate 1,194,584 downwards.
AGTGCTGGGGAACGGGAGGGTTTCTATTTGGGACCAGGCATGTCCTGCACAGAGATATGCAAAGCCCTTCCAGAGGCAGGAGACTGCGCACAGGATGGCGCTGGAAAAAGTTCCCGTCCTGGCACCACAACACCCCCGGGACAGGCAGGGCTGCGGGAGCAGCAGGGCAAAGAGGCAGGCTGGAGCGGGATTTTGTTTAAAGCAAAGCTCAGGAGAAGTGTGGCTGAAGTCAGCAGAAATCATGGAAACCCTCAGGCGAGACACCTCTCTGCATGCAGCAGAAAGCAGACAGTACAGCCAAAACGCGCTGGGACCAAACCACGACCTGGCAATGCCCGTTCCATAGGGAAAGACTTTCACTCCTACAACCACAAGTACTATTTTTTTCTCTCCTTTAAACCTCAGCATGCTCTCTCTGAGAGCCAAACCACCCCAGCTATTTGCTGCCCTCTGCACAAAGCAGGTGGGATGAATCCCAGTGTTGTGGAAGGGAAAGCAACACTCCTCCCCCTCCGGCTCCTGCAGCGATGGCCACCACAGTGCTCTCAGCAGACCAAGAATGAGTGCCCTCCCCTGGGCTCTCCTTGAACCCAAAAGCCCTGAGCACTGGGGAATGCTGGTCAGCCTTAATGGCCTGAGTCCAGCTACTCTCACCTGGCCCAGGGGCTGATGCTCTCCAGGGGTGCCCATGGGATGCAGCTGCCCTGCACGCTCCCCCACCTCCCTGTGTGCAGCTGGAGCCATCTCCCACCACAGCAGCAGTGACTGAGCCCTATCCCCAAGGCTGGGGTCAGCAGATGATGCAGTGGGGGTTACAAATGACTCCTCACAATTAGTAAGAAAACAGAGGAAACTGGTGATGTTGGAGCTGTGTGCTCACACCAGTTCACACCAGTCCCCACCTACCCCGCACAGAGTGTGACAAGCCGACTCATTTCAGTTATCTGCTACTCTCTGGCTTTGGCTCATCACTGCCAGACAGTTTCAGTCTTTGGTTAGCTCATACCCCATCCATGGCCAGTGAGGGAACCCCCAGAAACAGCTGGGTTTCCACTCACACTCTCACCCCACTCTGTTGTCCACAAGGCTACAGTGCCCTTCACAGGCACACTACGGTTAACGTGATGTGCAGAAAGGCTTTGCCACTGCAAACCACGGCTTGGCTGGGTGAATTCTCCTTCAAGTCACCTGCATGCCCAAAGTCCCCATCAGCTCCTGGGCACATGTGCACGCAGAGGCACCCGTGCCATCTCTCTGACCGCTGTGGTGATGCGGAGCCCAGAGGTGCCCATCTCCAGCTCTCTGCGAGCTGGGTGCGGGTGGCTGGAGGCTCCCTGCGGCCCTGCCGTGCCCCGGAGCCGCCAGGACTCCGGCTCAGAGAACAGCAGACAGAAAGCAGCTCCCGTGCCGGTGTCCCTGCGAACCAGCGCACGTCGGCTGCCTCCGGAACACTGCGCTCATTTATCGCAGAGGGAGAGGTCGCGTCGGGACGTGGCGTGACTCGGCCCTCCGAGCCGTGCCAGGGAGGGGACGCCTCGTGCTGTGACCCACCACGGCGTGGCCGGGGCTGGGACCGCTCCCCCCACGTCTCCCCCGTGGGTGCCGACAGCCACGCGAGCCCATCCCCGCTCTGCTGTCAGCCCTCCGAAAAACCGGGTTTGACGCAGAGCAGGCACTGGAAGCAGCAGCAGCAGCGCCTGTCTCGCTCTTGAGATTGAGCTGGTGGAAATCAATAAGATTAAATTTTAATTCGTTTTCTGTCTTGATGCTTGTTCCTTCAAAAGGGCACAGCTATCTATCTATAAATTCAGCATTATGGTGTAAAATTGGAATTCAAAGGATTGTTTGGAACTTTTTCCACCCCCTGCTGCTGTTGTGTCTGTGCAGAGCGTGTTCCCAGCTATCCGTTTACCCTCAAATACCTTCATAAAGCATTAATGCCCCATCCATAAATAAGAGAATAAATAAATGAAGGCTTTTAGCATTGCAAAGTATAATCTTGCCGTTAACTACTCACAGACACTGAGTGTGACTCAGATCCTACAGGGATTTGATGTCTGTAGAACTCTGATTTTCTATGAACTCCTGATTTACATGAGAAAGGGAAGAACCGGGCCTGCCTCGTCAGCACGGAGCTGGTGCAGTAAATAAGACCTTATCAGTGAAAGTGCTTTTGAGCATTTAATCTACGGGGCTTTTTGCAAATTCTAGTTTATGTGGTAGTTGGGATGGGGGCGTTTCGTATTTGGCTGATGAAGGGGCCTTGTTTGTTTTGCTTTTGTTTCTAATAACTTTTATTCTGCTTCATCTGGGCTTGGTGAAGCAAAATGGGCTTTTGGATAGGCCGGAGGAAAACTGGAAAGGGCAGAATTCAGATGCTATTGACAGCTGGGTGGCAGCTTCCTCCAGGACACACTGCCAAGGAGAGCTCGGGCAGCCCTGTATCCCAGGGAAGGCGCAGAGCAATGCTGCTCTCCTCCCTGGGCCCAGCAAGGGACTCGGAAATTTCTGTTCAAAGCACAAAAACATCTTCAAGCCCAGGTATGTTCAATCGATTTCAAGGGAAGGCGGACGCAAGGAATCCCGTGAACGGCCCAGTGGAATAAAGCTACAGCTAAAAATACTCACAGATGATCTGTCCTGGTTATGGGGATTTGAGGTGGAAGAAAGCTGAGTTCTGTCGATACAATAACACATCCCAGAGGTGCAAATTAAAGCCCTCGAGGAGGCTGTGTCACACAGCCACCACCTCTGAGGTGCCAGACCCAGCAGAGATCAGCTTTCCCCCTAAGGGGACACACTAAAATCGCTCACAGGGTTTGATTTAGGAAATCCCAAACGCCTCCATCACTGTCAGCTTCTGGATCAACTGAGGCATCCATCCCAACCTGATTTCTCCAGGCAGCTCTGTGCCACCCTGCCAGCACACGGCTCCTGGAGAGGAGCCCCCGAGCACCCTGCAGCCAGAACTGTCCACTGAGTTTCCCACGACACTTTTCAAATGCTCTTGGCAATTTTAGCCCCCATAACTGTTTTCAAACATCATTTTGTTCCTTCAACGACTGAGTACACTTTTGAAAACAGGACTCAAAAGCTTCTGACAATGCTGCCCACTGTCTGTTCTCAGGTTAGTCCACAGACAGTACCAGACACGTTAACTCCCATTCTCATAAATCCTTCCAGAAATGGTACAGTTGGCACTCACAGCTGAAATTTTGGCTCGGATACACAAATGTGTGTTTTTCTGTGTTAACATGCAAAGCTTTCCCAAAAAAGTACATTTTTGGGTACAACTTCACAGCTCATCTTTGGAGACAAGACAAAATGGCTCTGGTCAGCACATAGCAGGGGAGGAGGCACCTGGATCTTGAATATCAACTGTTCATCTAGAATCCAAGTCCCCTAAAAGCTTCCCAAATGCATAGCCCAGGATCTGACTGCAGCCAAGAGCAGCTTCTCTCCACTCTTCCCCAGCAGAATCTGTACAGTCACCTTTTTTTTTCTGGAAATCAATTACATGTCCAGCAGAGTGTAGCAAGAGGGGATTACAGGTCACATTTTCCATAATTATCCTCTGTGGCACCGAGGAACTTTTCAAATCATACACGTTAAGTAGGTCACAAGGGGGAACAGCAGCGTGATGGGCATTTAGCATCAGCAAACCCGAATTTGGAGAAAATCGGACACAGCCCAGCGCCGCCCTCATCCCAACCCCTCATCCATACTCAGCGCCGTGGTGAGAAAAATATATAGACTTCCCTGATGAACCATAAGCTAAAATTAGAAACCATTCACGCCTGCAAAGCCACAGCTATCGCCAAAAGGAAAGTAGGTCACAGAATGGCTGGCTAACTTGATTTTCCGGCGTTTCTAGCCACTCTGTCCTCACGTAACCTCTCCTCTCCCATGGACCGGTTTTGGTCTCTCCTTTGTTCGGGGTATAAGTGCCGGCAGTGTGCGGCTCCGGCGCGGCCTGGCAGGAGCGGTGGGAACGGGCACGGCAGCGCCCGCGTGCTCGGTGGAGCACAGACCCGCGGTTCACGGGGAGCTAAGCCACAGCCAGGCAGAAGCCCCTCCACGAAGCTGCCGCCTCCCACCTGCTCTGGGCTTGGCACCAGCGCTGGCTTCCTGCCCCTTCCACAACATTGCTCTTTAGAGATCATTTCAGGCTTTGCCAGCACTTCTGGGGTGCTTTCCTTTCTCGCCTCCTCCTGAGGCCTGAATATCCTCTTTTTATTTGCATTTCTTACCGTGCACTGCCTCCCTCAAGCAAGCCACAAGCCAAGCGATGCGAGTAAATCCGGCTTTCCTTCCCTTTGTGCATGGGCTGAGCCCTGGCTCAGCCATTACCGACGCCTTTCCCACAAGTAGACCTCAAGGCATCAACTTCGCTGCTTTTCCACGGCACAGAAGAGGCAGAAAGGCTTAAAATTTGGCTCAGTGACCTTCCCCACTCTAGATCAATACATTTCTATCTGGCTTGCAGTCCTTTGCTCCTACCAACTCACCTTGCAATTAAGTGGAAAGCTGCAGGTCAGCACAGGAGTGTCTGGGGCTCTCCCACATCCACAGACAGCTGGACACACCTGCAGGATCTGCTGCTGTCAAACCCACCCTACAGCCGACCTCCAGCCACTCTTTTCCACCACAATCTCAACTGACTCTAATCCCAAGACCCTGCCTCTTCCAGCTTTCCTCCTCCTGGCCCCAAAGGAAGAGCAGTCACCACTAAAACGCATCCCAAACATTCAGTACACGAGAGGCTGAAAGCTGAGCCCGTGAATGTTCTTCAGAAGGGCATTTACACCCTGATTCCCACTCTTGCTACTGGAGCCTCCACAAAGACAACACTCTTCCCCTTGCAGCCCCAGCTCAGTCTCTCCCTGCTGTGGTACTGGAAAGGGTCCCTCCATCCCCCAGCCTCAGCCATCACAACTGGCCAGTGATTCTGCCAGCTCTGCTGCCCACAGACAGATCCTGTGTTCTCCAAAGGAGGAACCTCCCTGCAGCCTGCTCTGGTTTCTGTCAAGCCAAAGGGAAGGTTGTTGGTTGGAGTCTCCAGCCACAGGCGGGCTCCTCACACGCGACACGCAAGGGGACTTTACAACAACAGGGAAGAATCATCGTTTGCCCATCCCTGGGATGATTCAGACACGAACACGGAGCCAGAATTGAAATTATACAAACATTTGGGGTCCAACGTGACCTCTGCTTGCTGAGCACCCACCTGGAACGAGTGCACCTATCACCAATGTTAATGGTGAAACTCCTGGCACCGAGCTGGCTGAGATCAGCCCAATGCTGACAAAGGGATGCCACCAGCTCTGAGCACCGTGTGTGGCAGTGCCCCAGGTGCTGCGGCCGTGGACTTTCCAGGAGAAATGCAGAGCTCTGTGCTTGCCCTCCACAGTCTCTGCCATCACCCATGGGACAAGGCAGCAGTGCCAAGGGACCTGAGTGGTGGGAAGGCTTGGAGAGCAGATCCTGTCTGCTCTGGATAAGGTGATGGCAGGGAATGTGCGACCCTTCTGCTGGCATGGGCAGAGACAAGAGGTGACAAAGCAGGACAGGGGGTTGGCAGGACACCCAGCCCTGGGAAAACTCCAGCTAATGGGGACTGCTACGAGGCAGGCTGTTGGGGACGTGATGGCTGAAGATCACCCTTCCCTCCTGCCTCACCATCATCACCCACTTCTTCCCCTTGTAACGTGGTTCGGCTACATGAGAGTGTCCAAGAAGGACGGGGCTCAAGGGAACAGGAATAAAAATGTTTGAGCTCATATTTTTTGAGCCTCCCCCCTTGCACAGGAGGCACAAGCCATCGAGCCCGAGACCCCCGGAGAGGGCGCTTGGTGGTGAGAACAGCTTTGAGGAACACTCGGCGCCTGCCCCCAGAGCCCAGTGCTGTAAAGCCATCACCAGCTGGCGCTTGCTAATGCTTCAAACACATCGACCTCAGCCTTCACCCACTCACAACAGACCGTGCCAGCGCTGGGCTCCCTACTGCTCAGGGAGAGAAGCAGATGGAAAAAGGAGAACCAGGAAAATTGCACTGCCTGGGAGCGCAGGGTAGGCGATTTTTTTTTTCTTTTTAGGAGTCAGGCACCTGGATTTCTGCAGCTCCCAGTGAAATCGCAGGCCTCGCAATTCAAAATAATTAGCGACTGGTAGTTTTCCTTTTATGCAAAATCATCCTTTTTATCCAACACCTAAATGAAAATGAATATGCTTGATTATCTACCAAAGGGCCCGATTTCTGAGCATCGCTCCAATGCACACAGCAAAATTCATCTCTCCTCGGGCTGCTATTACAGGCAACGACTGATAAATGAGCGGTCAAGGCAGAGACCCAGAGCCAGGGATGCCAGCCTGACCTTTGCTAATGCTATTTGCAGCATCAAATATCCACAAATCCAGCCATGGCTGCATCCACATCCTTTCTGCTCCAGCCTGGGGGGCTCAGGGGCAGCCAGGAGAGCTCGTAGCTGGCCTGCCAGTATGAGAGCACCACAGATGTCACCTTCCAGCTACGCAGCCCACCCACCACGCCGAAGCCCACCCTTTGAGGCAGCTTTCAACCAGGTTCACTCCCGGGGGAGAGGATGAAGCAAACTGTTAAACAGAGAGGAGTCTGAAGCATCTCTTGAACGCTTCATCTCTAACGCTGATCACAGGAAACCCCCCCCCAGGCAGGTTCCTCAGAAGACATTAGTGCTCAAGGCAGCACAAGGTACTCATGGCTCAGCCCTCTGCAGTCACCATCCTGACAAGGCTCCATCTATCCCACTCCCACGGCCTCCAACCCAAAGGCAACGCCCAAGAAAATACCCCACCCGCTCCTTACCAACCTCCCCACCCCCGGCCGGGGTGACACGGCACAATCACACATTTGTACTTCCATCCTTTCCAGACTCACCCTGTTCTCGTCGTAGATGATCTGCACCAAGCTGCGATGTTTGGACTCGATAGGAGGGGGAGAGATGGGTTTTTCAGGCTCTGGTGGTTTGGCTGCTTCTTCCTCCAACTGTTGCTGTGGAAGGAGAGGGGGGAGGAGGAGGGTGAGTCACAGCAAGAAACGCAGCCGTCCCCGTCCACACGAGACTCTCTGTGGTGCCGTGACCGAGGTAGAAACCGCCATGGTAGGAGACTTCCTGCGAGACACGGGCAGGCTGGGGCTGGGGAGGGACGGGGAGAGGGAGGAGAGCTCGCAGCAGCCCCGCCACGCAAGCGCAGCGCCGGCCTGCCCCAGGCACCGGCCCCGTGCTCGTGGGTCGGTGTGTTTTGGGCATGGAGGATGAGGACCTGCCTCAAAGGAGCCTCCTGGAACGGGCCTGAGGCTAGAAATAACGATTTTACTGGGAACACTTAAATGAAACCCCAGCTCCAGCCCGGCTCCCTGCTGCTACCTGCCTCTGGAGCTGCTGCTGCATGCAGGGAGAGGTGGAGGAGCCAGGGGTGATGAGCAAGGCTGCTCTCCACCCTCAGCTTCACCTTTCAGTGGGGTGGTTAGAGGACATGCCTTGGGATGACTGCTCTTGATTAAATGACTCGTGCACCAGCCACCCCTGCACTGTGGAATATCACTGTGGTCAGCAGGCAAACCCGGCCTTCCACCTGCACCTCCGACTCTCCCAGCACTGTGAGGTAGGAGGAGACATCCCAGCCCTTCCTGTACGTTTGAGGAACTGCTCAGCTGAAAGAGGAAATCACAGATTCCTCCAGGCTCCTTCTGGGGCCAGCCTGCGAGGAGGGAGAGGAGGGAAGAGCGCAGCCGTGCGCGGCAGCTGCGGGGCAGCACAGGCACGGGAGAGGGAGCGGCTGTCAAAAAACGCTGAGGATTTTTTCCCTGCTTGGCTCTGAATCTCCAAATCTTTGTAGTTTTTTCCTGCAGCTAAAGCATCCCCTGTTGAAGCATGAGGAAAATCGAGCGAGTCTTGTACTAGGAAGAAAATGCACCTGGGACTTGGCTTGCAGCAGAGGCGAGCACACCGCTGACTTCCCAGAGACAGTGATGGCTGGTGGCCTGAGAAGAAGGTGGGCATCTATTCCTCCTGCCCATCATCTCTGCTCCTGCTGATGACACCTTCAGCACACCAGAGCAGGAGGACGCACTTGGGATGAACCCAAGAAAGCACTTAAACACCCAGACAGGTCTAATGGCTAGGCTGAGAAAACTCACACTCCTAAAATTGTAGATGAAGCACCCCATGCTGTGGGCTTCACCTCCCCACAGGTGGACACCTTTCCCCCCAGAGAGAAAAGCAGCAGTATAGGGAACACCAAGATACAGCCAAAAAAGCTGCTGTCGCCGGCCAGAGTGGGGAACAGGCTCTGGCAGAGGCAGGAGAACCCGTGCCTCATAAATTGGCATCACCAGTAGCCTTAGAGTTACTCCAGCCACGAGTGAGCACGGCCAGGAAACGCCCAGCTTGAATTATCTGCACCCTGGAAGGGGATGAACCTTCCCTGGCACTGCAGGGACCCGTCCCTTCCGCCTGCACACAGGCACACCACGGTGGCACACCGAAGGCTCCGAACACGGGAACAGCCCCAAGCCCCGCGCTGCTCTCAACCACCTCAGGTGGCCCAAACCACAGGACAGGGGACAGCAGCTCCCCGGGAAGCCACGGCTGAAACCACGGGCTGCAAAGCTGCATTTTGGCATCGGCCCTGGCACAGAAGCAGCGCTTCCAGGACCTGCCTCCTAAGGCACCCTGTCACACATCCTCGCTCCCACGGGATAAACTCCAAAACCCCCAAAGAACGAGCCAGCAAAAGGATCAGACACATCTTCTACTTTTCTTAGGGAAAATATTTGTGTTTAAAAAAAAAAAGTCAATGCATCCAAAACTTGGCTATATTGTTCTGGAAACCCACAAAAATTCTGCCAAGTGGTCGGGTGTGTAGCAAGGGATTTCAGACAAGGGGGTTGGATGGCCTATCAGGAAACGAAAGTTTGCCACTAAGTGGAGGCTCATTAAAAACATCTCATTAGAAGAAAAAAGACAAATCTAATTATAGCTGAAATACAGTAGAGAATTAAACTCTACTGGCTGTGGCGTAGCACTGTATGGATATTAAAGGGCCAGATTCCTGGGTAAGGATGCGAGCAGGGGCTGGAGGCAGCACACCTGGCTGCAGCCCACAACAGCTACTCCTGGGAGCCATGGGAAATGGCAGAGCAAAATAGGTCAGGGTTCCCAGACAGGGACAAAATGGATTTCTTAAAGGTCTGCCACGAAAGCCAGGCTGGGACTGTGACCTTTACAGGGAGAGAGCGGGATGAGAGATGAGTCTTGATGGCTCCACACTCCCCCCCTCCTCCCAGCAGCGGCTGCCCAAGACCTCTGTCCTCTCCCCACATGGAAGACAGGGCAGCAGCATTGAAGGGACTCAAGACGCCGTCATCAGCCATAGCCCTGGCTCCTACAGCACCCACTGGCCAACCCATTTCCAAGTAGAAGAGGTGCCCCCTCCAGGAAAGAGTCCCTTTCGCTGGACCAGCTGCCACAGAGGGAGCACTGGAGGCTGCAGCACTGGTGGGAAGGTGGGTGATATTTCAGGAAGGCCCCATCCCCAGCAGCTCCCGTGCTGGAGACACCTGCCTGATGGAGCCAAGGCTGTCACACACGCACCCAGCTGCCACCACCTGGGTGCCGGGATGCTTCGCCTGCCCAGGGAGAGGAGAGCCTTCCAGCCACAGGACATCTTTGAAAACCACTTTCCAAGAGACAAGGGGAGAACACAGGAAACTCAGCCTGATGGAAGGGAAAACCCTGGAGCTCTTCCACCCGGCCGGCTCCACCTCCATCACCAGGTGGGAGTGTTGTACTCCCGGAGAGCCCTTCGCTGAGCTCGGCGCCCAGGGAGGCTCCGGCGCCACTGCAGAGAACAGCCCAGCAGTTTATTTCTCCTTCAGATCCCCGGTACCGCTGCCAGGAATAAATGCATAAGGATTATCCTTCCCTGTCAGGAAGAGGGGGAGAGAGGACTCAGCGAGAGATTGAAGCGCATATGGCGCATGAATGAGCGGGGGATGGCTGACGGAGGTGGCCTCCTGCCAGGGGTGTGCAGGGTTTGGGCAAGGTTTCTCAGCTTGCTGAAGACGTTTGCTTCTTGCAAAGTCCAGGCAGAGCCTTCCCTGCCATTTTTGGAACAACCAGAAAGAGAGAGATGGTGGATTGTGGTTGGTTGGGTTTTTTTTTTTTTTGCACAGCCTTTCCATGCGAATGTATTTAATTACCCTGAGAAGGCCTCCCAAAGACAGAGGGGAAAAGCATTAGGATATTCCGGCTGTGTACGATTTCTCCCCTGCTCCACTGACGTTCCTGCAGGAACAGTTTCTGTTCCAGGCTCATTGCTTTCCCTCGCTCGTCCTCCTGCACTGACAGCTCAGATGCACAGATGCACAAAACGTTCCTGGAGCATCTCAGACAGGACCCCCCGCTCCAAAAACACTTCTTCCCAGATGTGCTAGCTCTGCTGCAGGACCAGGAGGGGGAAGGCTCCAGCCAGAGGGGGAAGGAGGCCATACTTGGGGGGGTCGGTTTTGCTACCGTATGACTTTGCCACCATGTGCCAAAAAAGAAAAGAAAAAAAAAATAAAGGAAGGGAGGGGACACTTTTACTGCCAACAGCCACTTTCACCTTCTTCCCCACTTAACAGAGCATTTTTGCGGGCAGGAAGAATCATAAAATTTGTTCATAGGGAAGAAATAAAGCAACTGAGCAGCCAACAATAAAAACCCCATTTCCTTGTGGAAGGACAGTTTGATTTGAACGGCAAGGAGCATATGCTGCTCCTGTCAGCATCAGCACCAGCTCCTCAGCATCCCTGAAAAGTCAGGCTGTGGATCATCGGAGTTGTCAGTGTTTGGTACGGGAAAATATAGACGGGGAAGATCAAGTGCATGCTCATTCTCAAGGAGCTGCAACAAACAGCCCAAGTAGAGGTTTTGCTCCATTCCCAAATTCCTACTGCAGCTACAACCCCTTGGGAAAGGTCATTCCTCTCAGGCAGTTTGGGATTAGCAGCCATCAGGGAGTTCAGAAACTCACCCCAAGCAAAGGAAATAAAGCAACCAGAAAGAAAGAGGCACAGAAGTGATTTGCTTTAAGAAGTGAAAGCCCTTAAGTCTGTGGGTTTTTTCACAGACGTCCCTGAAGGTTTTGTCATATTAATCTCTTAATGGGTTTATGGTAATTATGTACAGGCCAACACCGACTGGGCCATCCTTCTACTGGGGAGTGCTCCTGTGCAGGGTAAAGCTGCAACCAGGAAGATCAGATTCAAATCCCTGCTCAAGCACAGCCCTGACTGGAGCCGGACCAGATGCTGCTCACGGCTGCAGAGCTGGAAAGCCCTGCAGAAAGGGGACTGGATGCACTGGAAGGGCCATTTGGTCGTTGCAGCAACGTTTTAAACAGCCCAGTACTGAATCCTGGCAGCAACAGCACTAGGGAGAGACAATTGCTGGAAAGGAAAAAGAAAAGACCTTGTGCTACGCTGGGCTGTCCAGACAACTCGGACGACCCAGGCTGCGCTTCCAGCTCTGCTGCTTACCACTGGCATATCCACTGCCAAGTCACTGAGGACACATTTTTCTCCCTTTCAGGTTCTCTGACACGCAAAGAGCCTACAAGCTGGGTTTCCAAAGCTTCCTCCCTCATCTTGCAGCTACCAGCTCCAGAGTGCCGGCAGAGCAGGCACCGCCCATGTCCTGACAGGGAGCAGGGACACAGATGATCCTGGAGCACTGGCACTGCCACTTCCCCCGTGTGGCCATGCAGGGGCAAGGACAGGGCCTGTGGCAGCATGCAGAAGCAAGGACACATGCTCCCCCTTCCAAATCACAGCCTCTTACCTGCTTCTTCTTCAGCTTGGAGATCTGCTGCTCCACCATGGTGATCTCGCGGTCCACGCGGTCCATGTTCTGGATGAGCTCCTCCTTGGAGAGCCGGGCAGGCAGCAGGTCCAGCTCGGCGTCGGGGTGAGCAGGGCTCACGGGCGACACGGGCTCCAGTTTGCCGGGCAGGCCACGATCCTGGGAAGCGTAAAACAACCAGATCATCTCTCTCCCAGGAGACTCTGGATCCTTCTCTCATCCTCCCACAGCTCCCTGGCCCATTCCCAGCCTTCTGAGATACACAAAACCCTCAAAAAAACCTGCTAGACTAGAGAGTACCAGCTGTCAGATCACATCACCACAGTGCTCCACAACCTCCACCATCTCCAGAGAGAACCAGGTTATTCTCCCAGCGACACGACAGCAGCTCTTCCTCCTGACAAAGCCTCAGAGGCTCCCACCACCTGGAGTGCTGCTCATGTTCTCACAGGATCAATAAACCCATCCATATTCAGGAGCTCCCAGCAGCCCTGGCCCTTCAGAGGGCTCAAGGCTCCATCTTCTCTGCAAAAATGAGACACCACAGTCGCGTCCTCCTCGGACACAGCCACAGAGACAAGAGCAGCATTAACCATGCTGAAGGAGAAGGGGCTACGAGGGCAGCCCCTGGGAGGAAAGAGGGCTCCCAGCTCCTTCACGGAGGTCTTCCTCCATCTCTTTCTAAACTCTGGGGATACTCTGAGTGTTGGATGTTGAATGCATCCCTCCAAATACGGAGAGAAACCGGATAGGTCAGTCAAGATAAAAACACACCAAACTGATGTTTTTCAAATTCCAGGTGAAGAGGCTCTCAGCTCAACAAGACCCTTCAAGTCAGAGATGGGAGAAATCACCCAAACCTCCGTGGCCATAGCAGGGAGCAGCTCTAATGGCCCTGTGCTGAGGGCAGAGGGAAAACACATGGAAACACTCAGCTTTGCCCCCAGCAGTGCAACAGCTTTACTGAGCCCAACTAGCTGGCGTCCCGGGAGCATCCTGCAGCCACGCTGCCTCTCCTGCACACCACCCTTCCCCTCTCCAGCTCCAAGCAAAGGAGCCCATTTTCTGCCAACACAAGCTGCGTGCCTGGCTGAGCCTGCCCACCACGGACGAACACACCTGGGATGAAGCAGCTGTTTGACAGCCACACAGCCGGGGATCACGGCACACCAGCAGCTACCCTGACCCAGGACACTCCTCTCTGGCAGCCACCCAACGCCTTAATTAAAAGTTTATCTATTCATTTGCTTAGTGAGTGGATGGATTTCTTTTCCTGGAGGGGGAGAAGGGGAGCGGTGGCTCCGTCTGTAACCCTAAACTGCAGCCAGCACACTGCAGCTGCTGCGGAGGGGAGGGTGGGGATGACGGGAGGCAAACAAGGCAAGAAGTTCACACAATTTCGCTACCTTCATTACAGCAGCCCTGTACAAAGCCAACATTGTTCTGCACCAGCTGGTGCTGAGCTCCCTCCCCTCGGCGCTGACACAGCCACCGGTGAAAGGCCACGGCTGACCCTCAGCCCAGGCTGGTCCTCCTGCCATGATGGAGCTGGATGGTGGCTGGGGGACCCCTCTGTGCTCCCCCATCTAAGCAGGCCCGTGGATGATGGCTCTGGGTCGCTCACCAGCCGTGCTGCAGCTCGTGCTGGACGCGGTGAGTGTGCAGATACCACCGGGCACTGCCTGGCACCTCAGCAGAGCTGCTGGGAGGCCTCCCCCCCGTCCCCGCTGGGCACAGCCTGGAGGCACCAACGCCCTTCCCGCTGCTGCCATCGAGGGACAGAAAGCAAAGGAGCACCCCAAAACCCCGCTCTCACCGTCCTGCCTCGGGCCCATCCAGCCCCAGGAGCAAAAAGGCACCAGAAAGGCTAAGCTGGCTGTATCCAGCATCCATTCAGAAGAGAAACCAGAAGAACATGAAAGCTTTCTGGAGAACCCTGAAGAGAAGATCCCATCTTGTTTTACTTCCCCAGCATTAGACATCAAAAATGGTCAGTCTGCTGCAGTGGAAGGCTCTGTGTTCTCCACAACTGGGGTTTTTTGTGGTTTTGTTTTTTTTTTTTTTTCAAGTCAAGAGGAGCAGGACAACCGCAAGAAGCGAAAGATAAATTAGGTGTTCATGAAATCTCATTCAGATTAAGGCACAGGAAGGGGAAGTGGCAGTGGCTTGTAAGTGGGTAGGTTTTTCTAAAGGAAAGGAAGTTACCTGCCAAAAATGCAGGAGAGAAAGACTCCTCTCTGTGCACATGAAACAAATGATACTTTCTCACCTCTGCCAGTATGCAAGACAGAGCATCTTTAAACTCCTACTTGGCACAAAACCCCTTGGAAACCTGGTTCCTGATACTTTTTTATCTTTTTACCTTGCAGAATCTGAAGCAAAAGAGCAGCAAAGCTGAGTAAGGGAAATAGCTGCAAGTCACAGCACAAACATCATCATCATCTGGTATTAGGAGATGATTACAGCAAGAGAGAGAGGCAAAGTCCTTGGACCTCACATACTGGGCACTGTCATGTCATAAGCACCTCTAAATCCACAAAATGACAAGCAGCAAAAAGAAGGAAAAACCAAAACTAAAGGCAAAAAAAAAAAATCTTGTCTGTGCAGTGGTGACATCCAAAAAGCAGAGCTCACAGATTTGTGCAAGGTATAAGGAAGCCCTTCTAAATCACAAAAGGAGGTTGAAAAGAGGTTTGCAAAGACCAGAGTCCACTCAGAGTGTGGGGCAGACCCCAACGGTAAGAGAGATTTCAACTAATGCTCTGCTTCCTACAGCTCTCAAGAAACCCTCAAAATATATATTCCCCTACTCTAGACAGTGTCATACCCTGCACAAGTGCAGTGTGAAACGTGAAATTCTTCTTATTAACGTGAAGTCACAGACTTCCAAACCAGCAAGAGCTGCGAGAGGTGGCATAAATCTGCTGGAGGGAAGAAAACAATTACTGCATTACTCAAGTTGATATTTTCTCAGTAATTATACTGTTTCCATGTGATTTGTTTTTACACACGGCTAACAGCTACTGCAGCTCCTGTTTATCCCTGGCCTTGTTTTGTGATTTATATGATAACAAGGGTGGGTGTGTGGGGGGCAGAGGCTGCACAAACCTCCCCGAAGCAAGAGGAGGTGCTGGCACTGAAGAAAACAATTATCACTGAGGAGGCTGTCAAAGAGCAAGGCCAGGCTTTAGGGTGGGTTCTTTCTACATGCTTAGGAATGAAAACTCCCAGCACAGATAATGGGGCAAGCCTGCTATTCGCTATTAGGCAGAGACTTTAAAAGCATGTGAGAAAGAGAGGAAGGAAAAGGATAAGCCAGCTGCCTGTCGATGCCTTGAAGAGCAAGTAAGTCTCCAGGTAAATCTGACGCCCCTGCCTTCAGACACACTGACATCTGGTCCACAAGAAAAAATTACCTTGGGAACACCAAGCGTGGTCCCAGGACACACTGGAGAACCTGCACCAGCCCACCTCCACCTGTTTATCTGCATTACTGACCCAGCTCGTGATACTCACGGGGAAGTCACACGAGTTAGAGAGGTGGAAGAGGGCGTCTGTGCCACGCTTCAGCTCAGCACCTACAGCTGCCTGCAGCCCAGCCTCCCTGAAGGGTCACTTCTCCCGGCTGCTTCCCACCCTCAGGAAGCAGCACATTGGTAGCTCCGCTCCATCTGCACCCAACTCCTACTGCAAGGAGCATTTTAACCTTGCTGATCCCTTGACTGCATCAGCTGCCTCTTCAAAACCCCACAGGGGAGCTTCCAAACCTCCACACCCCATCAGCGCGTCCCAAGCGAGCAGAGCCGCTTGCGTGGGACGACCCTCGGGATCTCAGCACAGCACATGGCGTTTGCCCTACATACCATCCTGGTAAGCCCGGGTCTCCCTCTGCCTCTCTAATCCAGATCATTAGTGATGTTCCCCCAAGCCCAGGACAGAGATTTAGGGATGCCAACATCATCTCTTCCACAGTCTGTTCACTTTCTAATTATCAGCCAGCAGCAGCACTTCCTGCTGGAGCGCCAGGAGGGATTAAGAGGTGTTATCTTCAACTGCTGCCCACTCGCACATCTCACATCCTCATGGGCTGGAGAAGATTGCCAAAGCAGGTGGGATAGGCTGGGGCCACTCAATTTGTGCTCAAATTAGTTCCCAAAAAACCTCACATGAACTTGTGATCCCCATCCTTGTGGGGATGCCTCCACCACCCAAGCCTCTCACAGCAGCACTGAGCCAGTGAACATTCCAGCACTCCACCAGGCAACACCCCTCCCACACCCCCATCCATGCGGGGCTGTGCCACACGGCAGAGCCAGCAGCTCATCCTCCCTGTCCAGGAGCCCAGGGATGAGCAGCATCACACTCTGAACAGACACAGAGCTCCCAGGGCTTCCCACACTCCCTGGGACGAGAACCGAGCAGGAAAGCCAACACCCCGCTCCTCCGTCCATCAGGTTTTTAGGTAAAAACATGCATATAAAACTCCTAAATGAGCCAAATACACACTATAGGAATTTATTCTTTTAATTGGAAAAGTGTCCAACACGTTCTGACATCTCTTAAGCCCCAGGATGACAGCACTGGCAGAGGGAAAACGTTATGGAGCTGCAAACTAACATCTCGTTTCCCCAGGGAGATGCACGAGTACAAAAAGTCAGGGAGCCCGAGCAGTGAAAAGTACATCGAGTTACTGCAATTCTTTTGTTCGTGGCCATCTGCTGTGCTAACGGCTCTTTCTGCAGCCTGGCCCGTCAAACGAGGTTTTAATTCTCAAACACTGCTGGGCTCTCGCCGTCCCCGCGTGCTCGGAGGGCGGCCGGAGCGCGATGGAGCCGTGTGTGCGCTCCGGGCAGCGGCCGCGGTGCTGCTCGGCAGCCAGGAGCACACGGGTGTGCCCCTGCAAGGACAGCCAGCGCTGCGAGGGATGCCAGGGTGGGACCAAGGCGTCGTCCTTCCTCCATCCCCAAGCTGTGTGCAGAACAGGGATCGCTTTCACTGGATGCAGCCCAGTACGTGCTCTCATGGGAATTCGTGAAGCTGGAGACCAAGGAGCTGTCTGAAGACAAAGCCAGCGGTTTTTTTCAATTTAATTTATTTTTTAAAATAAATCTGACTTTACGAGAAGGCCCATGAAATTCCTTTCCTCCGTAATCCAGCTGAATTCCACGCAGACAGAGCAGAAAACATCCCAACAATTTCTAAGCTCGCACGAAAGTAGGTCAAAAAACTTCCCCAATGTTTCAACAGCTTGAAGCAATTTAATTGCAAAACCAGTACCAAATGCTGACCCCTCCCTCCCCGCCCCGCCCCCCCCCCCCCCCCCCACGCC